>CM040238.1:162942957-163385185 GCA_022545495.1 Chrysanthemum lavandulifolium | reverse complement strand
TTTTGAATGAGATATGGAAGTTACAATGAGAGGATCAATGAGAATAGCGTGAGATTATGTTGAGTTAATTTTGGGCTGGTTTAGGCCTAATTAGGAAAAAGCAGATTAGACCAAATCATAATTATTCAATTTACCATATATACCATGCATATTTAAGTTACATTTTAATTTAGTGTCTAATACATGTACATAATATAGTCCAAATAACTTTATATTGTGTTATATTTATTTTGTAACATAAGTGTAAGTTTTATTATCATTGTCTTACGTAAATCATTTATAAATTAAGTGTGTAACATATTTAACGAGCTTGACTTATTAAGCTGAGGGCAAAATAGTCATTTAACGCGTTTACGATTTTTAGGGTTTTACAGAGATAGTGCTGACAGCAGTAATAGACTTATAGGAAGCCTTGTGTTGCTTTCCCTTGTTACAAGCCACACAATTGTGCTCATTAGTAAAGACCTTGGAAGGAAGTCCATGAACTAACCCATGTTTTGCCAGTTTGTTGATTGTTTTGAAATTCGCATGAGCCATCCTTCTATGCCATTTATTAGATTCATCCAAGGATGCCTTTGCCACCAAACAAGCTAAGTCACCCTCAGTCGAACATCATTGAGGTTGAATGTATATGATTTTGTTTCCTAGAAACCTTCAAAACAACTTGACTGTCATCAGGTATCTGGAAGTCTTTTGAAAGTACAAGACATTCAGTATCAGTGAACAACACATAATTTTTCTTGTCACAGATTTGAGACACAGAAAAAATAAGTTGAAGTTTTGTAGTTGTTCCACATAATACACATTCTCAAAGTCCAGCTTGGCAGTTCTAATGGTTCCTTTCCCTGTAATTTTACCATCTCCTCCTCCAAATGTAACAGTTCCTCCTTGAATAGATACAAAATCATAAAGTCTATTTCTGTTCCCTGTCATACTCCTAGAACAACCACTATCAACAATGCCTAAATCTTTATGAGAATGAGGATCATCCTACAAATTAAAAGATATACAACAACATTATTATACATGGAGACCCAAGCCATCACCGATTGGGCCCCTTTGTGGATCATATTAGAAAAACTCGCAGATTGATGAGATCCACTATTGTTCTTAGAACCCTTTATGAAAGATGGTCTATTGTGTGTCCAAGAGCAACATGTCGAGGGCTTAACAAACAGATTCCCACCTTGCCCCCTTTTATTGAATGGGTCATTATTAACAGCCTATATCCATTTTGAAAATAAGACTAGTAGGTATGTTTAATGGCCTAGAAACATGACTTCTCCAACAGATGACGATGGTCTATTGGCGAAATGGGTTACCAAAGAGGAACGGGTTCACTGGTAGGAACAGTCTACCAAGAGCAATCGGGTCTACCAGCAATTGGTTCCGCCGGTCCTCACATGTGTTCCGTAGGAATAAATGGAGGATTTTGGTCACATCATTCCATATTGGTCTATATCTCTGTTGATTAGTACAAACACCCATTTGTTTCTCATAAAAATCACAATCTTTGATAAGATGAAATGTACTTCCACAAACAAAACATGATTTCTTCTTAAATTGCTTGTTTAAAACAGGAATAGTCTTATCACAAACAAAATTATTCAAACCACAACCAAAATCAGAATTGTTTTTAACAGAATCAACAAAACAAGAAATGTTTCTAAAATAAGTTGTCTTTGAAGATGGTTCATCAACAGCAACTCTTGGGACAGGGTGAACTGGTAAGGGCTTGGGAGAGGCAGACTTGGGAGTTGAAGACTCTTCACTTGAATCACAACTGGCATAGTCTTTAGACTGGGTCTCTGAAGTCCTATCACTGAAAGAACAAGAGACAAAAGTATTAGATTCACTGCCAGTGTCAGATAAGTCATTGGACTTTTGACCATAGGTCATATGTGATTCATCTGAGTCTGAGTCTCGGTTGGGTGGTCTAACAATGCTATTTATAGAAGAAGGAATCGAATGCATTTCACCGGTTTAACAAATTTAATGTGTTTTATATATTTATCTTCTTCTTCATCGCTGACAAGATTAAAACACTGTACTCTTTTAGGGTCATAAATCTCATCCGACTAATATAATCCTTAAAGCCCAACCCCATCTTAGTTTTAACAAACATAGAACTTTTCCATAATTTATCTAGGTTTTAGCCTGTTTTGCCACTGCTTATGTCTAGCCACCTCTGATCTAAATTAGCATGTAGACCCTCTTTTTCAAAGAATGACCTTAACATATTCTTTCTCATTAAATTTTAGCACATTAGTGGTGTTCTCTAAATCTCTTTCTAACACTTTAATTTTCTTCTAGAGCCAATTGATTTTGTTGATACCGCCTTTTGTTTTCTAAAGATTTAACAGCTTTTCTTATAGGCCCGGATCGAATAAAATATTCTTTATATTGGCCATTAACATCATCAAATTCACTTTTAAGAGCATCATATTTAGCATTACAACCAAAAATACAGTTTTGTACCTGAGAAGTGATACCCATCAGTGCAAACTCATCAGCAGTATCAGCAACCAATCCAACATGAGGATTTTCATCCTGAGCTTCATCCACATGATCATCCCAGTCAACCCTTGACTCCAAAGACAACAAAGCTTTAGGTTTCTGATCCTCAGCTTCCTTGATCATGAATGCAGAATATCTTCTTCTGTCACTTCCCTTCTTATCTGGGCATTCTCTAGCAAAGTGACCCATCTCGTTGCATTCAAAACACCTGATCTTCTTCCTGTCAAACCTGGCTGATTCTCTTTCCTTGTAGCCAAACTTCCTCCCAGAGCCCTTCTCAAACCTGTTGACTTTCACAGCAAGCATGGCCATCTGCCATTTAAGATGCATCTCCTCCAAATCCCGTTTATCCACTTGTTCAAAGTCTTCATAGGCCAACCGATGTTGGTCTTCGATTCAAAGAACAAATGAGTAGAGCACATCCTCTATCACAAAATTAGACTTTGATTTTCTTGTAGAAGAATTGTGTGTTCGGATGTCACGATGAAGAAGGACTCTCAAGATAAGACACCATTGTGTTAGCACTAGTAGCACTAACAAAAGTTGAGTGTGATGGAGTCGGAGAATAAGAAGAGTGACCCTTGATATCAATTTCAAGAGATCTAAGCTTGTTGTATAAGTCATCAAAGCTTATATAATCAAGGCTTCCTTTGCCTTGAGAGAGAGAAACTTGCTTCCTGTGAAGAAGGTAAAGCACGAAGGAACTTGAGATTGCATTCCTCATTGTCGTTTAGACTTCATCCGATTGTCGGGCTCAGATTTTTTAAGCCCGCCATACCCCTTGTGTATGCCCTCCTTCGTAGATTGAGAACTCGAAAGTTTTCTTGAGCATAGACTTCCTCATCTTCTTAGACTCATCGTTACCTCCAAACCTAGCCTTAATAGCCTTCCGGATCTCTTTGCATCAACAAGATGATGAAAGTCACTCATGTGCTCATCCGTAGAGCTTGAGCAAAGTGGTCCTAGTCTTAGTTTCCTCCAAGGGTAATAGCTTCTTCATTGTTGCCGGTAGAATGATCACATTACCTTCAAGATCTCTACCGCCTTCTTCATCAATGCCCTTTAGAATGATGTTCCGAGATGGTAGTCATCGTTGGTGATGTAATTCTCCATCTTCATAGCCCATATGTCATATTCGTCCTTCTTCGGATAGGGAAACTTTGCATTGTTGTTGGACATGGTGGTAACAACCTCATTGAATTGTAGATCGAGCATTGGATGGCTCAAAGCTTGTATTCATTTTCGTAGTCCGAGTGTTTTGATGATGTCATTGTTAGAGTGAGATTTAGGGTTTTGTGAAAGAGAGTATGATCGTCTTCTTTGAAAGATTCTCACCGTGCTCGATACCACTTGTCGGGTATAGTCCCGATAGATCTTACGAGCCTTAAAGAGAGTATAGTCAACCGTGTAATCACAAGAGAACTATGGAGAACCTTTACTAGAATTATGTTTACGCGGAATATAAACACAAGACTCAAGAAGACAATAAACATCAAAGACTTGATCCTCTATGGATCTATATTGAATTACTAACAAATGTTATTGACAAGTGTAGTATAAACCCTAGTCACTGGTTTCTTTTATACTACAAGAAACCCTAATTCAAAGACTTGCAAACACGAAAAGATATGCATTATCTATTCCTAACTTAACTCATGCATATCATAACTAAATACAAATAATATGGAAACTACATATCCGCAGTAAACAATAATAACTATCGCTGGAACTGCACTCATCCGCAGAAGCATACTATCGCCGCTAAACAATAAAACTATTCGCAGGAACCTTTATCACCGAACCCACTTATTACAATAATTCCTAACGATCGCTAATTTATAATTTCATATTACAAACACAAGGAACAAATGCAAGTTTCCATTGTAAAATAATCACCTACTTCTTTAATACATAGTAATATAGTATAATAGTATATCATAAGTCATCGATATCAATCGATCGAATACATAGTGATATTATAAATAGCATATCACAAACATCGAGTTAGTTTATTAACTTATTTGCTAAAAATCTAATAGAAACAAACCAATAATTTAATAACTCATATGATAACAATAAAGAACTAAACAAAAAATAGAAAATAAGTAAGATTACAAAGTGAGAGATACAAATAACACGTTATTCGTATGTCACTTCAACGCCACATCATACATCTCCTAATAACATACTAATAACTAAAATACCCTTCTTCATAACACACCACTAACATGTTATTGGATATCATAAAATACCTACTAAAAATACCCACCACCACAATACAAAAAAAAAAATGCAATGGCTCGAGCCATTGCATTGGCTCAAACGTTGGCTTACAAATAAGACGATGCTTTGGCATGGTTAGCACACAAATAACATGCATTTAGCCCACTAATGACACCCCATACCTCGTTCTCTAATATTTATTTACCACATAAAAGAAGAAATTGAGATGGTACTAGCAGATGGCTTCAAGTTGCAACAGAGGAATTAGCCAATTAGGTATGTGTTTTTACTTTTTCCTTTTAATTATTTTTTCTCGCTTGAAGATATTCTAAATTTTAGGGTGTTCATAGGTTCGTTATCGGTTATTCGGTTTGGTTAGTTTGTTAAAAATTATGGGTCAAACCGAAAACCGAACCGAACCGAATTTCAATTTGACTCAACCGAACCGAAAATCAAACCAATAATCGAAAATCAACCCTTATAACCTAAAACCGAACCAATAACCCAATTACATAAGTTTAATTATTTTTTATTTAATTATATATATTTTAGTACAAAATTTATTTTCAAACTTAAATAATGATATATTTATACTAAAAAGAGTTTTAGTAATTTTTTTCATATAAATACATAGAAAAATGTTATATTTATACTAAAAAGAGTTAGTACTTTTTTTTCATATAAATAAATAGAAAAAATATATATTTATAAGAATTCGGTTTTCGGTTCGATTTTCGGTTTTCGCTGTTATAACTATATCAAAACCGATAACCGAATATTTAGTTCGGTTCGGTTTGGTTAGGAATTGCCCGCTTTTTTCGGTTCGGTTCCCGGTTTTCGGTTAGTGCGGATATTAACCGATCCGTGAACACAATGTTCATAAATGGGTGTGCACCTGCATGGGCGGGGCCGCCCAACTCTCTTATCTTATGCAAGATTTATTAGCTTAGCTGGGTTGGGTGGATCGCAATAAGCCCTCTCGACCCTCCGCTTATCATACGCCTTATGAAAGCCTCGCCTTCGAGATCCGGTCCATCATCAACTCGCACGATCTTCTTGTTTGTCCGCTTTGATTAGGCTTCCTTTAACGGATTTGATCGGCATTTTGTGCCCTGCAGCTCTTGAATTCGACCTTTTATCGTAGTAGCTTAGTAAGGTTAGAGGCGCAACTAGAAGAGAAAAACATAATGATTGGGCCATTGGGCTTTAATGTGAAACAACCATGAGCTATTAGGCTTAATTGCTTAAATGCTTAATGTTTAATATAGGAAAAAGTCAAAAATAGGCTACCAAAGGGATCGATCGCACAAGATCCTACGAGCGATCCCACCGAATAATCATCCGTAACGATTCGATCGCTTTTGTGTGTAGGATTGTAGGATCGACGATTCTATGAGCGTGATCACGATCCCGACAACATTGATTTTCGCCTTTAACATACTAATATTGGTGGCTCATAAGGCGCTTAAGAGGTTTAGTTTCGCTTCTTTTCACGCTTGAGCAATATTTCCGCCTTTATCCAAGTGGTGTTTCTTTAGATTTATTAAGTTGTCTCGGTGATATGATGGAATTAGAGATTATAATCTTCTTCGAGTTACGTGTTTTTATGTTAATTGCTTTGTAGTTGCTTTTTCACAACTTTGTACTTTTTAGTTTGTTGCTAGTATTTTTTTTATAGAAATGATAATGTTGCCATTCTAAAAAAAAGAAAAAAAATCATAATGCACACAACCACAATAAATATAGACCGGTAGAACCCTTTTAATTTATTTTGGCGAAGATTAACGCGTTAACAAGAATTAAACTCAAACATCTCACAATTAGTGATGATAGAAATAATTATTTTGCTACTAAGTTGTCCCTAATGATTAATTCAAATTAGTTTTGTAATAAAAATAAACGGTACAAAAGGGTAACAAGTAAATTACATTGATGATTGATAACTCTTTATTAAATTTTATAAATAAAGAATTGATAAAGTTCGTTTTGTCTAAACAAATAACAACTCTATTCGATCTTGGCCGATAAAGTCAAACCCCGTGATTTTTATACGTCTTTCAAACTAAGGAAGCATTAACTAATGATTAGGTTTTGACAAATTGTTTAAACAACTTCATAATTTATATTAAAATAACGAACCCACGACATTTTGATACGGATATTAACAACCCTAGTTTATTGTTGAACGAAAAAAGTATACATGCATATCCACATAAATATAAACATGCATATTTAAAATTGAAGTACTTATAAGCAAAGTATATGTATAGATTTATTAGTGGCACTTTATTTTGCAGATATTTAAAATTTCTTGTATACTAAGTGATAAATCATCACAATCCATCTAGTATGATCTAATGGAAGTGATTAACCCAAGATTTAATATGTCAAAACCCAAGTTCATATTTTTCCTTATCTTTTATCTTTCTTATTTATTTTCTCATTATTTGTCTTTCATTTAATCACTTTTTTAATTTCACGCCTTTTTTTTTTTTTTTTTTTTTTTTTTTTTAATTTTACGCTTTTTCTGCTTTTTCCGCTTTCATACGCTCGCCTCGCTTTACACGCTGCTCTGCTTTTTACGTCATCCGCTTTTATGCATTTTCGTCCGCTTTCGCTTTTGTCATTTTCACGCTGGCCCATTTTCATACGCCGTCCGCTTTCTTACGTCATCCGCTTTGGTCGGCCTTGTTACGCTTTCATCCGCTTTTTACGCCGTCCGCTTTCTTACATTTTGTCCGTTACACGCCGTCCGCTTACACACGCCATCCGCTTTCTTACGCTTACACGCCATCCGCTTTCACGCTTTCATCCGCTTTCTTACATTTTCGTCCGCTTTCACACGCTTGTGTCTGCTTTCTTACGCCGCCTCGCTTTTCTTACGCTTTTGTCGGCTTTCTTACATTTTCGTCCGCTTTCTTATGTTTTGTTTGTTTTCATACGCCGTCCGCTTTCATACGCTTTTATCCGTTTTCGTCCGCTTTCTTACGCCACCTTTGTTTTCGCCCATTTTCCTATGTTTTCGCTCGCTGCCCTGCTTTCACGCTTTTGTCCGCTTTCATACCTTTTCGCCTGCTTTTCTTACGCTTTTGTCCGCTTTCTTAGGTTTTCATAGGTTTATATACGCCGTCCGCTTTTTACGTTTTCGTCCATTTTAGACCCTTTCGCCTTTTTTCATACGTTTCGCCCATTTTCATCCGCTTTTATACGTCGTCCGCTTTCGGATGCTTTTCCGTGTTCATACAATTTTATACGCTTTTCATTCTTTTATACGCTTTTGTCCGCTCACACGTTTCATCCGCTTTTTGCGCTTTTATACTTTTTCGCCTATATTCATACGCTTTCATGTTTATTATTAAACTTTATTATATTACATGTCTAATATCAATTGTGATATTTTATTAAAAAAGTTAATGTATAATATCACTTGTGATATTTCATAAGCAAACAAGTATTTTGTTTTAACCTTTAATATCATCTGAGATATTTCATTGCTTTGTAAATTTTTATATATTATCACCTATATGTTTTCTAATATTCTTATAATTTTGAGTTACAAGATAGTTTTTGTGCTTTTCATCGAAATTGATAAGAGCATATTTTTTTTAATGCGCTTAGTACAAATAAAAGGGTTAAAGTCTCTTTAGGTGAATTCTTATTTTGTTCAAAAAATGCTAATTTAATGCAACACTTGTTTGATTTTGAGAATATGTCAAGTCTCTATTTTCATACTTTGCTTCCTTTTTATTCATTTTGATATTTTTAAGTAACACTTATTTATCTCTTGTGATATAACACTATAAGAAAGATGAAGAGTATTACACTCTTCATCATGTATGTGTTATCAGTTGTGATACTCAACTAAGAATGAGAAATATTAAATTCATACCAAATGTGATAAAAATTTAGTATTTTACCAAGTATATATGAAAGAAATGATAATAAACATCACTTATTATATTACTGTGATGATTCTGTTCATTTTTCTTGTTTGTGTTTTTGAAAATATTTAGGAAGATTTTTGTGTTTTATGATAATATGAAATATTAGAAAAGGTGTTTAACTGAAAACAGGAGATGTTATGAAACTTTTGTTAGACCTGTGATGGATTTTTCTATTTAATGGATACATTGTGCATGTTTCGATAGGTTTTATAGCGTGATTTGAAAATATCTATTGTTGAATCAGCAAACTAAAGAAGCTATGGTTGAAGAAAGCACACATCTTTATAAAAAAACTGAGTAAGCTCAAACACTTGTGATATCACACATGATATCACAAGTGATATCACCTCACGCGATATCACATGATACCACGGTGATATCACCGGTGATATCACAAGTGATATAAACTATGATATCACACATGCTATCACCGGTAATATCACACATGATATCACTGTGGTATCACGTTGTTACACACGATATCACGTGTGATATCATAAGTGGTGATATCACTCGTGATATTGTAACACCCCAACCCGATAAGGGTAGAAGTATCACATTTATGGAGTCAAATCAGAACAATACATATAAACCATGCAAGCGGAAGTCTTATAAATAATAATCAAAAGAGTAACAAGTCAACATGACTTGATCAATACAAAGGTTCCAAAAGATGTCCCAAAGGAAATAAAACGATACAAAGTCTAAGTCTCCAAATCATAATAACAATGGTAAACAAAGTCTAGAATAACTAAAGCAAATCCTCATAAGCATCCTACTCTCAATCCCCAAGATAAGCCCCAGCTCCTAGCTTAATAACCTGCCGCAGGAAAAGAAATGCGGCTGAGCTTAAAAGCCCAAAGGAATGATATAGCAATACAAAGGCAATAATAGAATCAAAGGTTGGTTATATAAGATATGAATGATATGAAGCAATAAAGAGTAGGTAAATGAATCAAAGGAAAGGAATGTCGCTTTTCCACCACGAGCCAACAAAACAAACCAAATCAAACCATATATCAATATCATGTAGTAACCATTGTATTCGGAGGGTGACCTCGAATACCAAACCAATATGAGGGAGTCCTCTAGTAGCCTGGAGTGATCACCCCAATGTGAGGTGTATTGCACACACCAACCACATCACCAAACCATATGTCGATACAAAACAAATACAAATCTAGGATGCATCCATACGCCCGCAAAACAAATAGTGGCCAATATATCCAAAGCGCGATAATCAATACAAATAAGGGACGGTGTGCAACATCACTGCAAGACACCGAGTCATGCCATTGGTGCATCAATGACACGGACATGAAACCCTCATGCCTAGTTAATGGCTCGGGTATCAATCGATGTGTCAAAGTGTACAATATAGAGTTCAATCAATATCAATATCCAATAATAGCAGCTCACAATTCAATCAATAGCTCAATATCAATGGTTCCATTATCAAAGGTTCAATAGCAAAGGATCAAGATCAAGGTTTCAATAGCAAAGGTTCAAATAGCAAAGCAAAGGTTCAATATCAATATGGCAAGAGATCAAAGATGCAAGAGATCACGAGAAACCTTAAGAAAGGTCGAATATCTCGTACCTTATTCAAGCAAGCAAACAAAGAAAGTAAATCAATGAAGGAGATCAATCACGCCGCCCGAACCTATATGAATTAGATAACGCTTCTATAAGAATCCGAAATACTTGTTTTAAGACTGCTTTCCATTTTAGCAAGTTTCCGCTTTAGTAATCTTTCCATTTTAAGTAACTTTCTATTTTAGGAAACTTTCTATTTTAGCGTGTTTCTTTTTAGTAACTTTCCGCATTAGCGATTTCTATAATTAATAACTTTCTAAAAATAGCGTGTTTCCATAAATAGCATAGTTTCCATATTTAGCAGTGTTTAGTTACTTATCTCAAGTTATAATAGAAATGAGTATTATAATGCTTTAAGGATCATTTATGACAAGTTACAAAAGTTTAGGTTTAAAATGTCAATATAGCAAAGTATAGGTTAAAAGTGTAAATATAGTAAGTTTACCCATTTTACTCATTTAATCCATTTAGTTAGTATTTTAACATATTAATCCATTAAGTTTCACAATTTACCAAACAACCCCTTAATTATATATAATCATGATTTACAAGCCCTAATTTACGCTTAAGATTAACGAATCCGCTTAAACCATGTTAACTCGATTAGCACAAGATTAAAAGACATCTCATGTGATCTTATTTTCAATTCGAAACAGCCCTAGTCAAGACTATATGTACGCCCCATGATTAATTCAAAAACACCTTCGTAATCCTTGTTAACAAGTCCATTATTCATATACAAAAACATGTAATCACAAGATCATTAAACCCTCTTATAACCTCAATATAAATCGACATAAAGAAGACTCAAAATCAGTTTCATAACCATTTTACATGTTATATATCATTCGAATACATTTAGATCAAGAATCATGGTTTTATCATTTTATGTGTTATCATTTCATGTGTTATATATCTTATGATTTTATGTGATCTATTAAACAAGTTACAAGCCCTAGTTTTATTAACATAGCCACGAATTGATCAAAGAAACAAGGAGAAGAGATTCGAGATGACGAGATGTTACCCTTGTAGCGTGAACGAAACAAAACAAGAATCAAACCACAAGAACCAACCAAGTCTCCTTGGCCAAAACCAAACCCACGTACACCTTTCAATACCCACGCATAAGCCTCCAAACGAACCAAACACCAATGCTACGTCCACCAAACGATTTACTACGATCAAGAGTCTCCTAGGATCACCTTTGCTTGATCAAAATTGGATTGTATGGTGAAAATTAAATGGAGCCGCCACTATGAAGAAGAGAAGAGAGGCTAGGGTTTTCTAGGTGTTATTTTGAAATGAGATGAATGTGATAAATTGTGATTAATAAAATTGATATGGGAGGATTTTTAGGGGAATAGGCCGCCACTATGGGATTAAAAGACCAATCCATAACTTTCCTTCTTATCATGTTTATCATGTATCTAGTCTTGTTCCAAGTTCAAGTTAGTAGTGTACAAGTTATAAGGTTTAAAGTTACTTATACTTTTAATTATTCAAGTCTTTTAATATATAACATAAGTGTATTATTCTCATAATGTGAAAGTATTATAAATCATATAACTCGATTAATTAGTGTTGACGATTTTCCGAGTTGGTGAAATTTTAAATTGAGGGCAAAATTGTCATTCTACGCGATTTGAGATTTTAGGGTTTTACAACTCTTCCTCTAAAAAGAAAATTTTCGCCTCGAAAATTGAAAAGGAAACAAGCGATAAACGAAACATACCCGATGATGAAAAGAAATGTGGATAACTAGCTCGATAGATTCCTCGGTCTCCCGTGTAGCTTCACGCCTGGGTGATTCTTCCAAAGAATCTTAACAAACCGAATAACTTTGTTTCGTGATTCGATCTCGCCGATCTAAAATAGCCTCGGGTTCTTCCGACGGATATATCCGGTCAATCGATCCAAAGGATAGGAAACCACATGTAACGGATGATAGTTATATCCTCAAAAGAGATACATGGAAAACGTCAGGCACATGCGACAACCGCGCGGAAGGGCCAAACGATAAGAAACCTCTCCAATGCGCCGAGAATCTCAAACGCCCAATAAAACGAGGACTAAGCTTCCTTTAATACCAAAACGTTTAACACCACGGAACGGCGAAACTTTTAGAAAACACGATCACCAACACGAAACTCAAGTCGCGTTTATGCTTATCAAGATAACTCTTTGCCGTGAACGAGCCTCCTTCAATCTTTCCTTAGCAACCGCCACCTTCTCGTTAGTAATCTCAACGAGTTCGGGCCCTCAATCAAACGCCACCTACTTCGTCCCAACAAATAGGTGCTCTACATTTCCTCCCATATAACAAATTATAAGGTGCAGCTTTGATGCTAGCATGCCAACTATTGTTGTAGGCAACCCACCAAGCACAAATACTCATCCGGTCCCCGTCCATTCCAATGCACAAGCCCTCAAGATGTCCTCAAGAGTCTCGAATGGTCCTCTCCGTCGACCATCACCGAGGATGAAACGCCGACTAAACTTAAGACGCGTGCCCCAAGTCAGAGACTCTTCCAAAATGTGACGTGAAGCGTGGATCTCTATCGGAAATAATAGCGAGGAGTGCCATGCAATCTAACAATCTCTTGCCGAAAATCTCCGCCAATCTACTAACGCGATAGTCCTTCCGAATAGGTAAGAATGAGCGATTTGGTTAGTCGATCAACAACCACCCAAATCGCTGGCCATGTCTTTTCCGAGTGAGAGGCAAACCGTGACAAAATCCATAGAAATCTCTTCCCACTTCCAAGTAGGAATTCCAATGGTCAAGTAGACCACTAGCCCGCCGATGCTCTATCTTGACCGCCGACAAGTCATACACTTAGAAACATACAAAGCCACATCCTGCTTTCATACCACTCCACCGTAAATGTCGCTTAAGATCTCGGTACATCTTAGTAGAACCCGGATGAATAGTGAATGGAGAACCTGAGCCTCGACAACACCGCCTCACGCAACTCGTGATCATTAGGAACACAAAGCCGATCACCAAACCATACCACGCCAAAACTATCAACCCGAAACTCCGATGGTTTCCTTCCTCAATGTTCTCGAACAATAGACCAAAGCTCACCGTCATCCTTCGAGCTTCTTTGATCCGTAACATAAGATTGGACTCTACCTTCAAACTAGCCCAATAACCATCATAACCTCGAAACAAAATTCCACATCCATAAGCTCAAGATCATGAAGAACCCCGGTTCAATCTCCAAACTAGCAATCATACCCGACTTTCGCTTAGTGCATCCGCAACCACATTAGCCTTACCCGGATGATACCGGATGTTCGTGTCATAATCCTTAAGAAGCTCCAGCCATCTCCGCTGCCTCATATTGAGCTCCTTTGTGTGAATATATACTTTAAACTTTTGTGGTCAAGAAGATATCACACGATTCGCCATACAAATAATGCCTCCAAATCTTAAGGGCAAAACAACCGCACCAACTCTAAATCATGCGAGGGTAATTCTCCTCATACGATTTCAATTGCCTCAAGCATAGGCAATCACCTTACCGCGTCGCATCAATACACAACCCAAACCTTTCTTAGACGCCACTATAAACCGAAAACCTCCAACCCGATGGAAGTGTCAAACAAAGAAGAACTAACCTCCGCTTTCAATTCCTCAAAACTTTGTTCACGCCTCCGTCCATTCAAACTTTTCTCCTTTCTCATCAATTGCGCCAAAGGTAACGCCAATTTAGAGAAACCTCAACAAAACGACGGTAATAACCAAGAAGCCCGTAAAACTCCTAATCTCCGCACAAGAGTAGGTCTTGGCCATTTTGTGATAGCCTCTACTTTAGATGTGTCCATCTTGATACCATCGCCAGACACAACGCGACCAAGAAAAGCAACTTGGCTCACCAGACCACACTTTAGAAAACTTCGTGATACAACTTCGCCGTCAAGAATCTCCAATACGATACGAAGATGCCGCCGTGTTTCGGCTTCACTCTTAGAATACACAAGGATGTCATCGATGAAGACGATTACAAATTTATCAAGGTACTGTGGAAAACACGGTTCATAAGATCCATAAAGACGGCAAAGCGTTAGTCAAACCAAATGGCATAACCAGAAACTCATAATGGCCATAGCGAGTACGAAACGCGGTCTTAGGAACATCTTGTTCCTTCACACGTAATTGATGATAACCAGACCTCAAATCAATCTTAGAGAAGAATTTAGCGCCCTGCAATTGGTCAAACAAATCATCGATGCGAGGAAGAGGGTAACGGTTACGGATAGTAATACGGTTCAGCTCACGGTAGTCGATACACAATCTCATACTCCCATCTTTCTTCTTAACAAACAATACCGGTGCACCCCAAGGTGAAAACGGGTCTAATAAAGCCGTTCTCCAAAAGTTCTTGTAACCGCTTTTTCAACTCCTTCAGCTCAATCGGCGCCATACGATAAGGAGCTTTGGATATAGGTTCAAGACCAGAATCAAATCAATACCAAATTCAACTTTCTAGCCGAGGAATGCCGAAGTTCATTAGGAAAACGCCAAGAATTCAAGACAATGTAAAGACTTTCAATAGTCGGAACTTCAAGAAGTATCTTTGATGGATGCCGAAAACCAAGGCAACCATGAGAAATAAGAGTGCTAGCTTTCATAGCCGAGATGATCTTAACCGACTTAAGTGGTCGAGCACCATGGTATACAAAATCGTGACGATGAACATTACCGAAGATAACATTACGAGCATGACAATCAATAGTAGCCTTATGCAAGGCCAACCAATCCATACCCAATATAATATCAAAATCGACATATCCAAAGGAAGAAGATTAGTTAACGAATACCATCATCGAAACGTAGAGGACAGTCCACATACTCGTGATTAATGAGCACATGACTTCTCATAGGGGTCGATATAGATAGAGGATTTATTAGTGGTGTTGGAGGTAATTTGAGTTTCTTAGCAAAGTTTATCGATACAATAGAATGTGTCGCGCCAGTATCAAACAAAACAAAAGCAGTAGAATCACCAAAATAAATGATACCAGTAATAGTACCTGACGCCTTGTCTGCCTGATCTCGAGTAACCGAATACACACGTCCAGTGGTGGGAGGTGGTTTGATGTAGTTCGAAGGAGTAGCCGATGCTCGCTGGGATGCCCTTCACCCTATGATCTGTCTCCCCACAATGATAACAACCCCCAGTAATCTTACGACAAACACCTGGATGCGGCTTACCACACGTAACACACTTGGGAGGAGGAGGTAACACCTCAGTAGTCCTCTTCTGGGAAGAAACTGCCGCTGAACGATCCTGATAAGTGCTACGAGACGATCGATCCCGTCATTGCCTCTCGAAACCGCCACTGACCCTACGATCATCACCTGACCTATCAAATCTCCTCTGAGTACCCTGCTGCCTCGAATCATAGCCACGGTCATAACGACTTCTAACACTCAACCCGGTCCGGCGACCCTCCGATCCGAATCGTAATCCCGACGACCGAGTATTAATACGGTCTCCATCTCTCACGCTTATTGTATCCTCGCCTCATGCAACAACTCAATGTTGCGGGCATCATCCGCGATCGACGCTACCTCCAGATAATCGATGATTGATCATCCTATCAAGCACCCACTTAAGTCCCCACTTAAACTTTCTAGCTCGCCACGCCAGATCCCCAAAGAACTACGCACCCACAAACCCACCATCCTCATGAATCGCATGTACTCATGCGAATTCTCTTTCTAACTCGATGAATGGTCTCATACTCTCTCGCATCACTGCCCGATTCGGGAAGTACCGCTTATAGAAGATCTCTCCAAAGTAGCCCTGCGCAAGTGTCAAAGTTCTCTTCCCCGGTCAAGATATAGGCTTTCCACCGCTCAAGGCATCACCTCAAACTTAAAAGTGGCAAGCCGGTTTTTACTTCATCCCCACAACCCAAAGACATTAAAGAGTTTCTCCACATGTGTAATCCAATCTTCCGCCTCATTAGTGGAAGTCAACTAAAAGGAAGAGGCTTAAGCTTGTTAAAGCGCTCTATCCAAACATGAATAGGTGTGGGTTGGTTATCACCTCCACCATTTCCACCATTCCCACCCGAAGAACTAGCACCATTCCTAACATTCTCAGTGATAGCAGCCACTATTCCGGGCATAGCAGTGGCTAAGGCGCGAGCGATCATAGCTTCGAAGTTGGGATTCCCATCCCCGTTGTCATCACCATTTCTACGAGTTTGGACCATCTGAAGAGTTCATAAAACGATTAGCAAAAGTTAGGACAAAGGATGAAGAGCATGAACGAAAATGACGGTAATGAACCTAGAATTCTACCCAAACCTCACCAAATCAAAACTTAAGCTCTACGGTTAACGCTTAGGTCCATACGTCATGTGTCCCGACTACAAGTCGAAACCCGAGCTCGATACCATAATTGTAACACCCCAACCCGATAAGGGTAGAAGTATCACATTTATGGAGTCAAATCAGAACAATACATATAAACCATGCAAGCGGAAGTCTTATAAATAATAATCAAAAGAGTAACAAGTCAACATGACTTGATCAATACAAAGGTTCCAAAAGATGTCCCAAAGGAAATAAAACGATACAAAGTCTAAGTCTCCAAATCATAATAACAATGGTAAACAAAGTCTAGAATAACTAAAGCAAATCCTCATAAGCATCCTACTCAATCCCCAAGATAAGCCCCACCTCCTAGCTTAATAACCCGCCGCAGAAAAGAAATGCGGCCGAGCTTAAAAGCCCAAGGAATGATATAGCAATACAAAGGCAATAATAGAATCAAAGGTTGGTTATATAAGATATGAATGATATGAAGCAATAAAGAGTAGGTAAATGAATCAAAGGAAAGGAATGTCGCTTTTCCACCACGAGCCAACAAAACAAACCAAATCAAACCATATATCAATATCATAGTAACCATTGTATTCGGAGGGTGACCTCGAATACCAAACCAATATGAGGGGAGTCCTCTAGTAGCAATGGAGTGATCGGCCCCCAATGCGAGGGGTGTATTGCACACACCAACCACATCACCAAACCATATGTCGATACAAAACAAATACAAATCTAGGATGCATCCATACGCCCGCAAAACAAATAGTGGCCAATATATCCAAAGCGCGCATAATCAATACAAATAAGGGGACGTGTGCAACATCACTCGCAAGACACCGGAGTCATGCCATTGGTGCATCAATGACACGGACATGAAACCCTCATGCCTAGTTAATGGCTCGGTATCAATCGATGTCAAAGTGTACAATATAGAGTTCAATCAATATCAATATCCAATAATAGCGCTCACAATTCAATCAATAGCTCAATATCAATGGTTCCATTATCAAAGGTTCAATAGCAAAGGATCAAGATCAAGGTTTCAATAGCAAAGGTTCAAATAGCAAAGCAAAGGTTCAATATCAATATGGCAAGAGATCAAAGATGCAAGAGATCACGAGAAACCTTAAGAGAAAGGTCGAATATCTCACCTTTATTCAAGCAAGCAAACAAAGAAAGTAAATCAATGAAGGAGATCAATCACGCCGCCGAACCTATATGAATTAGATAACGCCTATAAGAATCCAAATACTTGTTTTAAGACGGCTCATTTTTAGCAAGTTTCCGCTTTAGTAATCTTTCCATTTTAAGTAACTTTCTATTTTAGGAAACTTTCTATTTTAGGCGTGTTTCTCTTTTAGTAACTTTCCGCATTAGCGATTTCTATAATTAATAACTTTCTAAAATAGTGTGTTTCCATAAATAGGTGTTTCCATATTTAGGTGTTTAGTTACTTATCTCAAGTTATAATAGAAAATGAGTATTATAATGCTTTAAGGATCATTTATGACAAGTTACAAAAGTTTAGGGTTTAAAATGTCAATATAGCAAAGTATAGGGTTAAAAGTGTAAATATAGTAAGTTTACCCATTTTACTCATTTAATCCATTTAGTTAGTATTTTAACATATTAATCCATTAAGTTTCACAATTTACCAAACAACCCCTTAATTATATATAATCATGATTTACAAGCCCTAATTTACGTTTAAGATTAACGAATCCGTTTAAACCATGTTAACTCGATTAGCACAAGATTAAAAGACATCTCATGTGATCTTATTTTCAATTCGAAACAGCCCCTAGTCAAGACTATATGTACGCCCCATGATTAATTCAAAAACACCTTCGTAATCCTTGTTAACAAGTCCATTATTCATATACAAAAACATGTAATCACAAGATCATTAAACCCTCTTATAACCTCAATATAAATCGACATAAAGAAGACTCAAAATCAGTTTCATAACCATTTTACATGTTATATATCATTCGAATACATTTAGATCAAGAATCATGGTTTTATCATTTTATGTGTTATCATTTCATGTGTTATATATCTTATGATTTTATGTGATCTATTAAACAAGTTACAAGCCCTAGTTTTATTAACATAGCCACGAATTGATCAAAGAAACAAGGAGAAGAGATTCGAGATGACGAGATGTTACCCTTGTAGCGTGAACGAAACAAAACAAGAATCAAACCACAAGAACCAACCAAGTCTCCTGGCCAAACCAAACCCACGCACACCTTTCAATACCCACGCACAAGCCTCCAAACGAACCAAACACCAATGCTACGTCCACCAAACGATTTACTACGATCAAGAGTCTCCTAGGATCACCTTTGCTTGATCAAAATTCGGATTGTATGGTGAAAATTAAATGGAGCCGCCACTATGAAGAAGAGAAAGAGAGGCTAGGGTTTTCTAGGTGTTATTTTGAAATGAGATGAATGTGATAAATTGTGATTAATAAAATTGATATGGGAGGATTTTAGGGGAATAGGCCGCCACTATGGGGATTAAAAGACCAATCCATAACTTTCCTTCTTATCATGTTTATCATGTATCTAGTCTTGTTCCAAGTTCAAGTTAGTAGTGTACAAGTTATAAGGTTTAAAGTTACTTATACTTTTAATTATTCAAGTCTTTTAATATATAACATAAGTGTATTATTCTCATAATGTGAAAGTATTATAAATCATATAACCTCGATTAATTAGTGTTGACGATTTTCCGAGTTGGTGAAATTTTAAATTGGAGGGCAAAATTGTCATTCTACGCGATTTGAGATTTTAGGGTTTTACAGATATCACAGGTGTTTGAGCTTCCTCAGTTTGTTTATAAAGATGTGTGCTATCTTCAACCATAGCTTATTTAGTTTGCTGATTCAACCATAGATATTTTCAAATCCCATTATAAAACCTATCGAAACATGCACAATGTACCCATTAAATAGAAAAATCCACCACAAGTCTAACAAAAGTATCATAACATCTCTTGTTTTCAGTTGAACAACTTTTCTAATATTTCATAATATCATAAAACACAAAAATCTTCCTAAATATTTTCAAAAACACAACCATCACATTCTTAGTTGAGTATCACAACTGATAACACATACATGATGAAGAATGTAATACTTTTCATCTTCATTACAGTGTTATATCACAAGAGATAAATAAGTGTCACTTACAAATATCAAAATGAAAACGTCGAAACGAACAAAACTTATAAAATCGAATGAAGAACGATAAAACGTATGAAAACGGACAAAACGTTCAAACGGACAAAAACGATAAAACGGACAAAACGTACTCAAAACGGATGAAAACGTATGAAAACGGATGAAAACGGATGAAAACGCCTAAATATGGACGAAAACGAAAACGTATGACAACGTCTCCGAAACGATAAAACGGACAAAATACATGAAAACATAAAATACGTATTTAAAACGCCTAAGAACGGACGAAAATACATGAAAACCTAAAAACCGGATAAAAGAATATGAAAATGGTTGAAAATGGTCGAAACGTAAGAAAACGGACGAAAACGTAAGAAATGACGAAACGTATGAAAGCGTAAAAACACGATGAAAAATGGACGAAAACGAAAGAAAACGGACGAAAACGATGAAACGAACGAAACGTAAGAAAATAGACAAAACGTATGAAAACGAACGAAAAGACGAAAACGTATGAAAACCACGAAAACGCCTCAAAATGTAAGAAAATATCTAAAATGGACGAAAACGATGAAAACGGACAAAACGCTCGAGAACGATTAAAACGATATAAACGCATAAAACGAATGAAACGCATTTAAAACGGACGAAACGTCTCGAAATCGACAAAAACGTAAAATAACGGACGAAAACATATGAACACGGACGAAAACGATAAAAACGAACGAAAACGCATGAATATAGATGAAAACGTATGAAAGAAAAAAAAAACTTAGAATAAAAAAAACGTGAATTAAAAAAAAATGTGAATTTTTAATAAAAACGTGAATTTCATAAAAATAAAAAGAAAAAGAAAAAGAAAAAAATGTTAATAAATAAGAAAGACAAAAAGACAAAGAAAATAGGAAAAAAAAAACATGAACTTAGGTTTCCATATTAAATTTTAGGTTTATCCTTACGATTAGATCAAACTTGATGTAAGTACCAAAATAAGAGTAAATATTTGAAAATTCCTCACATTTATTATACTACATCGTTACTGTCATAAAAATTATTAGCTACACTAGTTAAATCTAAGTTATGTTATAAAAACCGTATATCTAGCATTCTGCTTTATCACTAGCTTGTAGTTCATATAGGATTTTTTTTAACAAAAGTTTTTTACGAATCACTTTTTATTAAAAGATCAAATCCTTTTATTTTCATCACATATCATCTTTACATCCAATGCTCTACATTAATCTTTAATTTAAATTAATTAATTAGTTAAAAAAAACCTTACTTTCATCATTTTTAATAAAATATCTAGCAAATCGTTAATTGTTACGTGAAAATTAATAATACCATTGCAACAAAAGTTAAAATATTTTTCTATAGAAAGGCACTTATATATATATAATTTCGACGAATTTGTTTTCCAAAATTTTCATCTGAAAAAACACATGTGAATTGGGAAATCACATGTGATGTTTAAGCATGTTTAAACAAGTGTCTTCTTTAAATAACAAGTGAGAAATAACCCAATTACAATGTAAGTTTTCTGAAATTTGGTAACAGGAGTTCACAAAATGTTTTAATATAAAACGACACCTAAAACTTATTTTTAAGAACCGGGACTTTGAAATAATGATAGTAAACACGTCCACCTACGTTTAGAGAATTTAACGAAGAAAAATGGGCTTAAAACGAATTAGATATTCTAAAACGAAGTCGGGATAAACATAGAAGTTAATAAACGATTTCCAGGGTTTCTTTTGAAGTATTGAACAAAAGCGCGAGTGACCACTTTCGGGCCTATTTACGAGGACCTTAGGTTTAGATCCACTAAGAGCGGTAGTTGAACTTTCTACAGCCCTCGTGGCGTGCTTGGCACTGGAATTCGAAACCGCCTAAACCAATAAGACACGAAGAAGATATGACCCTCTAAACTTGAGCAAAACTCGTTTTTGGACACTGTTTGAAAAAGTAACTCTAAAAAGTGAAACTTTCGTTTTAATGCGTTTTGAATCGTGAAACCTCACTACAAGTATATAAGTGTAATAAAACTTCATAAAACTCATACGCATTTAATACATGTTGCATTTTCCCTAAAACGACTTATTTATCTAGGTCGCGTTTAGAATACTTGTTGTTAAATTCACGTAACACTTTCCCGATTCACTTCCTACTCAAGGTGAGTTTCATGCCCCTACCTTACTTGTATTAATACTCATTTTATATGCTTTGGGGTATGAATACATGCTCGTTTACTTAAAAAGCTTACTCATTTTACTTAAATACATGCTCATTTACTTAAATACATTACTCGTTATACCGAAATACATGTTCATTTACTCAAATACATTGCTTACTTTTACAAACGGATACAAGTGCCCAAAACATTTACATATTGCCTAAGTAACCACATTAGCCATTAAGTACCCACATATCAAGAATCGTTAATTATTCGTAAGCGTAAATTTTGTGAATAGATCTATTGGGTTGACACCTGCTCGGGTTGGTCGCGCTAACCGGCAAACAGATGCATATCATTTGAGAACATTGGGTGTTTGGCACCTCTGAGGCATTCATATATATATATATATATATATATATATATATATATATATATATATATATATATGGGGATAATGGCCACAATTTTTCATAAAAATACACTAGTAATGAATCGGGACCCACGTAAAAGAATCGGGACCCACAAAAAGAATCGAGGACCCACATTATATAGCACAAAATCAGAATAATTTATTACAATAAATCAGTAGCTAATATATTCTCTCTCTCTCTCTCTCTATATATATATATATATATATATATATATATATATATATATATATATATATATATATATATATATATATATATATATATATATATATATATAGTTATAGTTATTATGAAAAGTTCTTAGAATGAAAAGAATGAGAAGCTGAGGTGACATGTGTCACCCGCCACATCACCATACCCCTCCCAAAAAAAATTTTTTCCCAAAAAAATTTTGGGCAAAAAATTTTTTCCGCCAAAATTTCCGCCAATTTTTATCGCATCACAATCATGATTTTAGTGCATTAAGGTTATAAATCATCGCATCACAGCTTATAAAGTTATCTTGCATCACAATCACGATTTTAGTGCATTAAGGTTATAACCTTGATTTTAGTGCATCATACTTAATGCACTTAACTATTAACTATGATGCAAGAACTTATAATAAAGATGCACCAAAACTTATTAGTGCATTAAGGTTATAAGTTATCACACAATTATGATTTTAGTGCATTAATGTTATAAATTACTGCATCACAGTTATAAAGTTACTGCATCACAATCATTATTTTAGTTCATTAAGGTTATAACCTTGATTTTAGTGAATTATAATTGATGCATTTAACTATTAACTATGACGCAATAACTTATAATAAAGATGCTCCAAAACTTATTAGTGCATTAAGGTTATAAGTTATCGCATTACTGATTATAAAGCTATCGCATCATAATCATGATTTTATTGCATTAAGATTATAATTATCGCATCACAATTATGAT
The DNA here is from genome assembly GCA_022545495.1 of Chrysanthemum lavandulifolium. Lineage (NCBI taxonomy): Eukaryota > Viridiplantae > Streptophyta > Magnoliopsida > Asterales > Asteraceae > Chrysanthemum > Chrysanthemum lavandulifolium. Next base: position 163,361,820 of record CM040238.1, on the reverse strand, counting down.
TGTCATGCAAGATTTTTATAACGTGATGCAATAATAATTTTTAAGGGAAAAATTTTTGACGGAATTTTTTTTTTTTTTTTTGGGGTGACACATGTCACATGACATGTGATGATGTGCAAAAGACACATGTCACCTCACACGCCTTCTCATTCTTTTCATTATAAACTTTTCATTTTAACCTATCCTATATATATATATATATATATATATATATATATATATATATATATATATATATATATATATATATATATGTCACATGGCATGGTGATGTGCAAGGTGACACATGTCACCTTCACATTCTCATTCTTTTTATTGTAAGAAACTTTCATTTTAACCCTACCCTATATATATATATATATATATATATATATATATATATATATATATATATATATATATATATATATATATATATATATATATATATATATATATAGTATAGAGTGAGGATCAGTGCGGATTTTTTAATTCGTGCGGATGTGTGATTGATCCGACCGCAGATTTTCAGAATCGATCTTGACTTTTGTAAAAAGTCAAGATCCAGCTATCTTCATGAGAGCAATTAACCATGTAAACGATTTTTTATTTTTTTCCTTTCAATGATCCTTACTATTGTTATCTTCTTTCATTTTTAATTTTTTCGATTTTTCCGAGCAATTTTTTTTTTGATTATGAGTTCACCGTGATATTAACGATATTATGAGTCCTCTTGTGATATTAATAATTTTACTTAATATCACTACCTTTTTATTACGATATTAAGAAAACTTACGGTGATATTAAAATATTAACTTTGATATTAAGAAAACATGTAAAAAGTAAATGTGATATTAACAATTTTACTTAAAAGTTACTTTGATATTAGAAAAAACTTAATATCATCGCCATCGCTAGCCTTAGTGAAACCATCGCTAGCCTTAGTGAAACCATCGCTAGCTTAGTGAAACCATGCTAGCCTTAGTTAGTAGTGATATTAAAAAAGCTTGATTATTACGGTGATATTAACAAAATTCATAATATCATTGTACCTTTTAACCATGAAAATGATTTTTTCCGAATTTTTTTTCAATGATTCTTAATAAATTGTTGTCCTCTTTCTTTTTTAATTTTTTGATTTTTTGAATTATTTTTTTTGAATGTTACCGTGATATTATCCGCACCATCCCTACTTAAAATGTAATCCGCACCCGATCCCTTCCTATATATATATATATATATATATATATATATATATATATATATATATATATATATATATATATATATATATATATATATATATATATATATATATATATATATATATATATATATATATACTACATAAAAAGAGAAAATGGTCAAATAGTCAACAATTGGAAAAGTGAAAAGTGAAAAAGTGGAACATGTGAAATCTCATAACATTGAATGTTATGCTGTAATCTCAAATTAAATGCGATGTATCTTTGGAAAGTATACACTGATTTGGAAAGTATGGCTGATTCCTTAACGCTTAAAATACTGATTCTATAAACAAACTTAATCACCGCTAAAATTTTGTCGAAACTAGACACCGCTGCCGCTAGGCGCGGGTAATCGTCTAGTATATATATATATATATATGTGTGTGTGTGTGTGTGTGTGTGTGCGCGCGATCGCGCACGCAAGCGCAAATCGCATACATAACACATTAAGCTTCGGGGTAATGAGCTTAGGGCAATAGTAACATTTTTCTATGATATTGTATTTGTTATAATGGTTATATATGGAAATCTTGTGGTATGCACTTGACGCTTACATTTACATAAACCTATGAATTCACCACCATTATTGTTAAAATTTTCGCATGTATTTCTCGTGTGCTTAGGTTTTATTGGTATTGCATGGATTCAATACATAGAGTCGTCATTGGCGGACACATTCACGAAGCTTTTACTACACGGACTTGATATACACGATTTAACTATGTTTTTTCCGAAAATCATTTTATGTTGTTGTGGAACTTAAGAACAATTGTATTTGATAACTTATGTTGTTTTAAATTATCAAACTCATATAAAGGTCATTCTTTATATTCTTGACTTTGTGCTATGAAGTCATGCCCCCGGTTACCTTTCCTCTGCGACATTTTGGGGTTGTGACATTAACCTAAACCGGAACACTACACACATCCTCCTTCATAATATTCGCATCCGGTGACCTTTCTTTTACGACATATTGAAAATTAACCACGGACCATTTTCAAGCATTGTGTCCATCCCTCCTTCAGAATTAATATTGTAGAAAAATACACTTTTAGAATTCATCATTGGTTTAACTAGACCAAACTTACTCCAAGTATTCTTTACATAGTTCTCGCCTACCGGGTACGCACCACGTTTTCCCCATAAGAAACAATACATAGTGTTGCGAAACCTTTCATGAACAATGTTGATTGAGTCCATTGAAGCAGCTACATCGACTACATTGCCAACCGCTGCTACAACTTCTGAAAATTGGCACTTTTCCCACTCGATTCTCCTTTAAAGAACCTTGCATATGATCCGGTCTCTTTAGTGCTTTCCTTCAGAACATGTCCACTTGTTTCAGTTGATGTGTTAGCAGTTTTAGACGAAGTACGAGACGCCAAATCATCACTTTCACTATTAGGTTTCCCACATTAACTATCCGATATGGTCAACGAACTAAGTTCCACGCTCTTGTTTATTGCAGACGAAGTACGAGATGCCTCATTGAGATAGTTATTCTCTTTGGCCGAATCATCAACAACCGAATTTTGTTTCTCTTTAACCTCTTTACCACAACCTTTATGACTCAAAAACCCTTTCTCCATATCAGATCATATAGTCCCACGTAGCTTAAAACAATAAAAAATGAAACCTTAACAAGAAACCACACAAAACAATCTAGAAAACTCAAGTACACATTCAAAACTTCCGTAACAAGAAACCTAGATATATAGGATTTAGACAATCACGACAGAGCTCAATCACCTTCCATAATGATAATACATGTTGAGATTAAATTGGTTAATGGTTGTTATCCGTAAAGTATTACAAAACCTAAACGACGATTAAGAAAAATAAAACCCTAAGAACGAATATTGTTTGTCCCAAATAATGTCGGTTAACGTAAAACACTTGTTAAATCAATTTAAGTAACAACACAAAGTATAACTTTTTAACGTATAATTCTTTATTGATAAGAATCAAAGAATTACAAAAGTGTTGTGCGAAAAACACTAAATTGAATGACAATGCATAACCAACTCTCTAACATGCAAAGTTAGATTACTAAGTTTGCAAGTGAACTTATGGTCTCTATAAGATCGCTAAGTTCAATCGTGGAGTGTTTGTGCTTCACAAATTACAACAATGTAATATGAAACGACAAGATCAAGTACCGGTCAACATTCCTATACGTACTAGTAAGAGGTAGTTGCTAGTGAGGTTAGGTGAATCGTGTCACAAAACTAATGGACGAGGTACAATAAAGTACATCATACATTTAATGTATCTATATTGGGAAGTGCTCCTTTCTTACTTTTGTAAACAGCTTACGCCAACTGCTCAACGCTTTATCACCAACTCGTAAGTTTGACTTTTATTAGAATTCACTTTGTCCCGCTCAAACATATAAGTAAAAGTTCCACCTAAAGTTCAAATATAGAACCCTAACAATTTAAAACTTAACAAATAAACGATCTAGTGATGATGTATGTATAACACGAGTGAAAGATCATAAACCAAGAAGAATGATACAAGTATAAGTCAAAACCGATCAAATTTTATTCGGTGGTTAGGGTTTAGAAAGGGTCGCCAAAATCGCCAGGAGTGGGGGGGGGAACGAATTTTATTTTATTTTAATTTATTTATTTATTTATTTATTTTGGTTAAAGGGATTATTTTCTGGTAAATTTATTACTCTAAAAAATAATTAAGTACAACGAATGTGGGTGAATCTCACATCTCAACCCTAAATTAAGAGAAAATAAACGCATGAACTGTGCTTCAAACCTAACTTATCATAAGAATGACATATCACATTTATAAGAGATCCGACCACGAAGCCTAATATCAAAAGCATCAGCAGGGAGACAACTACTTAAGGAGTAAGACATGTTGTTGGGATCTCAAAGTCTTGATCGGACTTTTCCAAGGTTGTTTGCTTTAGCTTTTGATAAAGATTGTTCTGTGCAGCAATGGGTGTCGGCTAGTTTGGAGAATCGTGATCTTTGGAGGAGAGATTTGTTCTTGGGCAGAGACATGTATGAACTCAAAAACTTTGATAGTGTGATCATGGGCTTATCTTTACAAGATGGAGTTGATGGATGGACGTGGTCTTTGGATGCTAGTGGTTCACTCTCGATCCATTTTAAGATCACGATTGACTCGTTAGAATTGTCACAACGATCCTCGCCACTTTGGAACAAGTTGATTCCAAAAAGTGAATATTTTCTTACGAAGATTGATTCAGAATCGCCACAACCAAAACAAACCGGTTGACAAAGGTATCGACCTTCACATCGTATTATGTTCCTTTTCCGATGATTATTGTGAATCGTCGGACCACATTTTGTTGAGTACAAGGTGGTGAAACCAATTTGGGACTCTATAAGTAGATGGTGTAATGTCCACGATTCTTTGGCCGATCCCATGAATTGTTGGAGTTATCGGGTTCGGTTCGTCTAGCCTCGGTGTTCACAAAAACTTTTGACGCTATTATTCGTATACGTCATGGGTGATCTGGAAACATCGTAACGAAAAGATATTTTAAAACAAAACCTGGTCACTAACGTTGTGGTAACGGAGATCAAAGCTATATCTCACCTTTTGATTTATAGCGTAAGTCGGGAATATCGCAGAACCGGAATGATTGGGTGTTAAACCCTTGGTGTAGGTCCTCTCTTTCTTGTTGTTTGGTTTCATGTCTCGGTGTTGTTACTTTTCTATGGTGGTTTGTTTTGGTTATATCTTCTTCTTGTTTGTTTATCCAAACTTCTTGCTAGTTGTTTTGTGTTTTAACAAAATTTCGCCGTTCGAAAAAGAAAACTTAAGGAGTAAGGTAATTGTTATTAATATATCTATCATTACTGTCACTTGTACAATCAACATTTTATTAATTGTCTAGCAACTACTAAGACTAGGCCATGCATGTATGTCGAAATGCCTATATAACTTGATATTAACGAGTTTGAAACTTTGAAACTTAGAACAATATTGTAAAGAAGATATTAACTATGCGTATAAACAACCATTAAATCTCATCATTAGCTGGTACTGGTTAACTAAATAGATATTAATGAAACTATAAAATCTTTTTTGATGTTAAATGTGGCGGGATTGGCTTGACCTTCATAACAACGGAAATAAGTTTTTGACGTTATGCTTCAAACCACGTTTTGGCTACTTTATGGCCACATAGAAGCAACATAGTGGTTGGTTACAAAATCCGAGAGAAGACATAATTCTCAACGGCGATATCAAGCTTCTATAATTTACTTGGATTATGCTACAGCTATATATAAGTTAAAGTTATTCGTTAAATCGGACAAAATGGTTTGATAACCATTATGCTTTTTCTCCAACTTTGTAAACTTTTGTCTCTTGACATAGCTTCTTGCTAAGCCTCTTTTAATATACACTTGAAAGTATAAAAACGCATAGCTCTTGTCTCGATCTAATAAATTTATGCATGTTTAAAAAATAAAACAAATAAATAAATTTAATGTAATGCATGGTCATGCATGATATATTGATATATTAATATCCCTTGCCCTGTTATATATATAATGGGAGAATAATACTACATCATATTTTTGATTAATTCATTACAAATCACAGACATTATGCAGACGACAAATTAAAATGCACAAATTTTGATGCATTAATAAAAAATACATGAGATCAATTCCATATATAATTATCCATTTAGTTTGATATAATTTCATGAAAGCCTGAAAGGGCCTTACTTTTGACAAATTCACATATGTTATCCTATCACGTAAAAGATTTTTTCAAAGAAAGGCTATTAAACTAATTTCTGGCCATGCAATTTAGTCCAGATTATTAGGTTAGCTGCTCTAGACTAACGCATACCTTGAACCTATATATAGTAACTCTTAATTTGTTCTTCCAACATATTCACTGCTCACTACTTTCAATTTCAAGTGACAAAAATGGCTTCTTCCAAGATCATTTCCTTTGCACTGGTTGCTACAGTCATATGCTTGATGAGCATTACTTCTTCGGGTCATGAGCTCACACACGACTTCTACTCGAGAAGTTGCCCCAAGGTTTTTGAGGTGGTTGGCTCAGTGGTTCGATCTGCTGTGTCAAGGGAGAAGCGAATGGGAGCTTCCCTACTTAGACTCCATTTCCATGACTGTTTCGTGAATGTATGTAATTTTCTTAGAAATTTGATATGATACAATTTGTAGTTAGAGTGACTTCGTTGACCATGAGGCCAAGGCTAATTAGACGTGTTTGTCGTTTTCTATTTTAATTTTGTGCAGGGGTGTGACGGGTCAGTTCTACTAGACGACGCACCTTCGTTTACTGGGGAGAAAACAGCAGGGCCTAATGCTAATTCAGCTAGGGGTTTTAACGTGATCGATGCTGTGAAGTCGAAAGTTGAAGAAGTTTGTCCTGGTGTTGTTTCATGTGCTGATGTATTAGCAATTACTGCTCTTGAATCCGTTGTTGCTGTAAGTGAAACGTACTACATTAGTAAGCTTTTTTTTTGCATGGTAAAAATGAATAAAATCATGTGATCACCCCTTTTGTGACTTATTTAGCATCGAAAAGTTGACTTGGCCAAAATATATGTTGGCATGCCGTTATGGAATATTCTTAACATATAAGGATATAGGTGGTCAATTTTAACTTGCTGTACATGTAACATATACCAGTCATGTGTGCCATTTGGTTTGCTTCTTTAGTTGGCATGATCGTAAGTAACTATATACAAACCTTCCGAATTATCAGCATATGTCGGACAAACGAGTTTGACGCTCAAAAGATTGACGACTTTTGTTAACCATAGCCTTTGAGTAGCGTTGTGGTTCAAGTGAGTCTCTTTAGGAAATGCTTTTCAATATATTGGATTAGTTGTCTATATATTATCATTTGAAGATGTTTCATGTGTTTCCAAGAAAACATTGATCACCTGATAAGTTTTTGGCCTAGTTTTATAAATGAAACCGAGATACATGATGCTATAATTAATAAGTTAGTAGTAATCTTTAACATGTGATTTCTTGCTCCATACTACTAACAACAAGATCAAAACTAATAAAATTGCTTCAGTTTGACGGGTTTAATTTTTTCTCTAATACAGTTAGGCGGCCCGCATGGAGGATTAAACTAGGAAGACGAGACTCAAGAACTGCAAGCCTATCTGCAGCCAACAGCGGAGTCATCCTCACCATCATCCACCCTAAGCAATCTCATCAATCGATTCCAAGCACAGGGTCTTTCGTCCAGGACCTAGTAGCTCTCGGTGCACATACAATCGGACAAGCAAGATGCACAACTTTTTAGAGCACGTGTTCACAACGACACCAACATTGATACTTCATTCGCTAGGTCACGCCAATCAAACTGCCCACTTCCAACTGGCTTAGGTGACAACAATCTTGCACCACTCGACGTTAAAAGCCCAGCCTATTTCGATAATAGTTATTTCAGGAACTTGGTCAATGAAAAGGGTTTGCTCAGGTCAGACCAGCAGTTGCATAGTGGTGGTGCTACAGATTTTTTTGTGGAGCAATATAGCCGAAACCCTGAAAGGTTCCATGAGGATTTTGCAGCTTCCATGATCAGGATGGGTGATATTAGTCCACTTACTGGACGTAATGGTGAGATCAGGAAGAATTGCAGGGTGGTTAATTCGTAGTATGTATGAAACATGTTTTGTTTCTATTTGTAACCTTTATAATTATACGTTGGTATGTTTGTTCTAAATTTTAAACTTGTTCAAGTGTAGTTTCCTTCATGTAAACAGGTTTCCAATTACTTTTGTGTGCTTTTGATGGTAAAAATGAAGAATAAAATTCCATGTTATTATTTCTTCTGTGCCTATGATGAAAGTATTCAAATCATGATCGTTGGGCCTCACTACAACAAAATAGAGAACGGGCCAGGAACTTTTGGCAAGGGCACCTTTGTCTTCGCCAAAAGTCGCTAGACGACAAAAAGTTGCTGACCTAGAAGACCAGAACCAAAAAAAATTTAACACACATTTTAGTCGAGGACATGTCCTCACCAAAAGCGAGGATTTTTTAAAATTAATGATAAATATTTCATCATGAGGACATGTCCTCGCCAAAAGTGAGGATTTTTTTTTTTTTTTTTTAAATTAATGAAAATAATTTCGCCATTTATAAATGATTTAAATAAATTAAAAATCATTTAAACTTATTAAAAATTAATTAAAAATAGTTTAAATAAATTAAAAATGATTAAACTAAATATGAATGATTTAAATTAAAAATAAATTATTTAAATTACTTTTTGTATTAGATGATGAAACGGAAGACAAATGCTAACGATATCATTTTCCAATAAACAATATAGCCACTAAGTTTAATAAACTTAAAAACCAAACTCATTTTAATTCTATTCATCAAACCAAACGGGTTCAACCATATAAAGTCACCACTTGTCATTTACGAATTTTTATTACGTTGTCAAAATAGAGCATAATTCGACTAAATCGAGCGTAATTCGAAACTTCCATTCGTATAAATATGAAATTTTTGTTTTTCGTTCTGCTTGCTAAATAAAGATATCAAAAAGATGAAGAGATCTTGGGTTTATAAATTGGGTAGATAGATGTCATTAAGAGATTGTAATATGGCCAAATTTTGAAAAGCAGAAAAGATGTCATTTTTTGATGGTTCATTTCTAAAAGTTCTTTTATCAGATGAATAAATATGACATTTTAGTAGCGAGATTCATCTATTGTTGTTGCACTACGCTATGCGGTGCTAAACCAAAAACAAGTAAAAATACATATGAAGTACACATTACAAATCGATAAACGCTCAAACATTAAAGCATATGAATTACATTCTGAACCGATAAAAGTTCTAACATTAAAGCGCATTTAATTACATTACAAATGGATAAAAGTTTAAACATTAGAACATAGGAATTACTCCAATCAAGTTTTTCCATGTCATTATGAAGATCAAGAAGTAGTGTAGTGGAATTAAGTGTGTGGTTCTCGTGATGCATATACATTTCTAGTGTTTTCAAGAGTGCCTTTATCTTTCCAACAAGAACTTGCAGTTTGAGCATTCTCGCATTTTCGTGACTCGCGTTGAAGGTCCCGCAATAAGTTCGAGTTGTAGAAGTCATGCGAGAATGAGTTGAGGCGTTAAAGCTCTATGAGAACCAACCAATAAATGGAGTCGCTCCTCCTTCCATAAAAAATCACATCCATATTCGTTTGACCGAGGATGTTAAAGAGTAAAGAAAACTATTTTAAACAACTAACCAAACTATTTATATATTACACAGAAAAAGTATGAATTGTTCACCTTTGATAAAGGAAATGCATATTATAGTTTACCACGGTGTAACTTCGATGTGATTCTTGTAGAACTACATTTCCTTGTCCACAAGGACACGCAAAAGCTTCATATGGCGCCTTCTTCATGATAACAAGGTGTATGTTGGTGGTTGTGATGATAAGAGTAAGTAATGCGTTGGTGGTTGTAAGGATAAGAGAGTAATGTGTTTGCGTGGATAAGTGTTAATAACCATTGATGCTTTTATAGTAAAAAGAGATTTTGGCGGGAGCTTTTGGTGGGAACTTTTACGCCAAAACATAGTGGATTGTATCTCACAGAAAGAACAATCCGGACTGAAGCCAATATTATCTCTCCATCCTCCCTAGTGTTTCTTCTAGTAGGTTAATGTTCCTTTCTCCACCATCGACTTCTGGTTCTTTAGTGAGAAAGAGTTGTTCAAAGCTTAACCTCTTTATTTTCTTTGATCCTCCCTGAGTTGGTTGCTTATTTTTGGGTTCAGAGAGATCAAATTTTCGTAACTCGGGTGGATGAGGAATGTTAAGTTTTGCAGCTGTGCTTCTTACCTATTTGAACTTCTGATCCAGATTATTGAGAAGTTGAGGAGTTTCATTAAGCCTATGAGTTTTTGCAATATCATAAATTTCTATCCATTCCAGAAAACCAAGTTTTCACAGTGAAATGGGTATAAGTTTCAAAGTTTTGGACTTCATAGTTTATGGTGATGGTGATGGTGGCTTTCTTACTTTTCTCAACTTTGAAGGAGATTTTAGTGATCATCCAAGATTCATTTGAAGGACACACACTTCATATACTCGCTTTGATCTTCTCCATCTCATCTCTTTTAGCATTGAATTTCTCAAAATGCTTCTTCCGGTAGTTATCAATGATAGCTTGACAAGATCTAATGCCTTAGCATTAGCCTCTTCCGCTACTTTCTTGTCATCCACCATTTCTCTCTTGCATAATTAATTAAATTTCCCGTGAGTAAAATACTTCTTCATTTTTCAAGATAAACGGAATCTCGGAGGTTCTTTGGTTTGATCCACCGATCTATGTAGGAATGAGCTCTTTCGATTTAGCTCTTCATCAAGAATTGATCCGCGTCGAACCGCCAAGTTTTCTCACAAACCGCCACTTGTGAATGGCCGACCGTAAGAAACTTAAAACATTCGCATACGTAATGCAATGAAGATCGGGGAGTATAGTGTTTCCAGGTCGTTATGTCCCAATGAGCTATGCTAAGAATCACCAAACGAATAGTGATCGAGAGATTTGAACGGTAAATGGGATTATGATTATTATAACTACGTAAATAGCCTATAATTACAAAGGCTTAAATGCAAATTAAAGGAAATTAAAAAGATAAAAAAATATTAAATAAACGCTATCACTATTTGCAAAATGATGTTTTTGATTTTATGTTTTTATAAAACTGAATTAAAAACTACGCGACGTACGAATGAAAATGTGAAACTAAATCAATATTAACCCTAAAAATATGAAAATGATATTTTTACAAACCTAATGATAAAAGAAATTTATTAGAAAAAGAAAATTATTTTTATAACTATTTATCTAACTATTATTAATTAAAAACTATTTTTAACTATTTAATATTAACCTAAAATACAAGAAAATATGAAATAATGCTAGAAAAATAAAATTATGACTTGGAAAATCTAAAATAACAAAATAGAATTTTCAAAACTATTTTTGTATTTTTCTGATTACTTTGTATTTTTCGATTATTTTTGTATTTTCTAGGAATTAAAAACTATTTAAAACTACTTAAATTGCTTAAAAATACAAATTTAACTAAGAAAAATCTAGAAAAATATTTTTTTGACTTTTTATATTTATCTTAACTTAAGAAAAATGAAAAATTATTTTTTTGAAACTTTTCTGATTTATTTGTACTAAATGCTAATTAAAAAGTGCTAAAAGTTGATTTAAATGCAGAAAAATAGCAAACAGGCTTAGAAAAATCTGAAAAATTCAAGAAAAGCCTACAATAGTATTATGAAACTAGGAAAAATAGAAAAACAGTAGCTTATGTACAAGAAAATGAAACTGCAATCTCAAATGCTTATAAATAAGACTTTTAAATAAGCAAATGAGCACCAACAACCACCAACCGATTACAAAAGCTATAATAAGCTACAAGTACCCAAATGCAACTTAAAACAACAAGCCTAAACCTCGAATATCAATTTACATGATTTGATTGATTTGAGTTTAAGTGCAAAAAGTTTGGGTGCTTCTTTCGAGATTAAGCACAAGCTACAAATAAGCTAAAATGAAAACCAAGTTATGGAACCTAGACTAGACCTGGGCAAGAGCTAGTAAACCAAAACCGCACCTTGGGAAGCTCGATGAGCCCCGTGCAAGGGTCTGACAAATCGAGAAAACTCGCTTTACATCGAGTTTTGTGAGCAGGCAACTAGACACTCGTTTGACAAGTCGCTAGGGCTTATAAAAATTACTAAAATTCCATAAAATGATAATAATGAAATAGACCAGCTGAAGTTTATACACCCACAATTTCACTTAGATTGGCTCAGAAATGAGCTCATGAAAAATCTTTTCAGTTGGGCTCAAAACAGGATTTGCAACTTTTGACTTTTGAAGCAAAAATGAAATGTTGACTTTTTTGAACTTTGAATCCAATTTGAAGACTGATTATGAAGTATATTGATGAAATGGAACTACTGCACCCTATGTCTATGATTTTTGAACACAAAATAAGCTTTTGATTTTATAAAATCCCACGCCTTCAACCACGAGATATTGCAAAGAAATCCAAACACACTTTTTAACCGATATGCAAATAAAAAAACTAACTACTCAACTAGTTATTGCGAGACACTTAAACTGGATTCAACTGACCTAAACACAACTTATTAAACAGATTTGAACTAGTTATAACTACAAATACAAGTTATGCATTGAAACTTTGAAAATCACTTACAAAAGGGTCCTTAGCCACAATGGCTTGAAATCAAGAACAATGAACTCTATCCTATATAAACCAACCCAATAACTCGAATCAACCCATTTCCATTTCTCGCATCAACCCATTTCCATTTCTGCATCAATTTTTGCCCCGCTTGACTTTTGTTGACCAATATCCAAAGTGACTTGAAAATTGATTGTAAGCTTATAAAGCTATAACAAGCTTATACAAGCTTGTTTGAGCTTAAATTTAAGCTAGTAAGAGCTTATACATAAGAGATAGAAACCGAAAATTTCAACAAGAGCACAAAAGTATGGAATTGTAACATAAACTTGGATTGATACTTAAAAGAGTTGCAATACATTGAAATACTTTAATTTGATACAAAGAAACTTGAAAATACAAGCGAAAATCTTTTAAGACTAAGAATTTAAAATACGACATACATTTTAGAAATTAAACTAAGTACTACTTGAACTTCTCTTTCTTCCTCCTCTTTTATACACCAACATGTTTCTCTCACTACTCGATCACTTCCCACTTTAATTTGAGGCCATTGGATGCCTAGATATCATCTGGCCGCTTGATTGGTTTTAGGGAAAAGGAGTTTATACCACCGGGTTGAGTGTTAGGTTGAAGGACGCATTTAATGCGTTTGGTCATTAGGTGTGGAGAGGTGATGATGATGTTGGAGGAGGGTTGGTTTTGCGAGATATAGGTGTGATGATGGAGGAGGCAACCCGTGACCTGGTTTGGGTATATTAAACGCATTAGGCTGGGTGGTTTGGTTTGACCGGGGTTCGACTTGGGGTTGGATATAAAGGGTTGGACCGGTTGTGGATTTGGGCCAAGGTTTTTATTTGGGCTTGCTAGATATTAGGACTTAGGATAAGAGTTGTAATCCAAGGCTAACATAGGGACTAAAACTGCCAAACTGAAAATTTCAGGGACCACGAATGTAAATTCTACAAATGTAATCCAAGGGTAGGTTTTGACAATCTCTGAAAATTCCAAGGATCAAACTGCAAATCTCAAATATTCCAGGGACCAAATCTGTAATTTATGAAGCTTGAAGGACCAATTTTGTAATTTCTCAAAACTTTTGATATTTTTCACCAAAGGACTAATTTTGACAACTTATGATTTTAAAAGGACCTTTGGTGATTTTACTTTGAAATAAAGTGCTCGGGGACTATTTCGACAATTTTGAAACTTGGGGACTGAAACCGCCAATTATGCAAACTTAGCTCATTTTTCATCCGATTTTGAACATTTTGCATCCAAACACATAAAATGCAATTTTGAGATATTTTCGAGATTTTGATGCATTTCGAGCATTTTAAACGTTTTGCGATTCAGATTTAACCAAAAATGATGAGTATTTACACACTCATCAATCCCCACACTAAACTATTGCTAGTCCCTAGCAATCTTTTGAGAAAAACTTAATGGATTTGAATCTCTTTACCAAAAGCCATTACTTCGAGTAGCCAAATGTTTTAGTTCAAGTAAGAACCATGGTACACCGATAACCATGTGATTTTGAGCAAACCACCGACTTCCAACGGATTTGATTTGTCTTTACCGTGCCGCTTGCTCGGACTAGCCAACTCTTAGATAAATTATCAATATTATCTTTGGTGAGTGATTACCAATTATGGTTTTTCCATCGCCTTTACCACAAGCCATAAACTTGCGGGCTAGCCAACTCTTCACTTTTAAGGATATGGTGAGTGAATACCATACACTTTTGGGCAAATTGCAAGCCGTCAACGGATTTGAGATATCTTTACCAAGAGCCGTTTGCTCTGGATTAGCCAATCCTTTAGTTTATTAGACATGGCGGATGATCACCAAATGAGTAAGTCTAAAACACTTACTCCCAAAAAAATTTTGGCCAAAAATGGGGAATGGACGGTATAATTACATGATAAAATTCGTGAGAATTCCCCCACACTAGAAATGAATATTGCCTCAATATTCAAAGTACAGCGGTTATGCCGAAACCGAGAACGTAAAAGGGAAATACTACGCCATTATTTGAAAGAGAATTTTTTTTTTTTTTTTTTTTTTTTTGAAACTTATATACACAACATGTGGGCAACCCCCACACTAGGGTGGTAGAAAGATAGAAAGAAGTCGAAATATGGGTGAAAACCCATATGGCATGCTATGTTTTGATTCCGAGTCGCTAGCTTGACTCGACTCGATTGATTTGTTCATGGGGAAAGTAACGGAAAACCAATCTCGATCGGACTTTCGCTCACAATGTTAATAAACATATGAACATCGAAAGTTCCACACCAACGAGATACAACCGCGGTATTGTTAATAGAGGAATCTATAAAGGATGATACGGGGTCAAAGATGGTGTCCTCATTCCCGAAAGAGAAAAGGAAAGAGCAACCACACCATCTGTGAAGAATGGAATAAAGACATGCATGAGAATGCAAGTCCATTCCTCATCGAAGAAGCAAATCACCATTTTGACATTTTAAGCTTAAACTTGAAGCTTAGATGGTGATTGTCAATAAGATGTCCGGGAGGAGGGTGGAAACGGTTCTTCAATCATGATTTTCCGGAAAAGGATGTCTCCTCCGGATCAAAGTAGTATTATCAATTCTGCTGGAATTGACTCATCACTAAGAAAGTCATCGACTTCATTCCAAAGTTGTCGCCTTCCTCATCGTGGTGAGAGAAGGGATGGAAGAGTCGGAATAATAAGACTAGAGGATGATGGATCATTTTGAGCAATTCATCAATGGGAAGGATGTCTCCATTGGATCACAAACATCATCATCCAATTCGGATGAAATCGAAGAGTTTGGTTTCATCCACGAGTTAACAAACTCGATGCGATAAACCGATTCGGAGGTGGGACAAGTGGTGTGCTCTTAGAGCTAGCAATTTCCACCACTCCGGTGAAGTCTCCGATTCTAGATCATCATCATCATCAAGAACACTCTTGACTTCCCCGGTGCAACTTTCAAACCATTTGTTTGAACCGTGGTTGATTTTCAAAGCTTTTAACTCAAGACGCTTTTGGTGACTCCTCTTAACTGGAAATTTGAGAGTGTTGCATTGAATCTTTCGATTTTTGATCAATTGTGGCAACACTGCTTGGACAAAGGTTTGGAGTTCTAGTTGATATTCAATGTGAGCTCTTCGTTGTCAACCCGTATGGTCAACTCTTCAAAGAACACATCAATCGAGCACCACTGCTCTCAAGAAAGCTCTCCCAAGATGAGGGAACTCTAGGATCCGCATCAAGTCTACTACAACAAAGTCAAGAGGAAAGTGAAACTTTCCCACTTTCATCACGACATCCTCGGCTATTCCAAGTGGACGAGTTATGGTACGGTCCGCTAGCTCGAGTGTCATACAAGTGGGTGAAAGTTTAGGAAGAGATTTCTTCCATACCGAGAGTGGCATGAGGTTAATGCTAGCGCCAAGATCGGCCAAGGCGGAGCATTGAACCATCCCTAAGAAATCACACGGATTAGAAATCGCTGTGGTCTTCAAGCTTTTTGGGAAGCTTCTTGAGAAGGACCACGAGCATTGCTCATTGAGAGGAGTTTAGCCATCTCGGATAGCTTATCTTTGTTGGTCAAGAAGCCTTTAAGCGTGGATGCAAATTTAGGCATTAGAACGAGAGCATCAACGAAGCTTATATCAAAGTGTAGCTCATTGAAGATTTGGAAAAAATTTCCATTTGCTCTTTGTTTTTGTCTTTGAGCTTCTCATCATTCATTCTTGATGGGTAAGGAAGTCGACTAGACTTTGAGCCGGGATGGAAGTGTTTTGGCTCATAATTTTTCTTCGAACTCGGGTTCCGGACTTAAAGCTTGACTACCGAAGGTGGGACGTGCAGTGTATGCCGTGGGCTTGAGAATTGCACCTTGTCCGTTGTATCCTTGGTAACTTGACTCATTGCTACTGGTGGAGGGGCATTGGAGTCAAGGTCCATTGTCGTCTTACCACTACAGTGGTGACGACTTTCAACTCGGCATTGGGGTTGGGAATTGTATTGCTTGGGAGTCCTCCGACGATGATGAAGCTTTGTTCATATTCATGTTCATGAAACCGCTCATCATATTCTTTAACTCATTTGTCCGCCGAGACATTGTGGTATCAATTTCCTTTTTAGCTCAACTCTCATGTTATTGATCCGAGTTTGCATTGAATGTATGCTTGACTCAAGAATTTTCATGAAGTCATTTGGCATGGGAGCTTGAGAAGGTTGTTGATAACTTTGATGATTTGGAGCTTGATATGGTTGGTTGAAATTGTTCCGGTTTTGATTGAAATTTTGAGAGTTATTGAAATTTTGTCCTTGATTCGAACAAAGCGATTTTGATTGCCATGATTTTGCACAGGAGGAAAACCGGTGGTGTCATACCGCTAGGTGCACGGTAATGAGGATCACTTGTGGTCGGTATTGATTGTGGTTTACCAAGCTACGGAGCTTGGTAAAAGAAGCATCGGTTGCTTGACAATCATAATAAGCATGTGGACCACTACAAGTTTCACACACCTTGTTTACGGCTTTGATTGGTTCCGCTTATGAATCTCGCTTTGATTTCCTTTACATCCTTAATCATACAACGGATGGCGTTCGTTAGAGCAAACTATTGGAGCGGCTAACTCGTAAGAGTTCTTGGATGAAGAAGAAGGAGTGTTAGGAGTATTGACTTTGTTGCGAGAAATAGGAACTTTTGATTTTGCTCGCAAATCTCAATCACATCTTTAGGTCTACGATTCAAGATATTGCCACCATGCGCGTTCAAAGAATCTTGATCGCTACCGCTCAACCCATTATAAAAGATATTAACTTGTTGAAGCTCGTGAATTCATGATGGGGCATTTCGAGGAGATCTTTGAATCTCTCCCATGCCTCTCCAAAGTTTTCATCGAAATTTTGACGAAATCCGAAATTTCATTTTAAGATTAGTCGTCTTTGATGGAGGAAAGAAGTAATTGACAAACTTTGAACAAGATCCTCCCAAGTTTCGATAGATCGAGGGGTTCTTTTTCCACCAAACCGGCCGTCCCCTCAGTGAGAATGGAAAAGCATCAACTTGATGAATTTTTGTGGCACATCCTTGAAATTGATAGTTGAAGTCAACTTGTTAAACCAACGGATGTGTGCATACGGTCTTCTCGATCAAACCCGTGGAATTGATTCAGACACAAGTGTGATCAAATGTGTCTTCAATCAAGTGATCGAATTGATTACCCAGAAACGATGGCATCTCCATAACCCTCGGTGGGTGCCCGGAGCATTTCCGCCATAGTTCGTTCATCCGCCATATTGTTGTTTGAAATAGTACGAATCTCGGGTTCGACTATTTGGGCAAAGACGCTCACGAGAACGTCTTCTAGGTATTTCGCTAGATCACGCAAAGGACTCAATGATCTAGAAGAACGAGTGCGCATGCACTAGAGTTAACTCTAAGAGACCTCAGAGTTAAGGAGAGGAATGGGAATTATGAAGATGAATTATGAAAATTGGGGTGAGAAGAATCTTTTGGGTTTTCGGTTCGACAAGTAGATGTAACAACAAATCCAATTAAAACAAACTCGAGGCACAACAACGTTGAACTTAACCAATAATCACAAGATGAATGGCTTCTTTGAAAAGGTACACCAATCACAAGGACATAAAGGCAAGTTTTAAATCTTTGGTTCGGGAACTTATTATGGTCGTACCCCAGTTAGGTAGTTGATGAGTGTGTAAATACTCATCATTTTTAATCAATCTGAATCAAAACGTTTAAAATGCTCGAAATGCATCAAAATATCGAAAATATCTCAAAATGGCATTTTATATGTTTCGGATGCAAAATGTTTAAAATCGATGAAAAATGAGCAAAGTTTGCATAATTGGCGCTTCAGTCCCCAAGTTTCTAAAATTGTCAAAACTAGTCCCCGAGCCCTAATTTCAAAGAAAAATCACCAAAGGTCCTTTTAAATCATAACTTGTCAAAATTAGTCCTTTGGTGAAAAATATAAAAAGTTTGAGAAAATTACAAAATTGGTCCTTCAAGTTTGAAAATTGGCAAAATGGTCCTTGAAAATTGGAAAATGTCAAGTTTGGTCCCTGCATTATTGAAACTTGTCACTTTTAACCCTTGGATCAACTTTGATGAAATGGCGACAATGGTCCCTTGTTTTTCGTAATTTACACAAATAGTCCTTGTGTTATTAAAACCTTTAATCAATTTGGCCTTGTCACAATGAAATTGGACCCCCTGTCATTAGCCTTTTGGACCCCTTCCCATTTGACCCTTCACTTTATAATATTAAACCCATTTGACCTTCACGGGTTTCCCTCCTTTTCACCCTCTTCCCTGCCAAACCTGCAACACTCATAGCACCCCATCCCCCCAGCTCATAACCCACTCAACTTGTTCCCCCCACCTCTCCTAACAATCCAAATGAGCATTGATTACTTCCCCTTCTTTACACTCAAGCACCCTCTGGCAAAAAGTTTTTCCCGCCAAAAATACAATCAAGGGCCAAAAATCACTTAACTCATCCAATGGCCTGAAAAGAATGTGGGATAAGCTCAGAATGAGGAGAGATGCAGATTGGAGTATAAAAAGGAGCAAGAGGAGAGAAGGAAAAAAAGTAGTTAGTTTTATAAAATTTTCCTTATGTCGTTTTTTTTAATCAATGTCTTAGTTTAGTTAAAATGTTGTAATCTCAGTTTCTTTGTATCACTTTTAAGTTAAACTATCATTGTAAAGTGTTGTTAAGTATCAATCCAAGTTTTATTCAAGTTCTAAGTTTATTGGTCATCATTGGCTTTTCGGTTTCAAAATCGATGTACAAGTGTTAGTAGTTTATTTATAAGCTCATACAAGCTCACTTAAGCTTCTTTTAGCTTTTGATAAGCTTTCAAATCATTTTCAAACAAATTTGTCATATGGTCAACAAAAGTCAACTGTGAGCTCAAATTGCAATGGAATTGGATATGGTTGTTGCAGATGCTTGATTTGGGTTGGAATAGTTGCATTTAGTGTAGAATTTGGTTTGGTTTAAGCCTGCAACAAGTTGGACACAGGTGGGTGAGTATCTCATTTTCACTTTTCAAGACAGTTTGCATATTTTGTTCATACTGGTATTTATAGTCATATACTGTTTTTACTTGTTTGTTAAGTTGTATTTAGGATAGTCAAACTCATCTTGATCCTTATTACTTGCTTCTTCAGTAGATTGGTTTATTTTAATATGCAATCAGTTGATATAAAGGGTGTTTGGAATTGCTAATTTATTTGTGATTTGGGTTAGAGTAGTGGTTTAGGCCAGTTGTTTCATGTTTGTTAAGTCCTATTATACTTATCTCGTCATTGAATTGCATCTACAAACTCTCAAAGTCAAAGTTACGTCAACTGTTTTCATTGCTTAACTGTTGAAGTATTTGCAAGTCAAAAACTTGTTTTGTGTCTCAAATTCATAGAACTAGCTTACCTTAAGTTTATTTCATCATAAGATATCATTTTCAGTTCACAAAGTTGGATCAAAACTCATTTAAGTCAACAATTCATTTTTCTTCAAAAGTCAAATCACCACAAAACCGCTTTTAGCCCAAATGGGATGAATTTTCTTGGGCTCATTTTCGAATCAATCTTAGTGAAACTTGTTGCTTTAAAAACTTCACTGGTCTTGTTTCTTATTAGCATTTTTCCGATTTTATCAAATTTTAGAAGCCTCATAAGAGCTTGTCAAAATGGGACTAAGTGCCCTGTGTGGCATCGAGCTCTGCACAGGTTTATGCGATTATTGAGAACTTGCATTGGGCTCATAAGAGCTTCTCAAAGTCCGCCTTTGGTTTGTTAATAGCCAGCCAGGTCTTGTTTAGGGTCCCATAATTGGTTTTAGGTTTTAGCTTATTGGTTGGCTTATTCTTTAGCTCAAAGTAGGCACCTCGATTCTTTTTTAGCTTATAACTCATTTCATCAAATCTGTTGAGCTTGTGATTTAGAGGTTTAAGATAGTTGTAATTTGTTGCATTTAGGTTCTTTAGCCTATCCAAGTTCCTGTTTTGGTTTGGTGCTTATTGGTCTCCATTTGCTTATTCAAAGTGCTTATTTATAAGCACTTGGCACATCGATTTCATATTCCTCCACACAAGACCTGCTTTTTCTATTTTCCTAGATTCCAAATATAATTTTAGAGTTTTCCTGAAATTTTCAGATTTTCCTAGCTTGTTTGCTATTTTTCTTGATTTAAATTAGTTTTAAGCATTTTAATTAGCATTTAATACAATTAATTAAGAAAAGGTTAAAAAAAATAAGTTTTCATTTTCTTAAGTTAAGATAAATATAAAAGACAAAAAATATTTTCTAGATTTTCTTAGTTAAATTTGTATTTTAAGTAATTTAATTAGTTTTTAATAGTTTTTAATTCCTAGAAAATTCAAAATATTCGAAAATACAAAATAGTTTTGAAAATTCTATTTTGTTATTTTAGATTTTCCAAGTCTAAATTTTATTTTCTAGCTTTGTTTCATATTTTCTTGTATTTTAGGCTAATATTAAATAGTTAAAATAGTTTTAATTAATAATAATTAATTAAATAGTTGTAAAATAATTTTCTTTTCTATAAATTTTCTTTTATCATTAGGTTTGTAAAATGTCATTTTCATATTTTTAGGACTTTTATTTCTTAGATCTCACTTTTTATTTTGTACGCGTTACGTAATTTTATTTAAACGTAAGTTTTAAGTTTTAAACGCTCATCAATTTTAAAAATAGTGATAGCGTTTATTTAATATTTTTATCTTTTAATTTTCTTTAATTTGCATTTAAGCCCCTTTAGTTTATGAGCTTTTCTTTAGTTATAATAATTGATCCTCTTTCCGCTCAAATCTCTCGATCACTATACGTTTGGTGATCCATTGCATAGCTCATTGGGACATAACGACCGGGAAACACTATACTCCCGGATCTTCATTGCATTCGTTACGAATCTGTTTTAAGTTTCTTACGGTCGGCCATTCACAAGTGGCCGGTTTGCGTGAAAACTTGACCGTTTGGGAGCGAATCAGTAGTACACTGCCTTGGTTTGCGGTGGTAATCTTTTATGTTGTTATTATAAAACAAAGAAAACGACAAATCTTTTTGTATTTTTTTTTTGATACATATATAGAAACAAAAGGAAAATATTTTTGTATTTTATACGTTTTGGATGTTTTGGGTTTTGGATTTTTATAAGAAAATATATATATAGATATAGATAGATGGTATGAACAAAGAGTGAATATTCAAATCACTAATCGCTAGACGGAAGATAATCAAGACAACACTCGGCGTGGCGCCAAAATTTGATCCGTCGAACCGTCAAGTTTTCACACAAGCCGCCACTTGTGAATGGCCGATCGTAAGAAACTTAAACAGTTCGGATACGTAATGCAATGAAGATCATGGGAGTATAGTGTTTCCGGTCGTTATGTCCCAATGAGCTATGCGAAGAATCACCAAACGAATAGTGATCGAGAGATTTGAACGAGAAAATGGGATTGTGATTATTATAACTACGTAAATAGCCTATAATTACAAAGGCTTAAATGCAAATTAAAGGAAATTAAAAGATAAAAATATTAAATAAACGCTATCACTATTTGCAAAATGATGTTTTTGATTTTATGTTTTATAAACCGAATTAAAAACTACGCGACGCACGAATGAAAATGTGAAACTAAATCAATATTAACCCTAAAATATGAAAATGATATTTTTACAAACCTAATGATAAAAGAAATTTATTAGGAAAAGAAAATTATTTTTATAACTATTTATCTAACTATTATTAATTAAAAACTATTTTTAACTATTTAATATTAACCTAAAATACAAGAAAATATGAAATAATGCTAGAAAAATAAAATTATGACTTGGAAAAATCTAAAATAACAAAATAGAATTTTCAAAACTATTTTGTATTTTTTCGATTATTTTGTATTTTTCTCGATTATTTTTGTATTTTCTAGGAATTAAAAACTATTTAAAACTACTTAAATTGCTTAAAAATACAAATTTAACTAAGAAAATCTAGAAAATATTTTTGACTTTTATATTTATCTTAACTTAAGAAAAATGAAAATTATTTTTTGAAACTTTTCGATTTATTTGTACTAAATGCTAATTAAAAAGTGCTAAAAGTTTATTTAAATGCAGAAAAATAGCAAACAGGCTTAGAAAAATCTGAAAAATTCAAGAAAAGCCCACAATAGTATTATGAAACTAGGAAAAATAGAAAAACAGTAGCTTGTGTACAAGAAAATGAAACTGCAATCTCAAATGCTTATAAATAAGCACTTTTAAATAAGCAAATGAGCACCAACAACCACCAACTGATTACAAAAGCTATAATAAGCTACAAGTACCCAAATGCAACTTAAAACAACAAGCCTAAACATCTGAATATCAATCTACACAGATTTGATTGATTTGAGTTTAAGTGCAAAAAACAGTTTTGGGTGCTTCTTTGGAGATTAAGCACAAGCTACAAATAAGCTAAAAATGAAAACCAAGTTATGGAACCTAGACTAGACCTGGGAAAGAGCTAGTAAACCAAAAACCAGACCTTGGGAAGCTCTGATGAGCCCCTGCAAGGGCTGATTAAATCGAAAACTCGGTTTACATCGAGTTTTGTGAGCAGTGGCAATTAGACCGCATTTGACAAGTCGCTAGGGCTTATAAAAATTACTAAAATTCCATAAAATGATAATAATGAAATAGACCAAATGAAGTTTATACACCTACAATTTCACTTAGATTGGCTCGAAATGAGCTCATGAAAATCTTTTCATTGGGCTCAAACAGATTCAACTTTTGACTTTTGAAGCAAAAATGAAATGTTGACTTTTTTGAACTTTGAATCCAATTTGAAGACTAATTATGAAGTATATTGATGAAATGGAACTACTGCACCCTATGTCTATGATTTTTGAACCCAAAATAAGCTTTTGATTTTATAAAAATCCCACAGTTAAACAGTTTAAGACATATTAAGATGGAGTTGACTTTGGTGGGTTGCAGGTGCAAGTTTATGACTTGAATGAGTATATTAGAGCATACCAAGCTTAGAGCAACAAGTTTTAACCAATGCACTACACTTAACCACATATATTGCAGCAAATCCAAACACACTTTTTTAACTGATATGCAAATAAAAAAAACTAACTACTCAACTAGTTATTGCAGACACTTAAACTGGATTCAACTGACCTAAACACAACTTATTAAACAGATTTGAACTAGTTATAACTACAAATACAAGTTATGCATTGAAACTTTGAAAATCACTTACAAAGGGTCCTTAGCCATAATGGCTTGAAATCAAGAACCAATGAACTCTATCCTATATAAACCAACCCAATAACTCGAATCAACCCATTTCCATTTCGCATCAACCCATTTCCATTTCTGCATCAATTTTGCCCAGTTTGACTTTTGTTGACCAATATCCAAAGTGACTTGAAAATTGATTGTAAGTTTATAAAGCTATAACAAGCTTATACAAGCTTGTTTGAGCTTAAATTTAAGCTAGTAAGAGCTTATACATAAGAGATAGAAACCGAAAATTTCAACAAGAGCACAAAAGTATGGAATTGTAACATAAACTTGGATTGATACTTAAAAAGAGTTGCAATACATTGAAATACTTTAATTTGATACAAAGAAACTTGAAAATACAACTCGAAAATCTTTTAAGACTAAGAATTTAAAATACGACATACATTTTAGAAATTAAACTAAGTACTACTTGAACTTCTCTTTCTTCCTCCTCTTTTATACACCAACATGTTTCTCTCACTACTCGATCACTTCCCACTTTAATTTGAGGCCATTGGATGCCTAGATATCATCTTGGTCGCTTGATTGGTTTTGGCGGAAAAGGAGTTTATACCAATTGGGTTGAGTGTTAGGTCAAGGACGATTAATGCGTTTGGTCGTTAGGTGTGGAGAGGTGATGATGATGTTGGAGGAGGGGTTGGTTTTGCGGTATAGGTGTGATGATGGAGGAGGCAACCCGTGACTGGTTTGGGTATATTAAACGTGGGCGGGGTGGTTTGGTTTGACCGGGGTTTGACTTGGGGGTTGGATATAAAAGGGGTTGGACCGGGTTGTGGATTTGGGCCAAGGTTTTTTATTTGGGCTTGGTTAGATATTAGGACTTAGGATAAGAGTTGTAATCCAAGGCTAACATAGGGACTAAAACTGCCAAACTGAAAATTTCAGGGACCACGAATGTAAATTCTACAAATGTAATCCAAGGGTAGGTTTTGACAATCTCTGAAAATTCCAAGGATCAAACTGCAAATCTCAAATATTCCAGGACCAAATCAGAATTTATGAAGCTTGAAGGACCAATTTTGTAATTTCTCAAAACTTTTGACTAATTTTGACAACTTATGATTTTAAAAGGACCTTTGGTGATTTTACTTTGAAATAAAGTGCTCAGGACTATTTCGACAATTTTTGAAACTTGGGAGACCTAAACGCCAATTATGCAAACTTAGCTCATTTTTCATCGATTTTGAACATTTTGCACCCAAATGCAATTTTGAGATATTTTCAGATTTTGATGCCATTTTAATCTAGGAGTTGTTTGAAAATAGAAAATAGTCTTTATTCCAAAAGTATTTTTAATCCGTTGAGGTTTTAATGATCCGATCAAACAAGGTATTGGGATGTTAACTTTGAACTTGGTTTGGTTGAAAGATCATCATGCTCCCCATCAAATGTTGTAGAGGGTGTATTGGTATCAAGGGTAGCATAGTCTCTCGTAATAGCTCAATAAGAGTCAATAAATACCCAAACCCCTTCTAGGATTTGAATAGATACAAGTATTTAATCCGTTAACACAAAAGAAGAGGCTCGGTGAATGAAGAAGTCTCCACCAAGAAGGCGGAACTTAAAGGGTGAAGACCGAGTCAAGAAGAAGATGATGGATTCGGTGAGTGATGACAATAACTCACCGAATCCCTAAGATTCCTATCCAACTTCTTACATCAAGACAAACCAAGTAGAAGATCAAGAATGTAAAGATCAAGAAAGAGCGGGACAAGGCGGAAAGGTTGAATCGATAAGACGAAGTCCTTATCAACCAAAGTCAACTTTCCCCGAATGGCAAACATCGTGCTCTGTCATCACCGAACTTAGGAAAGTAGTCTTGTCTCTTACCTAGAATAGTCTTTTAAATGAGACAAAATACATCAAGATTTTGTCTTCAGATGATGTCGCTTGTCACTTAGGAAAGAGTCAAATACCATACATGTATAAATAGCATAAGAGATGGAGTGAAAAGGTTAAGCTTGTGAATTGTAAAACACATACACGCAAGCCATCTTTTCACCTCCAAATACAACTTAGTTCCCGAGATAGCTCAATGAGCTCTAAGAGTTGTGCTCGACATAGCCCGAGCTTAGAGAGGAATCACCCAACTTTGTCATTTCAATCCCAAGTACTATTCCGCAAGTACTTGGGTAACGATTCTTTGTTGATTTATTTCTAATAAGAATATGATGTTGAAAATTACATAGTGTGTTTTCTTTATGTTAATTTCACCATTGTTCACTTTAACTTGTTTCATAAACTTTAACTGCTTTTAAACGATAGTGAACGGGAACAACAAGTGGTATCGAGCAAGGCTAATTATAAAACTGCTTTTAAAGCCGCCTAAAAGTTTTAAATTAGGATCCTAAATGGTGAAATTGATGTACCCCAACTAGTCGATAAAAGGGTGGAGCTTATTCATTGTTGCCCTAGACTTGAAGTTGGCAAATTCAACAAATGGAAAAGCGAATGCTTTGCTATTTGATGGGATGGAACCTTATTATGTCAAGTGCATAAATGAAGGTCCATTTGTCCCAAAGATCAAGGGTTGCCCAAACTCAAGCTCGGTGGACCCAAGATGAAAGGAGAGTGGTCAACCAGACCAAAGGCTCAAAAGTATCATAATATCTTGTCTTCCGACGATATTATGGAGTCTCGTTATTAGTCGTAGTATCGCTAAGCAAACCTGGATGACCTAGTTCATAGTCATGAAGGACCATCCGATACCAAGGAAAACAGGATAATGGACCGAAACTTGAGTATAACACCTTCGTGGCTAAGGACTCGAAACTCTCTCTCAAACTTACACCGATACAAAACTCTTTTAAATGAACTTTCAAATGATGGTGTTAAGTTGTCTAAGCATGAAATCAATGTTGGTTTTGTAAACAGCCTCCCGAGAAGTGGTTGAATTTCTCTCGTGGACTCGTGAATGCCAATCACATCCAAAATCTTGAGCTTCCCGAAATTTATGGAAATTTGTCTATGAGGAAAACCTCATCAATGCACGATACCGACTTAAAGAAGTCTCGTGAAGTCAAGAAGTCCCGACCACTACATCATCACCAATATCAACCGCTTTTCTAACAATGTAGTTCAAGATTTCCAAGAAAACTCGGATGATGAGCCCGATGAGAGATCAAGTGAGGAGTACCTAAGTGACCGAATGTCAATTTCAGAAAGGGCACTCGCTAACTCTCAAGGTTTATAAAAGAAACAAAGGTTTTTCATCTGCTAAAGCAATCAAGACACCGAATGCTACAAGTGTCATAAAAGAGGCCATTTTGCAAAAGACCTTTTTCAAAACAATTTCAACCCTCTTACAAACCATCGTGATCTAATCGCCTTCGTGCTTTAGCAAATTTCAACCTAAAATCTATCGGCCTCATCAAAATGTTCAAAACAAATGATCTTAACAAAACCATTGATTATGAAGCTAAGTATAAGAAAGCAAAAGCTAAGCTTGCATTGCTTGAGGCCACCCCTCGTAAACAACAAAAATGTTCAATCTGCAGGGAAGAACAAAGGCCTTGTTGTCGAAACCTTTGATCGATGAAGAGCCAATCTCATCGGATGATGAAATGGTACGTCGCTGCTCTAATGGCTCTCTCGTAAGAAGACAAGCTTGCGTTGGGAAGAATCATGCTAGAACGGGAATGGGTCAACATCACTATGAAGAAGGTAAACACTTTACTTTCTATGGATGATGACTCGATTGGCGCCTTATATGAATTATCTAAATGTTGACCTTAAGTTTGTAGAAGAGCAAAGACCGAATCTCTTTTCTAAGTACAACAAGTTAAGTTTTGAATTGAATAAGTGTAGGGATGAATTGCTCATTTTAAAACAAGCTAAGCTTGAGGTCGTCACTTTGCAAATTCAAAACACCGAACTAGTTAAAAGAAATCGAATCTTCAAGATGAACTTAAAAGGCAAATGATATTCTTAAGAGTTGGATCGCTAAGAATCCTGTGGTCTTTGATGTTGTGGGAGCCCCCAAGAGAAGAAGAAGAGAGTCATAGGTGAAGATCATCTCCCGACTCTCTCAACAAAGACCGCCTCCTAAGCCATTTGTGTCGGTGGCATGATTACAAGTATGTTGGTCGATTCAAATTCCAAAGTGAATGGATTGAACGAGTTAATCCCGAGAGTAAGCTTCCAAACTTCGATTCGGAAGGATTCTAGAGCTCGAAAGTCAAGCTCTAAAGAGCATGCTTGACTCTCGATGTGCCCAGTGGTACCGAACACATCTCTCGAGTCTCAATCGTAATCTCAAGCACCGCCCACCACCGAAACCTCTTCGTGGTGCCGCCCAAGCTCGAGCTTACTCCACTACAATTCAATCCTCATTCACCAAAAGAAAGGTCCGGACGTGGTAGAACCATCCTTCAAAGACAAGCAAAACTAATCCAACAAGAGTCTACACTCGCCGAGACTTCATCATCCTCTCGTCCCCATCAAGTCGACCAAATCCAAAGAATCGATCGAACTTGTGAGGAAGCTTATCAAAAATGGAATCCATTGAAAAGGTCCCCGAACCAATCAAGGAGACAAAGTCGCCTTCCTCCGCCTCAAAGTCAAAGTCAACCTCCAAAAGCAAACAAAAGTGTGAGTGTGTCATTACACCACCCATACCATCGACAATCGCTATAGAATCCTTTTTGCATGATTCGCAAAAGGATGATCACAGATCGCCGATCATCTACAAGATGTCACCAAGCAAACTATACCAAAGTTGGTCATCAAGATGCTTCATCCTCCAAAACCGCCCCAAAGAATAGAGCAAAACCTTTTCCTATCTCGTCCTCACTGTGGGTTCAATGATCATCATCGGGATGATTGTCTCATGAATACATGCCGTGATATATGCGGTAATCCACTCATGAGACATCCCAACATGACAAGATTATTCATGCAAGGAGAAATTCCAAACAACCCGTAGTCACCGAGTCATCCTCACCTCTAAGTGCAAAAACCGTGGTAGCACCTTGCACACAACCACCGACCATGAGTCGATTGCAAATTTCAAAGAGACCTTGAGATCCAAGCCCACTAGTAAGTGGGTCACGAAGAGAAACTAATTCGCTTTACTACTTGTGCAGAGACATGCCAGGAGCCTATTTGGCATCTAGACAAATGGATGCTCAAGAAGCATGACCGTGTGAAGGAATATCTCGCACAAGTATGTAAAGGAACCAGGCCCAAGGTAGTATTTGGTGATAACTCATCATGTCCCATCAAGGTTATGGTTCAAGAACCGCAATGGAATAGTTTTCTAGAATAGCCTATGTCAACGGTCTCAAATACAATCTCATCGTTGTCACCAACTATGTTATGCAAAATTCATTGTACAATTCAATGATAAACAAGGTACCATTTTCAATGCCAACAAGGAAGTTGTGTTGATAGCCCCTAGGAGAGATGATGTCTATGTACTTGACATGTCAACTCTCTCCCAAGATGGAACGTGTCTCTTTGCTAAAGCCACTGAAACTATCAATTGGCTATGGCATAAGAGACTCTCACACCTGAACTTCAAAAATCTCAACAACTTGGCAAAACAAAACAAGGTCCTTGGCTTACCATCACTGGTCTTTGCAAAGACAAACCATGCTCGCCTGTGAAAAGGGTAAACACCACGAGCATCATTCAAAACAAAACAAAATTTCTCCATCAAAGTCGCCTTCACCTCCCGCACATGGATCTCTTTGGACCGTCGGCCCCGATCAATCCAAAGATGAGAAGTATACACTTGTCATTGTTGATGAATTCTCAAGATACACTTGGGTATACTTTCTTTCAAAAAGAGTCAGCAAATGATGCAATAATGTCATTCATCGTGAAGATTGAAAACCGTAATGACATTATCACAAACAAACCGAATCGACAATGGCACCGAGTTCGTAAATCAAGAACTTGAGAGTTTCGTGATGAAAAGGAATTTATCAAAATTTCTCATCTCCTTATACCCCGAACAAAATGGGGTTCTTGAAGGAAAACAGAACTCTCATTGAGGTCGCTAGAACTATGTTAAATGGCCCTCTCAAAACATTTCGGATCAAGTACCAAACCGCTCGTTACACTCAAAACAGTCAATCATTGTCAAAAGACATAATAAAACCCCATATGAGATCTTCAAAGGTAGACTTCCGGACATCGCCTATTTTCATGTGTTTGGATGTCCCGTGTTCATTCACAACCACAAGGATCATCTAGGCAAGTTTGATGCAAAAGTCGATGATGGATACTTTTAGGCTACTCACCGATCTCCAAAGCCTTCGTGGTTTTTAACACAAGGAGACAACAAGTTGAGGAAACCTTTCATGTCACCTTTGATGAAAGTATCGAAGCATCAGTTCACCAACACCTCGGTGGAGGAAATAGGAATTGATAACTCATCAAGATATCCTCCCGATGAGTACAACATCGAACTCAATTCCTCATATCAAGTCGATGTCGACATCTCATATTATGTCTTACCCCACAACCTACCCCAACCAACCATCAATGAATTCATTGATAATCGCCCGTCCTCATGGGATAAGTAACAATGATCCAAATGATCAGAACTCAGAACTCATGATCCTCAACTCGATCATGACATCTCAACAGATGTTCTAAATGATCCCGTGGCTCTTGCACCGAACTCACATCCGAACTCCCGGTGACATCTTCAAGCTCGGATCCTAGACCACAAAGTAAGTGGACTAGATCTCGTGACATTGAGCTTGTAAACATCATTGGTGAACCCACCGAGGCATGCTCACTAGAAGCATGGTCGCTAGTCTAACCGCAGCCTCGACCAATGAATGTCTATATGCCGATTACCTATCGACATTGAACCCAAAAGTGTCATCAAGCTCTAAAACACCCAAGCCGGGTTCAAAGCTATGCAAGATGAATTGCAACAGCTTGATAAAAACAAGGTCATGACCTTGATCAAATGTCCTCGTGATGTAGTAGTCATAGGAATGAAGTGGGTTTTCGTAAACAAAACCGATGAAAACGGCATCGCATTAAAAACAAAGCCGACTTGTAGCCAAAGGATACAACAACAAGAAGGCATTGACTATGATGAGACATTTGCTCTCGTTGCAAGAATGGAAGCCATCAGATCTTCCTTGCATATGCAACATACATGAACTTCGTGGTCTACCAAATGGATGTTAAAAGTGCATTCTTAAATGGTGATCTCAAGGAAGATGTGTATGTTCAAGAACCTCCGTGCTTTGAGAGTAGTGAATTTCGACTATGTCTCAGAAGCTTGACAAAGCCCTTTATGGACTTAAACAAGCTCCTGTGGCATGGTATGAAACTCTCTCACCTTCCCGATACAAAACAAGTTTGTCGAGGAAAGATAGACAACACAATCGTTTGTCTATAGAACCCAACAGATGTGATACTAGTCCAAGTGTATGTTGATGATATCATCTTTGGCTCAACAAACTACAACTTTGCAAACAGCTTGAAAACCGATGACAAAGAAGTTTGAAATGAGCATGATGGGGAACTCACTTACTTTCTTGGACTTCAAATCGTGCAAACCGATAAAGGTATATCCATCACCAAGAGAAATACACCGTAAATCTCTTGAAGAAATATGAGATATTTGACTATGCCTCGTTGAAGACACCAATGGTTCCACCTAACAACCTTGGACCCGATCTCACCGCAAATCACCAATCAAACTCATTTCGTAGGGATTGTTGGCTCACCGATGTATCTAACCGCTACTAGACCGTATATACAATTCTCGATCTGCTTAATAGCAAGATATCACCCAATCCCAAAGAATCCCACCTCACCGCAGCCAAAAGAATACTGTGTACTGAAAGGAACACCAAACCTTGGACTATATTATCCAATATGCTCGTGGTTTGATCTCGCGGTTACTCGATTCGATTATGCCGGCCGCAACATGGATGTAAAAAGTACCTCGTGGTCCCGTCAATTTCTTGGAGGAAAACCGTATGTTGGAGTGCAAAGAAGCAACAATCGGTAGTTATGTCCTCACCGAAGTCGAATATGTAGTCAGCAGCAGATGTCAGGCCAATGTATTATGGATGAAAAGTCAACTCGGTGACTATGACATCCATTACAAAATGGTGCCCATCTTCCGTGATAATACTAGTGCAATTGCAATCTCCAACAACCCCGTCCTCCACCAAAGAACCAAACACATTGATATCGATATCACTTCATCGTGGATCACATAATGAAAGGAGACATAGAACTTCATTTCATCCCTACCGAATATCAACCGGCCGATATCTTCACCAAACCCTTGATGAACCTACCTTCGTGAGACCGAAGTCGATTGGGAATGCTTGACATTGAAAGTCAAGTATTTGAAAACCAATCTCGAGAAGTTCTCTCGACATGGTTCATCCTCCCCGAAAATCCAAAATAAACCTCTCACCGAATGAGTAAGACTCATTCAGGTCCCCGACACTTGACAAAGAGCATTGAATGAGTAACTAAATGGTCCAAGTATCGCTACTTTAATGTCCTAGGTTGGTAACTATACCAATTTAATAAAGGAATATATGTCTCTTTGTCTTATCGTCATCCCACTTGGCATTTAATGCCTCTCACAAGAAATATCAAATTGATATTTTTCTCTCGCAAAGTGCACTTTATCGTGCGCCTCAACTGCTCCCTTGAAAACGGGATTTTATCATGGGTAATGGAGTGGTAGCATTAAATGTGGAAATTCAAGAGTCTTTCAAAACCGACTCTTAATATTTCCAATTGTGCACAAAATACCCTCTTATCACTCTATAAATACCTCTTCTTCTACACAAACAAAACACACAAATCAATTTCGCAAATAAACTCACAAAATCTTTTCTCAAATCCAAATATTTGTGTGTTCTCAAACCTTCAAAACCTCTTTTGGAAAACCTTTCTTGTAAACATTTACAAAAGTTTTCATTACTAACTAAAGAGATCTAAACATTTTAATCGTTTTGCCAAACGCGTTTTTAAAAAAACCCTAAAACTTCTTTAAAAGATATGGCTAGAACACAATCTCCCGCTTGCTTCTCGCTGGTGGGGATCTATCAAACGTTGAATTCAAAACAAACAATGTCATAGGTAATTTTGAATACCCGAAAATGTCCCAACCTATAAAGACATTGTAAAATTTTTATTCAACCGCCCACTAAAACGGCCTTTGTAAAGTGTCCTCGCTGGTGTACCCAAACTACCTCGTGGAGTTTTGGGCAATCTAAAGCCTTTGACCCGACACCTTCGATCGATGAGAATAACCTTAGACCACCTGTGAGTATCTCATCGTTCGCCTTAATGGGGCAACAATTTACCCCGGATTACAAAACTTTTGCACTTCAATGTGGTTGGATTACAACAAAGGTGTTTATGTCGCCCATCCCGAACCCTCCACGTTGAAGGATGGGTTAAAACAAATCGCTTTGGATCCCACATTTTGGACAGACCCCACCACTAAAAGTTCATTCCCGTGGCTTGGAGGATCCTTTTCACTTTTGTGATTCGTGTCCTCTATGGAACCACTCATCCACCGAACAGTAAACTCTATTCATTGATGATGGCATACCGCCTCGATGAATGGGGTCACCGTCGACATAGGGAGATCATTTACAAGTGATCTTGTAACGGTTACAGAGCAAAACTAGGACGAAGTATATTTCGTATCCTAGGTTTGTCTCTTGTGCTCTACAATCACATCGGTGCCAATTATACTCGTGGATGAAAAATTTGAAATTTACCGGCATCCCGAGTCCTTCAAATTTTCAAAAGGACCCATCCCTTGTCACACCTATTGAATTGACGGCCCATATGGTTGTCAGAACAACTGTGAGGGATCTGTCTCCAAACCCCGCTCTTAAAAGAAAAGGGAAGTCTCGGATCGACTAAGACTAAACCAAAGTCTCGTGGCCCCGAGGCTTCGTGAGCACCGCCAAGAGGCACAAAAGGCCCGAGACCAAAAGACACCCACCGACTGTGCAACAACCACCCCGTGACAACGAAGGACACCGACACATCACGCCAAGGCTCCTTGGTCACACCTACTACTCCCCAAGATCCGTAGGAAACAAACAACCCGCGGTAGGGGAGCGCTTCCACTTTGCCCGGTGATGACATTAGCAAATCAAAGCCTTTGTCCGAGGGCACACCGATCGATCCCAAAGACTGGGAAAACATACAATCCATCGATAGGGATACAACATTCACCGACTCGCTAAAGGCACTGGAATTACCCACCGTGTCTCGTGGGTCACTGGGGACAAAGACTCGGAGGAAAGAAACAACCCGCCGATACGGAACCCAAAACCAATCCTCGACTCCCGAGAAGACGCTGGAAACTCCCACCTGTCCGAGGGGTCCACGGGGACAAAGACTCAGAGGATCAATACCACCACCGATATGGAACCCATTCCCACCCCTTGTTAATCGCTGTCGAGGTTACCGAGCTACTAGAATCGATGATGACTTTGCCGAAAGTGATGAAGATATCTTATCGCCAGGAGAAGAAGTGGACGCCGAGGTTCAAATCGAACAAGAGCCTCACCGATCCACAAACGCAGATCGAGTCACCTTTTCAACTCAAGACAATGACTCACCTCATCCTCCACCTCCGACGAATTCAACAAGTTTGACAATGTTCTTCCGCCACCGAAAGACAACTCGTTGTGGATCAAGAGGGCTTCAAGGAGGTCTTTTTTCGGGTTACCGAACAGCTTTGGGATCAACACATCAAAGCCGCCGCCATTATACCGACCTTAGATCCGATGTGCTCACCTTCAACGAAAATGTTCATGAGCACGAGATCTTATGTACCACCATCTTGTCAACCCGATGAACACATGGTTAAGTTCCTCAAGCATCTTCGATACGGTTGGGGTTACGATTGATGAAATCTGGGACGCCAAAGAAGACCCAATACCAATGCCAAAGTCTTGGAGGCCACCGAGGCATATGCGAAGAATTCATCCAGCTCACCGACCTTATAGAGATGCTCAAGTCCGCCAATGTTGTGGTCTTCAAACTTCGCCTGCACTCTCTGCACCACCATGGACTCACTAAACACTGTGTAGCCACCTTGACTCAGCCTCGCCTTCTATGGCTTGGAATCTTGGTCCACGAATGACCGCCTTGGAGTTATCTCATGCAAACTTGGATGCAAAGGTCACCGGTCTTCAAGCAGACACTTTAAATAAAGGCCATGATGACCGAAATCTATCAGCCTTCAAAGGTCAAGTCGGTCACCCCTCAAGACCTACTCCAACTCTTGCCCTCACCGACGCCACGGCAACAGCTGAGGGGAGAATATCAAGAAACTCCTCTTCACACCGAGGGGAGCAAACACCACCGCCTCAAGCAGCTCAAACATCATCATCATCAAGCACCGGCCTCGCAGCACCAATCTCATCACTTCCACCTCAAGCAACAACAACAACAACACCGACAATGCAACACCAATCATGACAACACCACCTCCCATTATTGCATCATCCTCCTCGTGACGTGACAAGGGCAAAGGCATACCGACAACCATCGAGCCCGAGAGGATTCCTACAAAATCGGTGACATCGAATACCTCTTCACTCCTCAACAGCCTAACCAAACACCTTACTAAAGAAGAGGAAGTTGAAACAAGTCGAGGATGAAAAGAAGACGAAGGAGGCATTGGCCAAAGTGATTGCCAAGAAGTCGAAAATGTGGGAATAGATGCAAGCAAGCTCAAAAGGGTCAGCAGATGAAGTTCATGGAGGCTCAGTCGCTCAAATGGTCGCAATGAGAGCTCAAGATGAAGAAAAGAGAATGAAAATCAAGCTCTCGTGCAAAGCGTAATTAAAGAGTATAATCGACAATGACCAACCAAGGCTTCCTAAAAAATCATCGATGTCAAAATCATTCCAAACACCAAACCGGTGGCTATGAATGTTTACAGGGAGATGACAAAGACACTTTGAGGTTCATGATCCTTAAAATTCAAAGTGACTTTGGGATCACCGAACTTGATGAACTTGGTCCGATCATTGAAAAGAAGCAAAACAAGGTGGTCAAGGACCGATGAAAATGCTCAAGAAAAGATATGAAAGGTCGAGGAAGCACCACCAACCGAGAATTCACCGCCTTGATCGCACCTCAAGGATCTCAACCACAAACTTCCACCGCAAAAGGAAAAGAGTTGAGTTCCAACCCGAGATCAAAGTGCTCGCCTTGAATGCAACAGAGAGTCGCTCAAGGAGTTAAATTTGTAAACTGTCTAGTGATAGAGAAGCTCGAAAGAGGGCTATTCCACATTGATGTCTATGGAAACCCTTTTCAAAGATGGAGTGATATAGATCAGTGGTGTGGCCGCAATGCCGAGGTACATACCGCTGGCCTCTCAAACCAAACCCCAAAGAAACATCGTGTTTGCCAAGACCGAATGCCAAGATAAAGGACCATCCCGACAGAGAAACGCTCATCACCAAAAAGGTCAAGCTTGAAGCATTGGGAATCCATCCGAATTGACATCATTTTGTTTTATTCTTATGTACTAGTGATAGGAACCTTTGTAATTTGATCAATAAACGATGTATGTTTTATTCATTTACTCGGTGTTCCCTATTGTATTCATTAGTACATTCAAGTAAGAAGCCTCTTGCTCACTTACATCGATCAACCACTTAGGCTATTTGTATATCCAAATAGGGGAGACTGCTGGGTTCAAGAATACCCAAACCCCTTAATCTAGGATTTGAATAGAAAATAGCCCAAGTATTTAATCCGTTAACACAAACAGTCACCGAGAGCATAGTCTCTCGTGAGTCGCCTTCGTGACACTCAAGAAGAGGCAATGAAGAAGTCTCTCCACCAAGAAGGCGGAACTTAAAGGGTGAAGACCGAGTCAAGAAGAAGATGATGGATTCGGTGAGTGATGACAATAACTCACCGAATCCCTAAGATTCCTATCCAACTTCTTACATCAAGACAAACTAAAGTAGAAGATCAAGAATGTAAAGATCAAGAAAGAGCGGGACAAGGCGGAAAGGTTGAATCGATAAGACGAAGTCCTTATCAACCAAAGTCAACTTTCCCGAATGGCAAAACATCGTGCTCAAGTGTCATCACCGAACTTAGGAAAGTAGTCTTGTCTCTTACCCAAAATAGTCTTTGAATGAGACAAAATACATCAAGATTTTGTCTTTCAGATGATGTCGCTTGTCACTTAGGAAAGAGTCAAATACCATACATGTATAAATAGCATAAGAGATGGAGTGAAAAGGTTAAGCTTGTGAATTGTAAAACACATACACGCAAGCCATCTTTTCACCCTCAAATACAACTTAGTTCCCGAGATAGCTCGGTGAGCTCTAAGAGTTGTGCTCGACATAGCCCGAGCTTAGAGAGGAATCACCCAACTTTGTCATTTCAATCCCAAGTACTATTCGCAAGTACTTGGGTAACGATTCTTTGTTGATTTATTTCTAATAAGAATATGATGTTGAAAATTACATAGTGTGTTTTCTTTATGTTAATTTCAGTCATTGTTCACTTTTAACTTGTTTCATAAACTTTAACTGTTTTAAACGATAGTGAACGGGGAACAACAAAGATCCTTCATAGAACCAGATGTTATGTCAACCTTCTCATAAAGACTATTTAGAGTGTTTGATGACATAATAAGTTCTTTTGGCAGAGTGGTTGACTTCTTAATTACATGTTCCATTTTGCGGAAACGTTTGTAGTAGCAACCTGAGTATAGATGCCTTTCCATTCTTGACCGAAGTGCCTATTAAGCAGAGAGTCTAGCTTAGAATTCTGCTTGGCTTGATATTCATGAAGACTAGAGCAAATAACATGGAGATCAATTCCCCTATGAGCCAAGGCTTTGGAGATCATCTCAGCAAGTAATTCAAGAGCTTTCGTAGGTAAGTCATCGATTAGTTGACTTAGGTTATGTACATTTGCTGAGAGAAAATCTACTCAGATAAGAAAGGTTTGAATATGAGCATTAGTTGAAACCATACCTTACTCTACCCTTATAGGCCTTGGTTGGATGTTCTCAGTAACTAGGCACTTAGTTACATTGAACGAATAGAAACGTGTTTGTTCTTCTGAGTGTTGGTTTTGGATGGCTGGTGGTTATTGAGGTCTAATCACTGCTGAGGCTGCTGGAGCTGTTATAGATTGGTGATCTTTAGGCTAGAGGACTCTTGGCAGTTTCAGGCTTAGAATCCTTTGGAAAAGGAAGAGTGGATTCAAGTGTTGTCACTTTCTCATCCTTATTGATGTGACTAGTGAACTGATCAATCAAGTTGTTAGCTTTTTTTTCCATTTCAATGTCCATTGACGTAGTTTCCTCCCCAGATATGTACATGATGTCATCCTATGTAATAGAATCTAATTCATTTGGGAAGGACACGATCATTAGCTCATCATCATCATCCTACAAAATGGGGTTAGGTTCAAGAGTTGATGTTGTTTGTCTCTTATGCCCTGATTGTTTTAAGTAAGAGCCTTTGTGGAGATCTTGTGGTTTTCCCTCAAGCAAAGACTCGGATTTGTGAATGCTATCATTGGGAATCTATTGTGATTTTCTAGGAACCCTAGTCTCTGAATTGAAGGTTTTAGAGACTGAAGGGTTTCAACCCTTATGGTTTGACTGTTGTTTTCAAACCCATCATGCAAGGTGGGAGTTGTCGGGCATTGATAACCCTGAACCATCATTCCCAGGTGCCTACTTATAGTATACATAAAAGATAAATCATGCTAATTTAGACACTCTATTGGATCAGAGGTGGTCCTTTTCTTCACTTACATATGATTTCAAGGAGGTTGCTTACAATGCCCTTAATTATACATCAGCTACCTTTTTGGTAGTTGAGGGTTTAGGATGGTATGGAGGATTCTATACTCTAATTGAGGTTGACTTGGGAAGTCTCACTAATCACCTCAGTGTATAGATCATTGATGGTTTCTTTGGTTTGGATTTCCTGGACTTCTAAGAAAGGATGGGTTTGGACTTAGATTTTGTCTTCTTAGTCTTACCCTTCTTACCAGATGTTGCTTCGGGCTGAGAGGATCTAGCGACATTGAGCTCGGTTAAAGGCTTGTTAGAGGATGCTTCAGAATTCAACTAGATATAAAAAAGTGATCAACGTCTGATGATGAGATGGGGGTCCACATACGCTGATCATATGTGGCGTAAGGTAAATCTTAGAGGGCTAGAGGCCAATAGTTTGTCATCGTATGTGTCAGACCCTATCTATTATCCTGAGTGTGTCACCTATCGAGGGTGAATGTATTGTTCTACCAACAAATGTCCTATCATCAGGGAGATATACCTAGTATACCCGATATTTTTGCCTCACTTTTTAGGGCTTAAATTTTCCACAAGATCATTAAAGATCAGTTTGATATAGTCTTGGTTTATATCCCAGGTCAGGCCATATGCGATCAGTTGTTGGGTTTCATTTAGTTGATCATGAGATCCATACTTTACATCTGAAGACTGAACAATAAGAGCCTTTAGAACCCTCTATGTCAATGAAAGTATCTAATTATCACTAGAGATGACCTAATCAGAATAGATGCAGTGGCTTGCTCATTTTTTTGGCCGGATATCCCCAGAGTTGCTATCATATTTTTCAGTCTCTTTGTTAGAGCACTCCCATTCATAACACCATAACACCAATAACACCGTCCACGTCAGCGCCACATCAGCTTTAACATTTAACATTAACATCCCAAAAAAACAACCACAACCATAACATCCCAATAACACCATAACACCAATAACATTTCATATTTTCAATTTCAACCTCTAAACTAAAACAAACACTTCGTTTATTACTACTTTTATTAAACAACCTTATCATTACTTTTATATATATATATTAAAAAAAAAAAAAATCCAGATCCTATCTTCTCCTCATTCTCTCTCGCCTCCATCACTCCACCACACCATCCACCACCATCATCACAGCTCCTCATCATAACACCACACCACCATCATCACAAATTGAGGGCTACTTTTGTAAGATTTTCAAATTTTTTTTTTTTTTTTCCTTGCCCTTAACGGGCGTCAAGTAGCCAACGCCGGCACTCCAACGCCGTTATTTCTCATCGTCTCCAACGGATAACGCCTCCAACGACGTTAATGAAGCCTTTAACGGGCGTTATGGCGTGACGAATGGGAGTGCTCTTAATGGATTTTCATCAACATATGGTCCATCATATTTTAACCCACTAACTTCGAAGAAGTTATACATGTAAAATGATAAATCCCATGATCTATTAACAACAACGAAGGATATGGTTTCAGATGTTTTGTCTGCCTGAGCCATATACCATAATTTTTGAAGATATTCTTAATTAAATGACCCAGGATTCCTGGTATACGCTGCAAAAATGAAACATCTTTGCATAAATGTTATGATAACATCAAATTAGCCTGATCTTTTATATATCAAATTCCCGTGTTTATTGCCTCATTTGTATTAATATGGTACTTAATGCGTTCATATTCGTTCATAATTGCATTTCAGGATAAATGAGGCGTTGGAGCGAAAAAGATGTGATATTAGGCCAAATATGTGTCCTGAAGATTGATTTACGTGGGCCTATGAATTATTTGTGAAGGTTACGCCGTAACTGATTAATAATGTTATGGCGTAAATATGAGCTTTGAAGGATACGGCGTAACCAACTATTATGGTCACGTTGTAATTATTTTGTGAAGGTTACGGCGAAACATGGAATTAGTTACGCCGTAGAGATTATTTCGGATCGGATAAGTATGAGATGACGAAGGATTACGGCGTAACTCTATGGATTAGTTACGCCGTAACTAATTACTTGGGCGCAAAGTTTCGAGGTCCAGGGATTAAAAGCAACAAGTTGGCACTAAGTTTATTTATTATAAGGACTAGCTGAAGAAAATAATATGAAGAAGGATGGAAGGTCAAAAGCGTACAAGATATTAACACATTTTTATGTGTTATTCATTAAATTAATCACAAGGGCCAAAGCGCAAATATTCTTAAGTTGGTGGTTTATTGTGGAAATCTATTTATATATATATGACAATGAATGTCATATTAACTCATCAATTAGGGTGCGTGTGTTTTTGCCGTACGAGACCAAGAAAGAAAATAGTAGGCGCAGGTTTTTTAGGTGATTTTGCTTCGGTACTCAACTAGAGGATCGATAGTAGGCGCAGGTTTTTATGTAATTATCTTCTCACTCATAATATTATTTTGGTTTTATTATTGTTTATTATAATTTTGATTCTCAATATAATTGTTGGCAAATTAATTCTTATTGTGTTCTATTTAATTGATTATTAATTTATTATTAGACACTTAATTATTTGATGTTATTTCTCATTCCACTAGGTATTATGGAGATGTGGAAATTAGGTCTTGGCGTAGTTTTGATTATTTTATTATGAATGCTTTTATGTTATTAATTGTTTCTAGTGTATGCATGCATAGTTTATTGGTAGCTACCCTTGTTTGGTAGTTTTGAATGGCGGTAGAGGCTAGTTGCTTAGGAGATATGACCAACTGACCCTAAGTGAGTAGATCGAGACGGAAGGGTAAGATATGACCAACCGACGACCCTTTCTACTTGTGCGATTTGACTAAGCGATCACCCGCTTGAATGAACTTAAGAATTGGGGTGAGTGTCTAAGTCCCAACGGCCGGCACTCACTATTATAAATCTAGCATGTAGCGGTACTTAATGACTTGACTTAGGGACCAGAACAACATGACTTATGACGGTGCTACCGACTTCTCCAATGGTGGCATCTTGCCGATAGGTTAGGGAGAATTGACTAAATGTCGTCCTCTCGACTTTGACCCCACTCGAAACAGAATCTAGTGACTTTTAGAACCCATATATTGCGATAGTAAACCCGGCTCTTAATGATCGCTATTAGATTGCCAAATGATCCCGGGTGACCTGTTCATCTTGGTGAGGATTCTAAGAACCATAGGGTAGGCGAATTGACTAAAGGAGTCTATCGACTGTTGCCACTTGTAGAACAACTCGGTTTAAGAATTGCATCACTATCTTTCCCATTAGCTTGTTTACCAGAGAACCAGCCCAATTGATCACGTGACACTTTAAATATTATCAATCCTTTCATTAAAACTTATTTAGTTGACCAATTTAATTAATTAGACAGTTAGGAATCAACCGTTCTTGGGACGACCTCGGTCTTACCATTCCCTCACTACATGCGACCGGGTACACTGCCCGTTAGTAAATTAGGTAGGCCATAGGTAGAGGAGTTACTATAAATGTAAAACCTGGTCAGTAAAACCTGCATCAAGTTTTTGGCGCCGCTGCCGGGGAACGGTCTTCGTATTTTTGGCTGTTTGATTGATATTATTCTACAGTTATGTCTTCTGTCTTGAGATTATGGCGTAACCTTGGCCATGGTTACGACGTAATCTATTCTTATATTATATCATGTTACTTCCAGACTGAAGTTACGACGTAGTTATTAATAGGACTTACGCCGTAACCAAGTCTGAGTCATCTTAAAATTATAAATGATGTGTTATATCTCACTTGTTGCTCATGTTTATTATTTTTACACATTTAATGCACGAGGTTATGATTATGTGCAGGTTGAGCAAGAAGAAAAAGTGGAGGGAATCTCGACAAGATCATAAGTCGAGATTAGTTGAGCAATGGACATGATTGGAGATGTCCGATTGATGGCTGTTGCAGGAGTCTAACTTAAAGACTCAAAGGAGTTAAAGAAAAGTGCTCGTCGGGAGACTACCCGTCCCTATCCTAGATTTAGTTTTTGATTTTATAGACCTTTTTGGTTATTTTTGTAGTTTTTAGATTTTGTTTTGGGTTTGGTATGTTTTGTTATCTTGTTTGCAGGTATAAAGACCAATGATAGATGATAGGAGTTTCGATAACTCCTCTTGAAACGTAGGAAGAAGTTGACACTACGGGCACAACAACATCAGATAGTAATTACGGCGTAATGGGCCGATCCATTTACGCCATAACTGGCAATCAGTAAGGTTATTTTCATCATAGCTACGACGTAACTAGGCCGATCTAGTTACGCCGTAACATCTTTGTTCCAGGTATTTTCTTTCTCGGGCTTTCTTATTACGCCGTAACTGAGCTGATCCAGTTACGCCGTAACCCCTTTCCTGGTAAACATTTTTTAAGTCAACTCACCTACGCCGTAACTGGGCCGATCCAGTTACGGCTTAACTATCCTCTGATATGAAATTTTTTAATAAAAACAGTTTCAAAGCATTTTCATAACCTTGTATTAGTAATTAATGAACTTTGTAGGTGTGTTCCCTGTAAACCCTCACGAGAGTTCACTCGTCTAATTGGGAAACCGATTGGTTAAAAAGGCTTGTTGCATGCGCTAAATGCAACCGTGATTCCTACGAAAGTGAGTTAGGTTTTGTTTTTATTTTTTCTATTTCGTGCTATTTTTGCTTTTTATCCGGAATTATGCTTTTTGGTATTAGTTTTTCTTGCAGCAATACAGGTTGAAGAATTATGGAATTATGATTGGCTACAAGAGAACACTTTTTATCCGTCCTAGTTGAGTGACATGGTGTTTGCATGGAGAGTTGATGTTAAGTTGGATGTTGCTCGTGGAGGCACAATTGGAGCATGTTTTTGGACATGCATTATTAATCATACCGAGCAAATCCAGGGGAGTTTTTCGTTTCATCTCTAACCCTTCTTATTTTTCATTTATATGCTTAAGTATGACCCAAGTGGGGGGAAGGGATTAGACGTAAACACCCACTTGTTTTTACTTGCCTTTATTTTTCTAGTTTTTGATGAAAAGTGTTTCATTAATTAAATTTTGACATATTTTTCATTACTTAACTAGATTAATCTAGACTGAGCACACCTTCCCTATATTTCCATTGTGTGAGGATAAGCCTTTCCGTTTTCCCCTTATACATAATACCATAAAATGAGTGTGCGGTGGTGTAGTAGACTTTAGAACTTGGCCTTGCATATCTTTTCGAGACCATTATCATGAGCATTACACCGAGGTAACTTGGTGTGATCGGTGCAACTAGTATATAAGGCAATTTTAGGATTAAACCCAAATAGCCCATCATTTATGTTATGTGTATATTGGCTTTTCACATCGATTAGTCAATCTCCGTGTTAAACCCATTTTGTTGCACTCATTATTAGTGCAAGATACCCCTAGATACACACTTCAGAGCATTTCCTTTCATTT
The DNA here is from genome assembly GCA_022545495.1 of Chrysanthemum lavandulifolium. Classification (NCBI taxonomy): domain Eukaryota; kingdom Viridiplantae; phylum Streptophyta; class Magnoliopsida; order Asterales; family Asteraceae; genus Chrysanthemum; species Chrysanthemum lavandulifolium. The sequence goes on along the minus strand of CM040238.1, from coordinate 163,317,772 downwards.
TGTTCACCTAATATATGTTTGTTTCGTTACACCTATAGCCTAGCCTACCCTGTAGTTTCTTATTTCCATGGTCCGGGCGCTGTTGGTTAATTTTGGTTCCACTAGTGAAAGTCGCGGGTTTTGAATAAACGGTTTTGGAAGAAAATCGGGTTTAGATGATAGTTGATCTCAAGTGGGGGGTGCTTTTTATGTTCGCATTGTTTTTATTTTTATTCATGTATACCTTGTCTTTCAATAAAAAAAGAAAAGAATTCAAGCAAGAGTTTATTAGTTTGTTTATTGCTGATCGTTATAATCAGCTTATGTGTCGTATTGTGATAAGTTTTCTCGCCTTGTTTCAGCTGGCGCAAATTTTTACATATCCGTTTTGTTTTACGGATAAAATTAGAAACCCGTACATTTCTATCTCGCCTTTCAAATTTTAATCAATATTCGTACAATGGGGGCATTGTACATTTCAAGTGGGGGGATGGGAGATAGAAATGGTTGATTATGATAGAAAAATGTGCTAAATTGACCCAAATTATTTTTGTAGCACATTCATTTTTCATTGATGATGAAGGCCGAGTTAATCCATCTTATTTGCCTAAGTTTGAGTTTATGAGGCACTACGTTATATTTTATATGCATTGACTCGTGTATTGAAGACCCCTTGACTCTTGACCCTCGATTTTTGCTATGGGATTGAATGCGACTAGTGGTGGGGCGACTGTGGACTTAGGAATCTATTTGTTTCGCGTCTTTTTATTTACACCCATTAAATGTGTTCCCATGTCTTATCCTACCCTTAGTCATGAATCGATTTTAGGCGAAGAAGCGAGCAATCATTGGTGTCTTGGCCATAGATTTGGTCACGTATCATTGATTTTGTCCCCTTCGCCGTAGCTCGTTAGTAATGACAAAATAACCCCATAAGCCTATGTTGTGTCAACCCATTGGCTTTTAGAATAGCTGCATCTATAGACTCTAGTGGTGGAGATTAGTATCTTTTCCAAGCCTATGATAGAATACTCGCCATGACCGAGCAGTTGAATGATCACCCAAAAAAATAAACACGTGAATTATGAGAGAGATAGTGTGTGATTTCAATTCCCTTTTCGTGAGGTGCTCGGTTTGGACTTTTCTAACTTAGGTGATTTTTAAACTTATAATTTCAAATTAATCCTGGGAGATATCTTTTTAAGAATTATTTAAAGGGTCTACTTGAGTACACGTAGGATTCAAGTGGGGGGATATTTGTTAACATCAAATTAGCCTGATCTTTTATATATCAAATTCCCGTGTTTATGGCCTCATTTGTATTAATATGGTACTTAATGTGTTCATATTCGTTTATAATTGCATTTCAGGATAAATGAGGCGTTGGAGCGAAAAAGATGTGATATTAGGCCAAATATGTGTCCTGAAGATTGATTTACGTGGGCCTATGAATTATTTGTGAAGGTTACGCCGTAACCGATTAATAATGTTACGGCGTAAATATGAGCTTTGAAGGATACGGCGTAACCAACTATTATGGTTACGTCGTAATTATTTTGTGAAGGTTACGGCGTAACATGGAATTAGTTACGCCGTAGATATTATTTCGGATCGGATAAGTATGAGATGACGAAGGATTACGGCGTAACTCTATGGATTAGTTACACCGTAACTAATTACTTGGGCGCAAAGTTTCGAGGTCCAGGGATTAAAAGCAGCAAGTTGGCACTAAGTTTATTTATTATAAGGACTGAAGAAAATAATATGAAGAAGGATGGAGGGTCAAAAGCGTACAAGATATTAACACATTTTTATGTGTTATTCATTAAATTAATCACAAGGGCCAAAGCGCAAATATTCTTAAGTTGGAGGTTTATTGTGGAAATCTATTTAATATATATATGACAATGAATGTCATATTAACTCTATCAATTAGGGTACGTGTGTTTTTGCCGTACGGGGAGATCAAGAAAGAAAACAGTAGGCGCAGGTTTTTTAGGGGCAAAATCCTCTAGGGTTTTGCTCCGGTATTCAACTAGGGGATCGATAGCTTTATCCTTAGCACGATATGTAATTATTTTCTAACTCATAATATTATTTTGGTTTAATTATTGTTTATTATAATTTTGATTCTCAATATAATTGTTGGCAAATTAATTATTATTGTGTTATATTTAATTGATTATTAATTTATTATTAATCAATTAATTATTTGATGTTATGTCTTTGTTTATTTATTGTTTTATATGGTAATTATATTTGTCATTCCACTAGGTATTATGGAGATGTGGAAATTAGGTCTTGACCTAGTTTTTATTCTTTTATTATTAATGCTTTTGCGTTATTAATTGTTTATAGTGTATTCATGCATAGTTTATTGGTAGCTACCCTTGTTTCAGTAGTTTTGAATGGCGGTAGAGGCTAGTTTCTTAGGAGATATGACCAACTCAATTCTAAGTGAGTAGATTAGGACGGAAGGGTAAGATATGACCAACCGACGACCCTTTCTACTTGTGCGATTTGACCAACCGATCACCTACCGCTTGATGAACTTAAGAATTACGGGGGTGAGTGTCTAAGTTCCTAACGGTCGGGCACTCACTATTATAAATCTAGCATGTAGCGGTACTTAATGACTTGTCTTGGGGACCGTGAACAATGGGACTTATGACGGTGCTGACTTCTCCGTGGTGGCATCTTTGCCGATAGGTTAGGCTAATTGACCAAAAGTCCTCTCGACTTTGACCCCACCTAAAACAAGAATCTAGTGACTTTTAGAACCCATATATTGCGATAGTAAACCCCGGCTCTTAATGACTCCAATTAGATTTCCGAATGATCCCGGGTGACCTGTTCATCTTGGTGAGGATTCTAAGAACCATAGGGTAGGCGAATTGACCAAAGGAGTCTATCGACTGTTTCCACTTGTAGAACAACTCGGTTTAAGAATTGCATCACTATCTTTCCCATTAGCTTGTTTACCAGAGAACCAGCCCAATTGATCACGTGACACTTTAAATATTATCAATCCTTTCATTAAAACTTATTTAGTTGACCAATTTAATTAATTAGACAGCTTAGGAATCAACCGTTCTCGACGACCTTGGTCTTACCATTCCTCACTACATGCGACGGGCACACCGCCCGTTAGTGCATTAGGTAGGCCATAGGTAGAGGAGTTACTATAAATGTAAAACCTGGTCAGTAAAACCTGCATCATTTTACAATAGGTTTGTATAGTTTATTTGGATAAATAAATCTAGCAACATGGTTGTTAGAGCTGATTATTCCCTCCTGAATTGTGAAAAGGACATTTGGGGCCTTTCAAGGTTCATATAAAATGTTTTAAGTTTGAGAAGATAAGGTTGTGAACAATGGTACCCAGGGCGACCTGGATTTTACTTGCCGCATCAGCTTTCACTCTCTGACGACCTTCAGACGACCAATTTGCCACAGTGACAACCGAGTTATTTCTTTATTTAATTTTTTTGAAAATAATTCTAATTATAGTATTATATGTCGTAATTACAAATGGCTGATTTGGTCCTAAGTAAGTGCATAAAGAAACATTAATTACCGGTTCAGTCCGAGGAACTCTGGTGTGTTTAGATTTGATAACATCAAATAGTCCTGACATTTAAGTGTCAATTTCCCCCAATAATGCTCATATTTTATGTCATTTATATGGATTTACGCTTGTATTCCTTTATATTTCACTTTCAGGTAAATTATGAGCATTGAAGCTTAAGAGAAACGGATTTGGAGATTTTCCTAACGGATTATGATAGTATGCTACTCATGAAGAAGCTACGGCGTAACTTATTCTCTCACATTACGCCGTAGCTAGTGTTTTATCTCAGATTGCCTACTCAACAGCAATTACGGCGTAACTCCCAACTAAGGTATCGTCGTAATCATCTAGGTTAAGAAATATTTCGCGCCTCCATCAACTACGCTGTAACTCCTCAACAAGCATTACGCCGTAGTCCACTTAAAAGAGTTCTGTATTGAAGATACGGCGTAAACTTTCCCTAGTGTTACGTCGTAACCTATTTAACGAGAGTTTCATTTGGAGGATAATTAAGTTACGGCGTAACTCTCAACTCAAGTTACGCCGTAACTAGGATCGTTCCTATAAATATAAGACCTAAGTTCTGCATTTCGCATCATTCACTCACAACTCAAAGTCAGAGAACGTGAAGAGGGTTCCAAAGGCAGATCATTCGGAGCATACGGAGCCATCTTCAAGGGAGGAATCACTCGATATCGATAAGCATTAGTGATCATTTCTATCTTTACTATGAATTCATGTTTTTCATTATGTTAAACATCGAATTCATTGTTTCTTGAAATATGATCGGCTAAGCACCTTTGGTGCTAGCCTAGCTATTGTTTCTAGTGTATGCATGCATAGTTCATTGGTAGTTACCCTAGCTTCGGTAGTTTTGAAATGCGGTCGTATCTAGTTGCTTAGGATAATTGTCCAACTGACCCTAAGTAGTTAGGTAGAGTTTGGAAGGGTAAGAATTGACCAACTGACGACCCTTCCTCTCTTTTTCGAACTGTCCAAATGATTACCGGTCGTCCGGATGAACTTAAGAAGTTAGGGATAAGTGTCTAAGATGCTAGCGCCCGGGCACTCATTATTTCGAATCCTGCATATAGGGTACTTAATGACTTGGCTTAGGTGACTTAAGACCCTCGACTCCCCAAGGGGTAAACCTTTGACGTTGGGTAGGAGCCTTTGTTGATAGGTTAGGACGAATTGACCGAATGTTGTCCTAGCGACTTAAACCCCCACTTGAATCAATTGGAAATAATAAAATGTAGACATTACATGATAGGATGAGTAATTAGGTTAGCAAACTTTCTCTCCATTGATCACAACCTCTATTTTATTTTACGCATTTATTTCTTGTTTCTTAGTTAATTAATCATTTCTACTACAAACCAGTTAAAACAAGTGACACTTAGACTTAATTTAGAATCCGCTCACATAGCTCTTGGGACGACCTCGGTTTTACCGATTACTAGACTACACACGACCGGGTACACTGCCCGTGAGTGCATAAGGTAGACCATAGGTAAACGATACAATTATAAATATTAAAACCCGTCGAAATCCCAGATCAAGTTTTTAGCGTATTCACGGGAGCTATATTAGGATTTTGTTAAGTCTTTTATTTTTGTTTTTGTTCATTTTAAATTTTATTTTTCTCATGATTTTCTTTTAGTTTCAGGTACCATGGCAGTTTTGGACATTGATAACCTTACTCTCGAAGAGTATCTTGCTATGACTCGGGATGAATAAGGGTCATGGCTCGTTAGGCCAACAATTGGGGAAGATATTGATTTTGAGATAAGAGCGCAATTCATGAGGGAATTAAGAACAAATCCTTTTTCTGGAAATATTATAGATGATGCTCACGAGCATATTGAAAATATGGAATACATTACTAGCCTGTTTAATATACCAGGAGTCTCGAAGGATGCGGTTATGCTCCGAGTCTTTCCTATCACACTCACGAGAGCTGCAAAAAGATGGGTTAATAGATTCCCTGTCGGGGCAGTTAATACATGGGCTCTCCTTAAAAGATACTTCATTCAAAGATATTGTCCGCCTTCAAAAATATCAAATCAACTCTTGGAAATCCATAACTTTAGACAAGATGAATATGAAACGTTGTATCAAGCCTGGGATAGATACAATGACCTCCTTACAAGTGCCCCACTCATGATCTAAACAATAAAAAAAAAAAAGTCAATATCTTCTACAAGGGCATCAACATTGCTACAAGACAAATGCTCGACTACCAGGGGCCAATTCTTGGGATGACCCCTACTCTAGCCATTGAAGTTATTCAAAAAATGGCAGACCATTCTCAAAAATGGCACGAAGGGAGAAGCAATAGAGGAAGGGAAAATGATTTGGATGGCATTGCGGCCATTACTAATAAGATCAAAAACCTTGGCCAAGATATGAAGAAACTGCAAGAAAATGTGCATGTTATTCGAGTAGGATGAGACACGTGTGAAGGGGGCCACTTAGCCAAAGATTGACCTTTGAAGAACGACAATCCCCAAATCGAAAAGGTTAAGTACGGAGATGGAAGACCCTTCCGATGATATGATGATAGATTCCGCTATGGGGGAAACCGAACTCCTTACGAAGAAAGGAAACCTTCACTTGAAGAATCAATAAATAGGTATTTGGAAGAAGTTACCAAGCGACAAGCCGATAGGGATAATTTTTCAAAAATTTTCAAGTGGAAACAAAAGCCAATCTCCTAGCTCACCATGAGACTTTTAAAAACACCGAAAGAAAACTTGGGGTTTTGGCAAATGAAATTCATAAAGGAAGCTCAAAAAATGATGATGGTTCCTGTAAAGCCATATTTTCCAATGACGAAAGACCTCTCCTACACCCCTTTCAGGTACTCGGAAGAAGAAGTTGCATGTTTCTCCAATCAATCAAAAAGGGATGATGACAATGTGAAAACTCAGAAATTTGAGCAACATACCAACGAAGAACATGGTGCGATCGTGGGGAACGAAGTAAATTTAAATGCCCGATGTTTAGCTGTTGTCCTCAATTAAATACCTCTAAAGGAGAAGGACCCAAGAATTTTTATTCTCCCTTGTTCTATTGATAACTTACATAATATTAATGCTTTAGCCGACTTAGGAGCTAGTATAAGTATCATGCCATTTTCTATGTGAAAAAGACTAAATATTAGGCCTATCAAACCCCTTTGCTCTTGTGGTTTACCCAGCTTGGTTGCGAGTTGTGTCTTGCGGTTTGTCCAGTTTGCATTTTGGGTATTGCGGTTTGAAGAGTTGCGAGTTGAGGCTTGAGATTTGAAGACCTGCGATTTGTCCTTTTTGTGATTGGTCATTCGTTGTGGTTTGGATATTGTTGAGATTTGTCACTTGCGATTTGTCAATCTTGCGGTTTGAAGCTATTGATATTTGAGTCTTGCGACTTGTCTGTCTTACGATTTGAAGCTTTTAAGATTTGAGTCCTGCGATTTGTCAATCTTGCGGGTTTGAAGCTTTAGAGATTTGAGTCTTGCGACTTGTCTATCTTACGGTTTGAAGCTTTTGAGATTTGAGTTTTGCGATTTGACATTGTTGCGGTTTGAAGCTTTTGAGATTTGAGACTCTGCGTTTTGAAGACCTGCGATTTGATACTTGCGGTTTGGGTTCTACGGTTTCCTCTTGATTTTGTAAAATCTCGCAAAAGATTTGATTTCTCGATTTAAATCAAAGAGTTGTAGAATCCCGTGTATTTGGGCATCATGTCTACAGTTTCCGACGATGTTCAAGATGTTGGATCCGATACCCGCCCTCCTATGCTTGATAGAACAGATTATGACTCTTGGGCACAGAGAATCCGACTGTATTTCTTGGGCAAAGAGAATGGTCTTAACATCATTCAATCAATTGATGAAGGACCATTCCAGATGGGCACCACTAGAGATGAACTAGCAACTAGTGAAGATGGACGTGTCACTCTAGGAATAGATAGACCAAGGACGTACAATGATCTCAATGAGACTGAGAAGAAGAGATATGATGCTGACATCAGATCTTCCAACATCATCATTCAAGGTTTACCCGAAGATATCTACAAGCTGATAAATCACAACAGCCAAGCCAAAGAAGTTTGGGACAATGTCAAAACGCTTCTTGCTTGCTCAGAACTGACTAAAAAAGATCGAGAATCACAGCTGTATGATGAGTTTGAGAACTTCAAGATGAACTTAGGGGAGAGTATTGTAAAATAGTATGTGAGGTTTCACAAACTTGTGAATGATATGAGGAATATCAAGATGACTATGCCAAATATTCAACTCAATTCCAAGTTCGTAAACAACATGACACCTGAGTGGAACAGGTTTGTTACCGCAGTGAAGCTGAACAAAGGATTGAGAAATACAAACTATGAGCAGCTGTACGCTTACTTGCTACAACATGAGAAACATGCTACACATGACCGCCTGATCATGGAAAAACTCAATCCAACTACAACAACAACTAGAACAAATGATTCACTTGCATTTGTTTCAGACGTTTAGCTGCTCACTCAATCATCACTTGTTTAAAGAAATCAGTACTCCTCATCTTCTCAGAATCAGAATGAGGTCATTCAACCAGACTTAGGATATACCCCAACATACAAATTGATTGAAAACCTCTCGAACCAAGTTGCATTATTGGTTCAACAATTCAGAACCATACTTTCTCAAACCAACAATGAACTTAGAACTTCATCTAATCCACACAATCAAGCTACAGTGGAGGATGGAAGGGTTGTGGTTTAGAACGTACAAGGTCAACAAAATGTGAACCAAAGGAATGTGGCACGGGGAAATGGTGCAGCTGGTTATGTGGGGGCATAGCACAGAGGATGGATAATGGTTCAAGGTCAAGGAAAACAGATTAAGTGTTACAACTGTGGTGGTGTGGGACACATTGCAAGGAACTGCACCCAACCAAAGCGTCCACAAAACTCTGACTACTTCAAGGATAAGTTGTTTCTGATTTAGGCACAAGAGAGTGGAGAAGTGTTGGATGAGGAGGAATTTTCTGTTTCTTACTGAAGGTAGTGCCAACACGTTTGATGTTGATGTGGATGATCAATCGGTGTATGATTTGGTATAGAATGATTCCAACATCTTCCAGGTTGCTGACTGTGATGCCTTTGACTCTGATGTTGATGATGAACCAATGGCCCAGACCATATTCATGGCAAACATTTCCCCTATGGTTTCATCACCTCAACAAGCTGGTCCCTCAAATACTTCTATTATATCAGAGGTACTAAAACTATATGATGTGGTTGATGACCAAAAGATTCCCAACAAAGTACAACTGACATAAGTTGTTGAGTCAGATAATGTAAATATGGGAAATAGCAATGTTATCCCATATGAGCAGTATGTGAAGCACGATGAAAGTCTCGTTGTACCAAGTGGTGCATCTTCTGCCATTAATGATGAATATGTGTTTAATGAGTACATTGAATATATACCTAATTACTCCCTGACCACTAAGCTAAATATATATAAGGATCAAGTTGCCATCTATGAACAACGTGCTAAATTTGAACTAACTACACGTGAGCAGGAAATGGATTGCCAAATTTGTACAATGATCACTAAATGTAATTTAAGAGAAGAAACGTTAAAACAGGAGTTAAATTCCTTACAAAATAAACTTAAACAAACTGTTAAGCAAAAACAAGAAATACAAGAAAATGTAAAACGATTAAACATGAATTCAAAGAAAAGGAAATTAAACTCCTAAATGATTTTTCCAACCTTAAAACGTTAAAGAATAAACTTGAAAACAAGCTGTACATACAAGGCAACACCATACAAACTGCTTACTTGATAACAAATCACAGAATATTGAGTGATGAACACAGTGAAAAACTTGTAGAAGACCCAAATCCTATGTTTCTTAAGAAATCTAAAAGGGCCCAAGAAGTGATTTATGATGGTAATGAGATTCTTAAGCCTAAACAAAAGCCAACTTGTGTACAAATAACAGAGGAGGATATAGAGGTAGAAAATATCTCTAGAGAGAAAATGGATAAGAAAATGAATGACCCTGAAAGTGTGAAGAGATGATTCAATTTCAAAACTCCCAACTATCCTAAGGAAAAATTCTTAGCCACTTTCAAACCTCAAACTCAATTAACCCCTGAACAAGTGTTTTGGAAGTTAGACATTGATAAGAAAAAGGCCGAAGAACTTGTTGAAAATAATCCTCCCCTTAGGAAATTACCTGCGGCTACGGTGTATCCTCCCAATACATCAATGCATTTAGTGCCTAGAACTTTTCCTACACAGTGTAAAAATTTCATTAGCATATACGTAATCTACCAACTATTTGTTGATTTTGATAAAACATGTAAGAAGAGAATCACACCAACGGGTATTACTGAAGGGGAAAGGGGTTTTGAGCAAGAAAAAGAATGTTATCTTACTGAGGTTATTTTATTCTTTAAACAAGTGAAAGAACATTTCGAGGGTATTCAAAAGGCCCTAGATACTGAAGTTAAAGAAATGAAAAAGATGTTTAATGAAATGGAAAATGAGGCAAGAGATAATGCAAATGAGCTTAAAAGCTATGAGATTGAGGGAAAGAATATTCACATCCTCAATGAGAATTTGATTGCCAGATGTATTAACCAGGATGTGTATTATACTACCTCTGAGTCTGCTTTAAATGTTTCTCAATTTCATGATTTGTCTTTTGCATTTAAAGTTGCCCAGGTTCATGTCAATGAGCTTGAAGCCGAGAATTTAAAATTGCAAGAAAATCCAAAAAGATGACCATGATAACATGATTAGACATTTTTCTAAATTAGAGGTTGATTATCTAGATTAGCAATTAAAACCTCAAATGCCAAAACATCTTTGGATGCTCCTGAGTTTGATGCATACTTTGAAATAAGCTCACGAGATGAACGGATTCAAGCTCACTGTAACACGATCCGAAAATTGAAAGCTCAGATTTCCCAATTGAAGGGAAATAGGAGTGAAGTGGTAGGCTCCCATATATCACCGCCTTTAGATTCTCAGAATTTTCAATATCAAAACATCATCAATAAATTGCAACAAGAAAATGAACACTTTCATGTTGAAAATTCATAGGTTAAATCGCAATACAAAGAGTTATATGATTCAGTTAAGGCCACTCATGACAAACACATTGAAAAGATAACTTCTTTGCTTAACGAGATTAAGAATCTAAAGAGTCAGGTGAAAGAGAAATTGCCTATTCCCACTTGTAAATATGATGTTCTAAAGGTTTCTGCTGGTAATAATTATGCCATTGAATTGATGTATATTCCCCATCCTCTTAGAAATAATAATCTTGCATATCAAACATATCTCACGTACCTTAAGGATAGCCTAGAGAGTCTTCGTGAGATCGTAGAAAAAGATAAAATAGAGAAATCACTTGATATTGAGGTTGCCTATGCGTGTATGTATGCTAAACGATCTCAGGAGCTCTTAGAATATGTCATTGCCACATGTCCTAAAACTGGTACAAAGCGAGATAGAGTTATTGCACCCCCTTCAATGCCTAAGATCAAGCATGTTACCTGATATGTGTCTAAATACACATATATTTTACCTTGTTTAAACCCACAAAAACGACCAAAAACACACAAATGACCATATAAATGTTACAAATATCATGAAAATGTGTTTTATGTGAATCGTACAAAATGAGTTGAAACAGTTTGATTCTCATTGATAATGATGGTTTCACAAGCCTATTGGGATTCTCATTGAATCAATGGTTTCACCAAGTTTTAATGAGTGATGGTTTACTTGAAGGCATACGTTTCAGCAGATACTTCCACTAAATAATATCCGTTCCTAATAATATCCGTCAAACCACTCCTCCACCGTGCTCGGTTTTTGCCACTTGCTACCACCTTTTTCTCCACCACCACCTTTCCACCTTACAGACTAGCCCACAACTACAATTAATGCATCCACACCATCTTCACTTTACCTCACCTCACATACCCTGTTTTTGCTATCTACTCTACCACTTGACCTCTAAACCCACCAAACATGTCCCCTCCACCTCTACAAGTGAACAAGAAGCATTAATTGTTGCGAAGCGCCTCAATCTACTAGTAGCACTTTTGGCGCCAAAAGTGAATTCAAAGGCTAGGATCATCTCGCTCAATCAATGGTCAAGAATTAAAGTGGGATTTACGAGGAAGATGGTGGGACTCAAATGACTATAAATATCGAGGAGAGGCAAGAGAAGAAGTACCTTTTGGGCTAGCCATTGGTCGTGTAGTATAGAATTTAAATGCTTTTTTAGATTAAAAAACCTTTGGATTAGCCTAGGTCATGTAGTTAATTAAATTTACTGCTTTCTTTAATTTCAAGTCATTTTATTGCTTTCAATGTTGTAATTTTCCTTAAAATTAGTATAATGAAACTTTATTTTCAGTTTAAATTCAAGTTTCTTTCAGTTTTAAGTTTTTGCTTAAATTATCTTTAAATTTCAGTCACTTTAATTTCATGTTATGTAGTTGTTTAAAGGACTCAATAAGCTCACATAAGCTCCTGACAAAGCTTTAAAGCTTTTAGAGACCTTAAAACAAGTTTAGACTTTAAAATTCGTAAAAACACTAAAATCAAGAAAACAATGAAAATCCAAAAATAATCATGCGATCTTGGTGAACCGCATGGAGCAAGGTTAATTGTGGATTGCCTTGGGTTTAGAAGCTTTGTGGAAAGCCTTAGGATGTGTTCTGTGGCCATGGTTCTCGATTTAAGCAGATTCACTTGTAAGCTCATTTTTTACCATTTTGCATTTTATCGTTTGATGTTTTTATGCTATAATTTTCATGTTTATGTGTTTCTTTGTTGTTTGTTAATGATATTATCGCTTATATTAGGTTGTTATGTTTTGATTTGACTGTGGTTTGATATTGCACTTGACCGTCAATATGCTAGTTTTTGACAATCCTAGACCTAGACTTGTGTGACTACTTGTTTAGGTCGAAAAGGTCCATTTTGACACTTTGGTTCCTCTGGATTTGATGGAATTGGTTTACACTATCTTTTGTTATGAAAAACTGCATAACAATCCATTAAAAGGTTGTTTGGATTTGATAGTGAATCTGTGTTTAAGGTTGTGTTTGTGGTTGTTCTTGTTTGATATACTCTTTATATGATCTTAGTAACTCAGTGAAACCTTAATCAAGTGGTGTAGCATGGTAGAAAGTCAAATTGACACTTGACAATCTCATTATGAGCACTGTGAGGTTGTTGAATCCTAGAATCTTGCATATGTGTTTAATTCTTATGTATCTATGTTATTTCATGTTCTTATAGCTTAATATAACTTATTTAATCAGTAGATTAAGTTCTAAATTTAGTTTAGTCAACTTTTTAGTTTTACTCAAAAAGTCAAATTTTCCTTTTTGCAGTTTTTGAATAAACTAGATAATTTTGTATAGGACTTAATATTAGCTTTCTAGATTTGTGCTTTTAGGATGTTTTAGCTTTATTGCTAATCTTGCTTATTGTATTTTTGTTTATTTTTGTTTTCGATGTTTAAGTGCTTATTTTATAGCTTTTTATAGCTTGTTTTTGCCCTGCACCATGGTTAGGACTGTTAAAAACATGGGCTTGCAAAAGCTTGTGGAGTTGGCCCTATCCAGTGCATTTGGCTTCTTTGTGTACTCCTTATGGCTTATTTGTTATGTTTATGCTTGCTTTTACATTTGTAGCTTATTAGATAGCTTAATCACTTTTACCTTTTTGTCCCATCTTACTCACTACACGTACAAACGTGTAGTTGGAGTTGTTTTCCTAAGTTCATGAAAAGTTCCTCATTGAACTTGAGCTTGTGATCTTTGGCTTCATGTGAGGCTAACCATTCATACTCAGTGTTTCAGTGTTTGTTGAGCTCTCATGAGCTCATTTGATAAGTTAGTTTAGAGCTTGTTGTTTGCCCACTCATAACAGTTCACTGAGAACTCAGTGAGCTTACAGCATTACCAACAGCTCTAAAGCCAGCAGAACCATGCAATGGTTCAACAGAATCTTGCAATGGTTCAGCAGTACTTTGGATTTGGAATTGCTTATTAGCTTATGCAAGCTTATTTGATGAAATCCAGTACACAGCTTGTTTATACTTGTTTATATCACTTGTATACATACATATTATTTTTCTTTTACTTTCCTGTGTGGAGCTTATACCAAGCTTTTACAAGCTTCCATTCCATCCAAGTTAAGCTCAAAAAGCTTAACTGTCTAAACCATAAGCTCACACTACCACAGTCTATTTTCTTGTTTATATTTATCTATTGGACTTGCGTTTATTTTATTTTATCTTTTGTTTCATGTTTAAAGCTTTTTCCTAGCTTATTTCAAGCTTAAACTCCACTGTGAAGCCAAAAGCTTAACTGTTGGATTCATAAGCTCACAATTTGCTTATTTTTAGGTTTGTAAAGTTTTGTTTTCATTAATCATGTATAATATCAATACATTTTCAGTTTCAAAAATTCATTTTATAATATTTTAGATGTTTCAGATTCTTTATTTCATTTATTTAAGTTAATTTTAGATTTTCTTATTATTTAATTCATTATTAAATACATTTAATTCATTTTTAATTTATATTAATCAATTTAATAGTGTAAAAATTTATTTTCCGATAATATCTTTTACGTTTTTAGGTTCCTGATTGCACGTTTTTAAACGACATAGCTGTGACAGAGCTATTACTATTCACATTCCTAGTGTTAGTCAATCAGATTCCTATTTTTGTATATTCAATATCATTTCAAAGACACACTGATCGTTGTATTACAGTTTACACACCTCGTTGGGACTTAACGACCTGGGGATATAACACTAAACTCCTCTGATTTTAATTGTCTTTGGTCCTAGATTAGTTTGACTTTTATGGTTGACCATTCACAAGTGGTTGACTAATATAAAGATGACTAGTTTAGGACCAATCATTACCTTTGATGTACCCCTGAAAACCTCAGAACCCATCACTTCTAGGCCAGAAATGCAAAAAACTGTGAAACAAACTAATATTACCGTCGTTACTTCTACAGGAGTAAGCAGTGACACTCAAGCTAGCGAGTCAAAGCCTAGAGGCAATTCAAAAGAAGATAGGACATCGCAAGCTAAGAGTGATCAAGTGAAGGAAGTAGAAGACCACCGTAGGAATAGTAAGTTTAAGTTGAACAATTTGAATCGTGTGGATTCTAGTATTAGCTATAGGCGAACTGTAATTCATTCGACTTCTACTGCTGTTTGCAAAACATGTAATGAATGTTTAATTTTCGGTAATCATGATGAAAGTGTTGTGTCATATTTGAGGTCTTCTGTTAAATTCCCAGTAGATAAAGTTTAGAAAGCAGAACAGGTTAAGCAATCTTGAAAACCTACATGGAAAAAGTTCACTAATGTGGGTTATCAGTGGAAACCCACAGGTCGTAAAATCAAAATTGGTAAACACTGTCCTTCAACTAGAACTACCTTTCCTAGAACAGTGCCTGCCAAGATATGGAGACCCACTGGTAGAACTATTCCTTTAGGAGCACAATGCATTGTGACCGAGTCCAAGGCTCTACTAGTGCCGCCTCACTAATTATGTCATGGTATCTAGGATCAGAGGTCTCTGATTGTTTGTGCTAACCAATCGACCCCATATTCACGCTGGGATCCACCGCCCAGCTTATCCATTCTCGCTCATTTTCAAATGCAGTTGTACAAATCGCCTCTTGGTATTTTGATTCAGGCTACTCAAAACATGTGACTAGGGATCGCTCAGGCTCAAGAACTTCGTGAATAAGTTTATCGGGACTGTAGCAACGATCATTTTGGCGCAATTATGGGTTATGGAGATTATGTTTTTGGTGACAGTGTTATCTCTCGGGTATACTATGTGGAAGGACTTGGCCACAATCTGTTCTCTGTTGGTCAATTTTGTGATTCGGATCTCGAAGTAGCCTTCAGAAAACACACATGTTTTGTTAGAGAATTGGACGGTGTTGATAACCTTAAGGGATCTCGTGGCACCAATTTGTACACTATCTCTATTGAAGATATGATGAAGTCCTCTCCTATTTGCTTATTGTCAAAGGCGTCAAAGACCAAATCATGGTTATGGCATCGTTGACTCAATCACTTGAACTTTGGTATCATAAATGATCTTGCTAGAAAGGACCTTGTGAGAGGTTTACCACGGTTAAAATTTAAAAAATTTCATCTTTGTTCTGCTTGCCAACTGTGTAAAAGCAAGAAGTATGCCCATAAACCTAAACCTGCCAACACTATCATGGAAGTTCTTCACACCATTCATATCGATATATGTGGACCAATGAGAGTGCAAAATATCAATGGGAAGAAGTATGTCCTAGTTGTTGTTGACGACTACTCTCCGCTCACTTGGGTAAAGTTTTTGAGAACCAAGGATGAAACTCCCGAGGTTATCAAACAACTGCAGGTTAGGCTTAACAAAACCTTCAGAATCATCCGAACAGACAATGGAACTGAATTTGTGAACAAACAGCTCATTCAGTTTTATGAAAGCATAGAGATTAGTCACTAGAAAAGTGTTCCACGCACTCCTCAGCAGAACGGTGTTGTTGAAAGACATAATCGTACTCTTGTGGAAGCTGCTCGGACCATGCTAATTTTTTCAAAGGCTCCAATTTTTCTCTGGGCGGATGCCATTGCCACTGCTTGTTACACTCAGAACCGATCCCTAATACATACTCTTCATGGAAAAACTACATACAAATTAGTGCACAACAGAAAAAAGGATCTCTCATTTCTATGTATGTTTGGGGCTTTGTGCTATCCAACCAATGACGGTCAAGATCTGGGAAAGTTGAAAGCTAAAGCTGATATTGGATTTTTCGTTGGCTATGCACCAGATCAGAAGGGTTGCCGAATCTATAAAAAAAGAACCTGGGATATCATGGAAACTATTCACGTTACGTTTGATGAGCTGACTGAGAAAATGGCTCTGGACACACCCGCCTAGACCTCACCTCAACTTTTGTCACCGGACCAATTAGTTCGGGTCTTGTATGTAATCCCACGCTTGCCGCCTCCTTATGTACCTCCCGTAAAGAAGACCTGAAGACTTTTTTTGATCCGATGTTTGATGAATACTTTGAGCCATTAACTGATGATACTCCTACACCACCAGCTGTTGCTACTCCTGCTCCAACCAACTCAAATGGTCCCTCGGTCTCTATTTCTATAAGCCAAGAAGCTCCATCTGCTGACCAATCACCATAATCATCGAATCCTCAATCTTCTCCAGTGCATCAAGGCACTGCAGTAGATAATTATTTTGTAGTTAACCCATTTTCTACTCCTGAAGATGCTCCATTAGAGAACATTTTTGCCCCTAAACCCACTCCAAAGGCATCTTCATCAGTGGATCCTAACTCTGCCACATCAAGTCCATATCCTCAACCACAAGAACATCTCAGAAAATGGACACATGATCATCCACTGGATAACATCATTAAGAATCCTTCTTGTCTAGTATCTACTCGAAAGCAACTTGCTACAAATGCCTTATGGTGCTTCTTCAATTTTGTACTATCCAAGGTCAAACCGAATGATGTCAAGACTGCAATGTCTGAGGACAACTAGTTTAATGTTATGAAAGATGAAATTCATGAGTTCGATTGACTTAATGTATAGGAATTAGTACCACCTCTAGATTGTGCAATGATTATCGCTCTTAAGTGGATCTTCAAGGTGAAACTTAATGAGCACGGTGACGTTCTGAATAATAAGGCCAGACTTGTTGCTGAGGGATAACGACAAGAGGAGGGTATTGACTTTGAGGAATCATTCGCTCCGGTTGCTTGAATAGAGGCTATCAGAATCTTCCTTGCTAATGCTTCCAGCAAGAATATGATAGTCTACCAAATGGATGTAAAGACTGCTTTCCTAAACGGCGATCTCAAAGAAGTGGTCCATGTCAGTCAACCGGAAGGATTTGTCAATCCCAAGCATCCTACCTATGTCTACCGTCTGAAAAAGGCTCTTTATGGCTTGAAGCAGGCTTTAAGGGAATGGTACGATACTTTGTCAAAGTATCTTTTGGCAAACAGATTCTACAAAGGCGCTGTCGATCCTACAATGTTCTCGGAAATCGGGCAAACATTTAATTCATGTTCAAATATATGTTGATGATATTATCTTTGCCTTGACCGACCCAAATGAATGTGACCGTTTTTCTAAAGAGATGAGTTCTAAATTTCAAATTTGAATGATGGGACAAATGTCATTTTTCTTAGGTTTACAAATTTCTCAAAAAGTCCCGGAGGCATTTTCATAAATCAATCTAAATATGCTAATGAAATATTAATGAAATTTGGATGTGATTCTAGTGACCTTGTTGACACTCCAATAGTGGAGAGAACACAACTAGACAAGGACCTCTCGGGGATCCCGATTGATCAAACTAAGTACTGTAGTATGATTGGATCCTTGATGTATCTCACTGCCAGTAGACAAGATATTATGTTCGTTGTATGCATGTGTGCTTGGTACCAGGCTAACCCTACCAAGAAGCACCTTGAAGTGGTTAAACGGGTCTTTCGGTATCTCTAAGGAACCATTAACATGGGACTTTGGTATCTGAATGACACCGCCATGGCACTAACAGCCTATGCAGATGTTTAACATGCAGGGTGTCAAGATACATGTCGAAGTACGTTAGGAGGTGCTCAATTTTTGGGGGATAAATTAGTGAGTTGGTAAGTAAAGAAGCAAATGAGTAATTCTATATCCTCCATAGAGGCTGAGTACATTGCCATGTCATCATGTTATGCTTAAATCTTAGGATGAGATCCTAACTACCTGATTATGGCTTTGTATTCAACAAGATTCCTATGTACTGTGACAAAAAAAGTGTCATCCCTCTCTGCTGCAACAATGTCCAACACTCACGATCAAAGCACATTGACATCCGACATCACTTCATCTGGGAACAAGTTGAGAACGGTGTGGTTGAACTCTATTATTTAAAGACTGAGTACCAATTGGCATTCATCTTCACTAAAGCTCTTCCAAGATATCGGTTTCAGTTTATCCTCCCGCGACTCAGCATGAAGAGTCTGCAGCCGGAAACACTCAAACGAATTCAGGATGAGAATGAGGAGTAATGGAGTTACTTCACATATTTTGTATATAGTTATCAAAAAGCAAAATACAATAATATAAAATCAACCAAAACCCATAAAAATTTGAAAAATCATAAAATTACAAAAATATTGTTTTCTCAAGGCATGTCTTTTGATATCGATAACATCTTGTCCTAGAAATGTTATCCAATAATGACATGGGGTTTTAGATGAAGCTCGAGTAGAAGTTCAAATGTTTTTCAAAACATGCCTAAACAATGGTTTGCTATTATTTCAGATATGCAACTCGCGTTTTCAAGAAAGGAAAATACTTCGCAAAATTGATTTTTATAACTATCGAGCACTTATCCTAAAATAAAATGAGGAAATCTCGTCGCCAAAAAGACGGTTGTTCCTATACAAATGTTTTTCATTTTATGATTCTTCAGAAAAATATTTGTATTTCACATGGTGGTAAAATAGTGTTTGAAAATAAATCAGACTCACATTTTTGAAAATCAACCGGACTCAATTTTTCAATAAAATTTGTCACTCAATCAGTGACTTTGGTCATCGATTGAGAGGGAGAGTGATTTCAAATCTCATATTTTCAAACAACGAAATAACATCAAACCATTCCATTTGTACGTTATAAGTGGTGAATAATGATTTGGTGTTATGTGTCAGTGTATGATCTTTCTTATACTTAAAGATCTTTCAAAATGAAAATTTTATTTTATTCAAAGATCTCTCAAAATTATCATACCTGACACTAACACTCTCCACTCATACATTGAGGGGGAGCGTTGTAATGTTCCTTATCAGTAAATATTAAAACCAGATCACATCTTTCCCCAAATTTTATAAATTACTTAAATCAATTGGGATCACAAATCTCAAAAGGTTTGAAATTTTTGATCGGGGGAGAGAATGTCAATTAAATCTGAAATTTGATAAAATGGGAATTGTTTAAGACTCAAACAAGCACTCCTTCCTCCATGTGCTAAACGATTTCAACTACCTATGCACATGTTGATGGGGAGCATTTATAAAAGATCAAAAACAATTGAGGTACAAATGCTTTGATATTCTATCACAAGTACCTTGACTGGTTTTTAAAATTGGTTTTCATTTGCATTTGTGGAGGAACACCAAAGACCGACCTTGCATTTACTTTATTAGAGATATAAGGATGGTAAGGTTAGGTATTAGTTCCCACGATCCCGCCAGAGCCGGAGGGATTTACCCAGGGACAATCCACTATATAGTGTAGAAGTCTTAAGGTATGATTAAAAAAAGGAGAAAAGTGAGAATAAGGGAAGAGTGCCGATTGAGATGGAGCTAGGATTGGAACAAACCCAACAAGGTTCAAGTGATGAAATCTCGGTAAGCAACCAAGGGTTGAAGAATGAAAAGAAATGTAATGTAAAAGGGTGAAAAGAAATAGCCCACCAATAATTCAATCTTAGGCGTAAACCGGGTTCAATACATATGATATTGGTGGTTTCAAGGTAACGCCGTATTGAAGACAAGACGTCATGGACCCAAAGGATGCACCGCACTAAACTTCCCACTACTCAAGTTATCTTAAAAGAACTTTTTCATTCTCACGGGAATGATATAATCTATCGACTTTCTTAAAGATAGTTGATATTGAACAAGGAGACCTCTCCCTAGTCTCCGCATGTAACATATTGGATTTCACAAACACATCATAACATGATCAAGTGGGCGTATAGTTTAAGGTTTTAGAGAGAAAGAGTTAGAGGTTTGGGAACTTAGTGAGAGAAAATGAAAGTATTATTATAGTTTTAACTCTCACCTTGGGAGGTAGAGAGTATTTATAGTCTTACACAAATCGCCACCCACGGGGCATGGATCGTGCATACATGGGTAAAGACCCGTCTGCCCTCCACGGTGTTACTTAACTAAATACAACTTAACTAATAAATAACTACGACTACAAGCTTTCTAACGATTACATATACTGAGGTGACCGACGGTTTAATTATCGGATTTACTAAATCCTAACAATCTCCCCTAAGGAGGTCACCTCAAATTACATTGAATACAAATAGATATTACATTAAGATTGTTCTAGGATTCTTGTTTCGCTCTTTCCCAAAGAGCTCGTAGTCATTGATTCTTCATTAATGCATGTTTGGATAATCTAAGTGGAGGTCTTTAATCGATCTACGTGATGATGAGTTTTGAGCCAAGATTGAGATCATCACCAACATAAATCTCGACTCTTCCATTGTGGTGTTGGTATTATGTGATGTTGTGACATTTGGACCGACATGCTCACATTACCGATCATGATTTCTTCATCGAGTAGCGAAGCTTTAGTTGATTCATGATATTTGCGTGATGCGCGTAAGCATGGAGTGAAAATATCGTAGTCATTGATGCACCAATCATGATTTCTTTAAGTGAATGTGTTTGAGTGAGCATGCGGCTATGGATTGACCGCTTCATTCGATCGATTGTAAACGCCGGTACACCGCATACAAATTAGCAACAAAATGCGAAAGGGTCTTTGATCACTCGTTGAATTGAGGTACGCGCCCACGCCCCGCTGATCAATACAAGCACGTGCTGTGATCGTATAATTCAAGAATTTGCTTGCGTGGTTTCACAATGCTTCTAGTCGTTCTCGCACCGAACGCCTCAAAGAAGACAACACGGAGTGAGTGAACCAATAATTGAGATTCATCGATTGATGAAAATGATTTGAAAACAATCGCATCGCTCAATATAAATTGTTTTTGCAATACAACGAAGGTTTTAATGAAAATCAATTATCAATCATAAACACCTTTATTTTAAAATATTAGTACATAGTCGATGTGCTAAAGAAATGAGTTTTTAAGCACAACGACCGATTTTTCAAAGGTATCCGTCAATCCATTTCTCGACCAAGGTTGATTCAAGAGTGAATCACCCCATTGTTTTTATCCGTTTTACAAGCTTGATCTTTACAAGATCTCACATGTCACCCACCAAGAGCTTGTTTGATGTTGGCTCTAGAAGGATTTCCATCTTCATCGTGAATATAGTATCACTCGGATGTTCCGCAATACCACAAGGATAATGCGAGGACTCTTAATATATACTCACTTTCCGCATTGTGTGAAACAAGAAGTCTTCAAGAATAATGTGTCCTAATGAGATATTGTGGATGATCTCGTGGCTCTAGACTCAATTAGTGCACTTTGGTTTCAGAGAAAACTAGAAGGGGGTTGAATAGTTTTGCCAATTAAAACTTCCTTTTAATCTATTTAGATCAACTTATGTCAATCTATTTGGATGTGTGTGTTGGATGTTGATAAACAAGCATATAAAGATAAGTAATGAAAAGATAAGATTAAGAAGCACAAACCACAACATGAGTATTTATAGTGGTTCGCCACAAGGACACCTTCCTGCCCTACTCCACCCCCGAGTCACCTACTCGAGCGCTCGTAAACACTACACTAATCTCCTTATGGTGGAGAAGCCTTCACAACGTCAGCCTACCCTTTTTCCGTGTTAGGCTAACCACCGGTTCTTTCACCCAAGGTGAACCACACCTACACAACGCCGCCTACCCTTTATAAGGTACTAGGCTAAGTACCTAGTTATTTCACCCAAGGTGAACTACACCTTCACAACGTCGCCTACCCTTTATTAGGTACTAGGCTAAGCACCTAGTTCCATTGCAATGGAGGAACTACTACCACACTACACCAACGACTAATCCCCAAAGGAGATCTACCTTTATAACATCATCAAGGATATCAATATCCTTGGATCTAATACTAGTCTATCTTGTACATCAAAACACACCATATCGAATGTACATCTAAGGCACCTTTCACTAATGCCTTTGACTAGATCTACAAGACACCTTTCACTAATGTCTTGTGTCTTCACTTCTAAGCACCTTTCACTAGTGCTTCTATGTCTTGACTTATAAGCACCTTTCACTAATGATTCTTGTCTTGACTTCTAAGCACCTTTCACAAGTGCTTTATCCTATAGACGATAGATACCCTTCACTAATATCTTCGTCTTGACACTTGAGACATCTTTCACTAATGTCTTCAACACTACACTTCTTTGAAGAAAGAAAGAGATCATCAACAAGAGAACTTCAATAGCCTTGATGATGAGGAAGCATGGAAACTCATGGACTTGAGCTTGCTCGACTTCAAAGGTGGTGATCTTGCCTTTAAGAGGAACCTAGAAGATCACACAAAACAAAACTACAAACATAGATCTCTTGGATCTAAGGTTAGTGAGATTTAACTGGGGAGAAAGTGTGTTAGAAAGGGATTGAAAGGATGAGAAACAATGAAGAAATGGCTCACTATTTATAGAGGAAAACCTCATCGTTCCCGGATCCCACTGTATCCCTACCAAAAGGGATCCGCTAGCACAAAGCTAGGATCCGTGGTACGCTCCTCTTTGCCCATGGGTATTTTTGGTTATGGGTCATGGGTTATGGGTTGATCCATGGTTTTCTTTCTAGATACAATGTATCTTAAGGATACAATGAACTTGGTTAAGTGGTATAAATAAAACCATGGGTTATGGGTCAAAACCATTTGCTATTTTTTTACCTATTTAGTATATACTTGTTTTTACCCATTTTAGTATATACTTGTTTTTACCCATTTTAGTGTATACTTAGTTAAGTATATGTTATACCAATATGTAAACACTAGTTGTTATACATATGTATATCTAAAGCATAAAATCACTTGTACTTGTTTTAGTGTTTTATGTGAAAGCGTAAGTGTGTTTGAAAACTATTAGTTCAAACCATTTACGTATTTTATTTGTTTCGTTAAAATGATCTTACTTTTGTTATCGACAAAACATTAGAAGATCGTAAAATATAAATAAAGGTTTTTACGGCTTATTTGTATTAACAGTTTCCTATTTCGGAGACTAGGGAGAGGGTCTCCTTCTTCAATATCAACAATATCTAAGAGAAAGTCGATAGATAATGTCGGTTCCCGTGAGAATGAAACAAGCCCTTTAAGAGGAACTTGAGTAGCTTGGGAAGTTTAGTGCAGTCGTCCTTTCGGGTCCATGACGTCTTGTCTTCAATACCGGTGTTACCTTAGTAAACACCAAGAGTATATGTATTGAACCCGGTTTCGCCCTAAGGTTGAATTATTGAGGGCTATTTCTTTTCACCCTTTTCATATTCATTTCTTTTTCATTCTTCAACCCCTTCAGTGCTTACCGAGACTTCATAACTAGAACCTTGTTGGGTTTATTCCAGTACTAGCTCTGTCACAGTATGCACTCTTCCCATTTTCTCATTTTTCTCCTTTTATTCAATATTCCTAAGGACTCTACACTATCTTGTGGATTGTCCCTAGGAAGATCTCTCCGGTTCTGGCGGATCATGGGAACACATACCTAACCTTATCATCCTTATATCACCATACATAAAGTAAATTTGGTCGGTCTATTTGGTATTGTTCATCTGCCATTGGAACCAATTGAAAACCATTTGAAAATCAATCCGGATACTTGTGATATATTATCAAAGCATTTTGTACCGAATTGTTTTTGATATTTTTAGAAAAAAGCTCCCCTCTACATGTGCATTATGTATTTGAAATCGTTTGGCACACGGAGGTAAGAGGAAGAATTAACTTCTTTGATTACCATTTTCTAAAAGATATCAACATCACTTCTCGATCAAATCAAGTATATAAAGCATATTGAGGAAGGATGAGGTTTCCATAAGTTTGCTCCCCTTAATATGTGCCTCGAGGTTTGAAAGAGTTTTGCACATATTAGAAGGAACCCCACTTAGAGACAAATCAATCACGCTTCAATTCTTTGTGGTTTTAAAGAATGCTCCCCTCAACATGTGCATGGAAAATTTGAAATCGCTTGGCACATGTGGGAGGAAAGCTTGCTAAACAATTGTGAAACCATTTATCGAATCACCGTTTAAATCCAATTTAAATCACAAATTCTCCCCGATCACAATTTTCAAATCATTTGAGATTTGTGATCTCTATAGATTTAAATTGTTTTGAAAGCTTTTAAGGAGAATTATGACTTGCTTATGAAAACATTTAACCGATAAGGATCACTTATGAGACTTTAAACTCTAATAGCATGCATGAATATCTTTGAAAACATGACAATAACCTTTGATTTAATTGAAATTATTCTCCCTCAATCAATGACATAAGTTGTTGATTGAGAGATCGAGATTTTGACCGATGTCAAGTCCAAGTGAATTTCAAAATTTAGTCCGAGTTATTTTGTTCAAGATTGTTTTCATTAGATAGCAAATATTTTTGAAGAATTAATAGAAGGAAAAATATTTGTAGAAAGAAACATTTGTCCTTTTGGTGACAAACATTTGTTTTAGAATCGAGCATGAGATTTGAAACATACGTTAAAGCATGGCTCTTTTCTTTCATTAAAAATGGGTTATAGACTGAAATGACTATAAAACTTTGTTTACTTTCTCCCAATTTTTTTTTTTTTTTAAACATTCGAACAACATCTAAAGACCCGTGTCATTCTTTGAATGACAACACAAAATCCGTAGATGATATCGAACAAGGAAAAAAATTAAAAAAAAAACATGGCAAACATGACAAACTAACAATATTTTTAGGATTTTTCAAAAAATTACCTAATTTTTATGGATTTTTGAAAGTTTTATATTTTTCTATTTGCTTTTGTAGATTTTGAAATTTTGTATTTTGCTTTTCGAATAAATATTTACAAGAGATGGATGAAGAAAGACCTTTACTCCTCGCCTTCCTCTTGAAGACGTTTGAGTGTTTCGTTGAAGACTCTTTAGACCAAGTCGTGGAGGATAAACTCAAAACGTTCTCTAGGAAGAGCTTTGGTGAAGATGTACGCTAATTGGTATTCGGTCCTCACAAAATGTAGTTCCACCACATCGCTTTCTACTTGCTCTCGATGAAATGATGTCGAATGTCGATGTGCTTTGCTCTTGAGTGTTGAACGTTGTTTCATGAGAGAGCAATAACACTTTTATTATCACAAGACAGAGGAATTTTGTTGAATTCAAAGCCATAGTCGATAATTGGGATCTCATCCATAGGATTTGAGCACAACAAGATGACATGGCTATGTATTCAGCCTCAGAGGAAATAGAAGTACTCATTTGTTTCTTTGAAGACCAGCTCACAAGCTTATTACCCAAAAACCGAGCACCTCCGGACGTACTTGATGTGTAACTTGACATCCTACATGATCAACATCCGTGATAGGTCGTTAGTGACATACCGGTGTCCTTGGTACCAAAGTCCCATATTGATGGTTCCTTGGAGATACCGAAAGACCCGCTTAACCGCTTCAAGGTGCTTTTGGGTAGGCTTAGCACGATATCTAGCACACATGCAAACAACGAATAGAATGTCGGTCTCATCGGTCGTGAGGTACATCGGGGATCCAATCATACTACGATATTTTGTTTGGTCTACCATGATCCCCGAGTGGTCCTCATTCGCTTTAGTACGCTCTATCATGGGATTGTCAATGTGGTCACAAGAATCAAATCCAAATTTCTTTAAAATCTCATTTGCATATTTAGATTGATTTATAAAAATGCCTCCGGGACTTTGTGAAATTTGTAATCCCAAGAAAAATGACATTTGTCCCATCATTGACATTTGAAATTTGGAACCCATTTCATTTGAAAAACGGTCACATTCATTGGGGTCAGTTGAGGCAAAAATAATACTATCAACATATATTTGAACATGAATTAAATGTTTGCGACTTCTCGGTGAAAATGTTGGATCAATGCTCCTTTGTTGAATCCAAAGATAGAAGAAACTTTGATAGCGATCATACCATGCCTCGAGCTTGCTTCAAACCGTAAAGAGCCTTCTTCAAATGATAGACGTGAGTAGGATGCTCGGGTTCACAAAGCCTTCAGTTGGCGGGGCGATCGACTTCTTTAAGATCTTCGTTAAGAAAAGCCGTCTTTACATCCATCCGATAGACTACCATGTTCTTACTTGCGGATTAGCCAAGAAGATTACGATTGCCTCGATATGAGCAAGCTGGAGCAAATGATTCTTCAAAGTCAATACCCTCCTCTTAACGGTATCCTTTTGCAACCAATCGAGCCTTGTTCTTTAAAACATCACCATGCTCATCAAGTTTTACTTTGAAGATCCACTTTAGAGAAATGATCATAGCACAATCTGGAGCAGGTACTAATTCCCATACATCTAGTCGATCAAACTCATGAATTTCTTTTTTCATGGCATTGAACCAGCTGCCTTCATTCATAGCGGTTTTAACATCTTTTGGTTCGACCTTAGAGAGTACGGAGTTGAAGAAGCACCATAAGGCATCGGTTGCAAGTTGTTTTCGTGTGGACACTGGATGAGAGAGGTTTCCAATGATGTTGTCCAATGGATGATCATGTGTCCATTTTCTAAGGTGTTCATGTGGTTGTTGTTGAGTAATCAAGTAGCAGAGTCGATATCTCCGATGAAGATGGTTCGATGAAGATTAGGGAGCAAATATGTTTTCGGAGGGGCATCTTCGGAGTAGCAAAGGGATTAACTTCATCATGGGTGCGAAACAATTCCATGATGTACACTTGATGATTGATGATTTGTTGATGAGACAGAGTGATCGCAGCAGCGCTTGACTTAATGACATAGAAACCGAAGGGTTAACTTCATTGACAGGATAGAAGTAGCCTATGTTGATGGAATGGAAATATCATTAGCACTTGGCTCATAGTGTTCATCAAACATTGGATCAAATAATTTCTTCAAGTCATCTTACCAAGGAGGTACATAAGGAGTTCTTTGGTGAGGATTAGAAACAAGGGTAGAACCGATAGACTACTTGATGAAGGTTGAAATGCGGGTCCGAACTAGATTGTCCCGGAGCTATTTGACCGGTCACTCATCGAACGAACGTGAATTGTTTCCATGATATTTCGGGTTCTCTTGTTGTAGATTCAAGATCCTTTTCATTTGGTGCATATCCTACAAATACTCCAATGTCCGCTTTAGCTTTTAGTTTACCTAAATCTTGACCGTCATTAGTTGGGTAACATAAAGCACCAAACAAACGAAGGTAGGATAGATCGGGTTTTGGTTTATGGACAAGTTCATATGGAGTTTTCCATGAGAGGTGTGAATAAGGAACGATTTTGGGTGTAGCAAGCGGTGGCAATGGCTTCAAACCCATAGAAACATTGGAACCTTTGAATAAATTAGCATTGTTCTTGCGGCTTCCACAAGAGTTCGATTTCGTCTTTCAACTACACCGCTCGCATTGAGGAGTTCGTGGAACACTTCTTTGATGACCGATTTCAACACTTTCATAAACTGAATTAAGTCTTTGTTAACAAACTCGTGCCATTGTCTGCTCGAACAATTCTAACAAGATTGTTGAGTCGAACTCAAGCAGTTTGATAAGTTTGATGATGACATCCGAGTTTCATCCTTTATCCTCAAAAACTTTACCCAAGTAAATCGAGTAGTCATCAACAACAACTAGAATGTATTTCTTCCCATTTATCGTTTGCACTCTCATTGGTCCGCATGGATCCATATGAAGGGTATGAAGAACTTCCATTCTTGAGTTTGTGGGTTTTGGTTTGTGGGCATATTTCGTGCTTTTTCCCAATTAGGCGATAATTTAAGGTTTTAGAGAAAGAAAGAGTTAGAGGTTTGGGAACTTAGTGAGAGAAAATGAAAGTATTATTATGAGCTCCAACTCTACCTTGGGAGGTAGAGTATTTATAGTCTTACACAAATCGCCACCTCCGGGTGTGGATCGAGGCATCTGGTGGGTAAAGAACCGTCTCGTCCTCCACGGTGTTACTTAACTAAATACAACTTAACTAATAAATAACTACGACTACGAGCTTTTAACGATTACATATACTTGAGGTGACCGACACTTAAATAACCGGATTTACTAAATCCTAACACCGCATAAGAAAACCAAAGTGCACTATTAAGTCTAGAGACAAGATATCATCAATAAATCTCATTAGGACACACTGTCAACATGCTTCTTCGTTTCATATCGTGAAAAGTAAGAAAATATACATTAAGAGTCCTATGCATTATCCTTGTTGTATTGCTGAACATCCGAGTGATGTGTAAAACAATCACAATGAAGATGGAAATCCTTCTAGAGCCAACATCAAACAAGCTCTTGGTGGGTAACATGTGAGATCCATCATGGATCAAACTCGTGACAACTGGAAAGAAACGATGGGGCGATTCAATTTTGAATCAACCTTGTTCCGTGAAATGAATTGATGTATACTTTTGAAAACTCGTTGATGTGCTCTATAATTATTTTTCTAGCACATCGATTGCAAGATAAATTTTTTCAATCAAAAGTATTTGTGATTGAAACTTGATTTTCCCATAAACTTTATTCAGATTGCAAAACTCTCTTTAGCAATACGCGATTGTTTTTCAAATCAATTTATCATCAATCGCTAATCTCAATTTCTTTGGTTCACTCACTTCGTGTTGTCTACTTCGGACGCCCGGTTTGAGCGGCTAGTACAAGCTACGAAACCCCATCAAGGAGATTCTTGATTTCACCGATCACAAAGATTTATATCGATCAACAGGAACCGTGGTTCTTGCAACCCTATTAAACGAAAGTGAACAAAGACACTTTTGTGTGTTTTATTGCTAACTGTTGTTTGCAGGAACACCCGACGGTTGCAGCTGATGGAAATTGAGACGTCAATTCATAACCACATGCTCACACTACACACTCAAATCAAAGAACTCATGATAATCAAAAGACATACAATAATGCTTCTGCAACTCTGATGCATAATATCATGATCCAGCAAAGTGTGAGCATGTCGGTCCAAAAGTCACAACATCACATGAAGGCTATACTTCAAATGATGAGTTAGAGATTTACTTTGGTGATGATCTCAAAAAAAGCTCAAGGTCACAAGTCAAAGGAATATTCATTTGAGAATCAATATCAAGCACAAAGATTATGGAATTTGAAGAATCAAAGTCTACAAGCTCGAATTGAACTTCATGATTGAATGCTAGGATGCTCCGGTTTGAGAATGGCTAGTACAAGCTACAAACCCTCTCAAAAGATTCTTGAATTCTACCGATCACAAGATTTATCTTGATCAACGGAGAATCGTGGTTCTTGCAACCTATTCAACGAAAGTGCACAAAGACACTTTCTTGTGTTTTATTGCTAATCGTTGTTTGTAGAAACACCGACGGTTGCAAATGATGGAAATGGAGACGCCAATTCATAACCACATGCTCACACTACATTCTCAAATCAAAGAAATCATGATAATCAAAAGACATACAATGATGCTTGCAACTCGATGCATAATATCATGATCCAGCAAAGTGTGAGCATGTCGGTCCAAAATTCACAACATCACATGAAGGCTATACTTCAAATGATGAGTTAGAGATTTACTTTGGCTGATGATCTCGAAGAAAGCTCAAGGTCACAAGTCAAAGGAACATTCATTTGAAGAATCAATACTGAAGCACAAAGATTGCGGAATTTGAAGAATCAAAATCTACAAGCTCGGAATTGAACTTCATGATCGAATGCTAGGATGCAAATTGTAATTTATGGGGTGACCTCCCTTAGGGGGAGATTGTTAGGATTTGGAAAACCCATATTGAAGAGTCGGTCACCCCGAGTTTAGTCTAGCATGTGTTAGCTCATAGACTTAGCGATATTTATTAGTAATTAGATTAGTTAAGTAACATCGTTGAGGACGGACGGGTCTTTACCCACCGTGAAACTTGATCCATAACCCGTAGGGGCGTTTATTTGTAATACTATAAAATCCTCTCCCACCAAGGAGAGGGTGGAGCTTTCATTTATGCAATTTTACTTTCTCTCTACAAGTTCCCAACCTCTAAACTTTTCTCTCTCTAAAACTTCTAACATATTCGATCCATAAGACTTTGTTTAGTGTGTTTAGATAACCAATATCTTACAAAAGGAAACATTTCTATTGAGAAAGTATCCTCCCAAGACAACATAGCCGACATCCTCACCAAACCATTGAGCGAGAGCCATTCAACCTACTCCGCTTAGGTCGCGGTCTCATGGAACATTCCTCCCTAATTTTCTCTCTCAAGGTACGTAACTTTGATTCTTCTTCTCTCCGAGTCTAGGAATTCTATTTCGCACAAATCACAAACACTATGGGGATTGATTCTTACAATACTACAAGTATTTTCTTTTAAGAAATTGAATCTTGAAACTTATCAATTCATTTATTTCAAACCTTTCTCCCTATAATATTTTTATTTTTCAAAAGGATTCTCATGTCTATGATTGACATCTCTTTTCTTCTCATAGTTAATACAAAGTAAAAACTTTTCTCATGCATCATCCCATGTGTCTCTTGAATGCTAACGGGAATAAATAACGAATATGTATTTTCGGCACGTTATATATATATATATATACATACATATACATGTAGGGTTAAAATGAAAGTTTTTATAATGAAAGATTGAGAGGCAAGTGGAGGTGACATGTGTCACCTTTGCCACATCACCATGCCATGTCATATGACATGTGTCACCCCACCCCAGAAAAAAAAAATTCGCTTAAAAAATTTTTTGGGCAAAAAAAATTTCATAAAATTTATATCGCATCACAGTTATAAAATATCGCATCACAATCATAATTGTGATGCAAGAATTTATAATCTTAATGCAGTAAAATCATGATTATGATGCAAGAACTTTATAACCGTAATGCAAGAACTTATAACCTTAATGCACTAATAAGTTTTGGTACACTTTATTATAAGTTACCGCATCATAGTTAATAGTTAAGTGCATCAATTATGATGCACTAAAATCAAGGTTATAACCTTAATGCACTAAAATCATGATTGTGATGCAAGAACTTTATAACCGTGAGGCACTAATTTATAACCTTAATGCACTAAAATCATAATTGTGACGCAAAGTAATTTATAACCTTAATGCACTAATAAGTTTTGGTGCATCTTTATTATAAGTTAATGCATCATAGTTAATAGTTAAGTGCATCAAGTATGATGCACTAAAATCAAGGTTATAACCTCAATGCACTAAAATCATGATTTTGATGCAAGAACTTTATAATCGTGATGCATTAATTTATAACCTTAATGCACTAAAATCATGATTGTGATGCGGTAACTTTTATAAGCGTAATGCAATAAAAAATTTGGCGGAAAAAAATTTTGCCCAAAAAATTTTTGGCCGAAAAAAATTTTGGCGGGGGTTTGGGGTGGGGTATGGTGATGTGGCAAAGGTGACACATGTCACCTCCACATGCCTTCTCATTCTTTTCATTCTAAGAAACTTTTCATAATAACCTAAACCATATATATATATATATATATATATATATATATATATATATATATATATATATATATATATATATATATATATATATACATACATACATACATACATACATACATACACACATACATATATATATATATATATATATATATATATATATATATATATATACATACATACATACATACATACATACATACATACATACATACATACATACATACATACATACATACATACATACATATATATATATATATATATATATATATATATATATATATATATATATATATATATATATATATTCACTTCTATTTTCTCTTTCTTTCTTGAGTCGAGATAACCGCAACTCCATGGTTTTCATATAGACACACACTAGGCATTATCATTTTCTACACATTTCTTGTATGAGTTTACCGTTATCCGGATCTCCGTTAAGGCAGGTCGGATCCTTAAGGATGGATCCGCGAGAACCGGTGCTCGAAGGCGCTTTATACTTTTTTTAATTTTTTTCTTTAAATTTCTAATTTCACTACTTTATATTTAATACTTCTGAGTATGTTACTTAATTCTTGTTTTCTCATGATCACATGCCTTAACTCCATATCTCATCATTAGAGTTTGGTTCATTTTTTGGTTTTAGCATTCATTACAATATATGTTATATAAATAAAAGCCTTGAATGCTTGCATCTTCATCACCCTTCTCCCATCTCATTTTCAAAATCATAAATGGCACCAAAATAGTTCAAGCAAGATCTCAACTCCATAAAGAAAGCC
Source organism: Chrysanthemum lavandulifolium (assembly GCA_022545495.1). Classification (NCBI taxonomy): domain Eukaryota; kingdom Viridiplantae; phylum Streptophyta; class Magnoliopsida; order Asterales; family Asteraceae; genus Chrysanthemum; species Chrysanthemum lavandulifolium. The sequence goes on along the minus strand of CM040238.1, from coordinate 163,284,974 downwards.
CAAACCTTTCCCCTAGACCATACCAAACACTAAAACCACTCACATGAGTGGTATCACTAACCGATTATCTTCTCCAAATCACTCTCCTATACATTCACCACCACATTCTTCCTTAGCAAATCTAATCTACATTCACCACCGCATTCTCCTTAGCAAATCTAATCAACTCACCTATTGCTCCCACAATCACCTCTTTAGAATAACTACTTAAAACCCCAAAAGCTACATTACCACCACCATTTTCGCTACTTGAAAATACTCAAACAACTACATTAGACTCTGTTGGAATCACTCCTAAACCATTTCTCAAGTGTTAGTAATCAATATGTAATAGTTAGCTTAATTATGGCTTTTATGTTAGTAATTAAGGCTAGGCTCATGTAGAAAGCCCATGAGCCTATGCAAAAGCCCAATGAAGAGGAGTTGTTTTTTCTTGCAGAAGGGAATGCTAAGACATATGATGCTGATGTGGATGAGCAGCCAATTCAGGAAATAGGTCACAATCATCAAAATGTCTTTCAAGTTGTAGGCGTGATGCATTTGACTACGATGTCGATGATGAACCCTCGCCTGGACAATCTTCATGGCTAGAATCTCACCTATGGTCTCTCCAAAGGTCTCATCACCACAACAGCTGGTCCATCCAAAGAATCAATCATCTCGGAGGTATTAAAACTATCGATGGGGTAGATGAGCAAAAGATACATAACAGTACAATCTCTTGAAACTTATGAATCGACATTGATATTGAGGGTAATAGTAATATTGTCCCATATGATCAATATGTGATACAAAGTGAAAGTGAGATTGTACCAAGTGATGTATCTTTGCGATCAATGATGATTGTGTTTTTGATGAATACACTTGCATGTGCCTCGATGATTCTGTTATCTCGAATCGAATGCCTATAAAGAACAAGTTGCTATTTATGAACAACGTGCTAAGTTTGAGTTAACTACCCGTGAGCGGGAAATGGATGACCAAATCGTACAATTATTAGAAAAAGTAATTTTAGAGAAGAAGTGTTAAAACAAGAGTTAAACTCCTTACAAGAAAAGCTTTCTAAAACTATTAAGCAAAAGCAAGAACTTCAAGATAATGTTAAAGTGCTTAAACAAGAATTTAATGCTAAGGAATCAAAACTTTTGAATGATTTTTCCAATCTAAAAATTTGAAAAACAAGCTTGAAAATAAGTTATGCGTACAAGGAATACCATTGAATGCCACATGATCACTAAGCACGAGTTTTAAGCGATAAGCATAGTATTCCCTCGTTGAGAAACCCAATCCTAAGTATGGTAAAATAGCTAGAGAGGCTCGAAGGTAATCTATGATGGCATTGAAATCCTTAAACCTAGGCGAAACCTAGTTCTTACCGAGTGCTTGAGGAAGATATGCAATTAGAAGATGCCTCTAGGAGAAAATGGATAAGAAGCTAAAAGATCCCGAGTATTCAAGGAAAATATAACGATCAAAACCCATGATTACACTAAAGAAAATTGGATCTCACGACATGTTTAAGCCTCAAACTCAATTAACCCCGAACAATTTTTTTGAAGAAAGATATGGATAAGCAAAAGCTAAAGAACTTGTTGAAACAAACACTCCCTTAGGAAAGTGCTCAGCCTCGTGTATCCTCCGAATACACCAATGCATTTAGTTCCTAGAACTATTTCCACTAATATTAAGACCTTAATCACCAGTATGTTGTGTATCAACTATTCGTTGATTTTGAGAAGACATGTAAGAAGAGAATCACACCTGTGGATAATCGAGAGGAAAGGGTTTTGAGCAAACTAAAGAATGTTATTTAACTGAGGTCATGCCTTTCTTTAAACAATTAAAAGGTCAATTTGAGAGTCTTTAAAAAGGGATTAACTCAGATATCAAAGAAATGGAAAAGGAATTTGATGCAAAGATAGTTGAGGTAAACAATTATGAACGGGTACTCAAATATAATGAAATTGATAGGAAGAATCTGCATATCTTAAATGAGAACTTAGTATTAAGTTCTGTGGCTCAAGATGTGTTTTATACTATTACTAAGCATTCTATTACTGCTTCTCAATTTCATGAATTAACTGTTGCCTTGAAAGTTTCCCATGATCGTGTCATTGAGCTTGAAAACAAAAACTTAGAACTAAATGAGAAAATTGATCAGGACGATCACGATAATTTGGTAAAACATTTTTCTAAACTAGAAGTTGAACATTTTGATTTGCAACTAAAATATCAACATCTCAAAGAAAATGTCAAAACATCAAACATCAAGACATCCTCAAATGTTCCGAGTTTGATGCACTTTTGAAATAAACAAACGAGACGAAGTAATCAAGCTCATTGTAACACGATCGAAAGTTGAAAGCCCAAATTTCACAATTAAAGGGTGAAAAGAACAACGTGATCGGCTCCCAAATGCCTCCTCCTTTAGATTCTCGGTGTTCTCAAACTTTTCATCTTCAAAACTTGGTTAATGTTTTACAAAGGAAAATGAGAGTTTCTAGAAGAAAATGAAAAGTTAAGCGAAAGTTTAAAGAGTTATATGATTCAATGAAAGTCACTCGTGACAAGAATAACAAAAATAACGTCTTTACAAAAGGAAATTGAGAATCGAGGAGTCGGGAAAAAGGAAAATGCCACTTGTCTTTAATGAGAATGTTGCATCAAAGTCATCTGCAGACTCTAAATATCTTGTGATATTAAATACATTCCTCCTCATCTTAGGAATAATGAACTTGTATTTCATAACTATTTTGCTCACCTTAAGGATAGTCTTGAATGTCTCGTGAGATTGTAGAAGAGGATTTCATAAATAAGCCACTTGATAGTGAAATTAGGTTTGCTTGCATTCGTGCCAAGCGATCTCGGGCTGTTAGAATGTTTAATAGCAACATGTCCTAAATCCTTAGGTGCGAAAGATAAAGCTGTGATGCCTTGCTCTATGCCTAGTGCTAAGTATGCAACCCATTCTATGCCCAGTATTAAGAAAGTGAACTCTAGAGTGCCCTCAAGTAGTTCAGATCCCAGCACTTCTAGTTCAGGAATGCAAAAAGTAGCCCAACCAACTAATGTTCCCATAATTCCCTCTACAGGAGTAATCAGTGACATAAAAGCAAGCGGGTCAAAGCCTCCAGGCAATACAAAGCAAGATAGGACCTCACAAGCTAAGAATGTGCATTGGAAGAGAGTAGAAGACCACCCTAGGAACACTAAGTTTGAGTTGAATAAAACGAATCGTGTTGATTCTAGTATTAGCTATAAGCGTACTATAATTAATTCAAATTCTGCTACTATCGCAAACCATGTAATGATGATTGCTTGATTTACATTACTAATCATGAATGTGGTGTGAATGATTTGATTAATCTTTGTTAAATGCCCGATTAAGATTGTTAATGCCAAAAATCAAGCTAAGAAGGCTAGAAAGCAATGGCGAAAGAAGGTTAAAAATATTGGAAACCCACAGGAAGGAAATTTAGTGACATAGGTTATCAGTGGATACCTACTGGCCACAAATTCAATCTTAATGAGATGTGCCCTCAATTAGCTAAGTCAATGCCCATTAGGAAATGGATGCCTACTGGTAGAACTATTCCCTTAAGAAGTGAACATACTTTGAATAGGTCTAATACGGATACTAGCATTGTATCTATCCCACGATGATTCCATTGTTTCTACTTCCGATGTGGGTGTTCCAATCATCTTTATTAACCAAATGGAACCCATTCTTGCATGGGGATCCCAATTATCCGATTATCCATTCTTATACGTGTTCAAGCTGCAGATCGTTCAAATAAATCTGTGGTACACGGACTCAAGTTATTCAAGCATATGACCGGAGATCGCTTCATGACTCATGAATTTCGTGAGTAAATTCATCAGATTTGTTAGATTCGGGAGCGACCATTTGGTGCAATTATGGGTTATGGAGACTATGTTGGTGATAGTGTAATCTCGGTATATTATGTTGAAGGTCTTGGTCATAACTTCTTTTTGTTGGTCAATTCGTGATTCCGATCTAGAAGTGACTTTTAGAAAACATACTTGTTCCGTTAGAGAACTTGATGGTGTGGAACTATTAAGAGGAACTCGTGGTTCAAACCTATACACCATCTCTATCGAAGACATGATGAAGTCTTCCAATCGCTTGTTGTCAAAGGCTTGAAAACAAAATCATGGTTATGGCATCGTGTCTCAATTACTTGAACTTGGCACCATTAATAATCTTTCGAGAAAGGATCTTGTAAGAGGCTTACCCAGTTAAAGTATGAAAATATCATCTTTGTTCAAGATGCCAATTGGGAAAAGCAAGAAATATGCCCACAAACCCAAACCCACAAACTCGAGAATGGAAGTTCGCATACCCTTCATATGGATTTATGCGGACCAATGAGAGTGCAAGCGATAAATGGGAAGAAATATATTTTAGTCGTTGTTGATGACTACTCTCGATTTACTTGGGTAAAGTTTTGAGGATAAAGGATGAAACTCCAAATGTCATCATCAAACTTATCAAGCAACCGGGTTCGACTTAACAATCTTGTTAGAATTGTTCGAGCAGACAATGGCACGAGTTCGTTAACAAAGACTTAAGTCAATTTTATGAAAGTGTTGGAATCGGTCATCAAAGAAGTGTTCCACAAACTCCTCAACGAGCGGTGTAGTTGAAAGATGAAATCGAACTCTTGTGGAAGCCGCAAGAACAATCTTGATTTACTCAAAGGTTCTAATGTTTCTCCAGAATTTTGAAGCCATTGCCTTGCTAGCTACACAAAAATCGTTCCCTTATTCACACCTCTCATGGAAAAACTTCATACGAACATGTCCATAAACGAAAACCTGATCTCTCCTACCTTCCTGTGTTTGGTGCTTTGTGCTATCCAACAAATGACGGTCAAGATTTAGGTAAATTAAGAGCTAAAGCGGACATTGGAGTTTTTGTTGGTTATGCATCAAACAAGAAGGGTTACCGAATCTACAACAAAAGAACTCGAGATATCATGGAAACTATTCACGTCACGTTCGATGAGCTGTCCAGGCAAATGGCTCCAGGACAATCAAGTTCTGGACCCGTATCACAACCTTCATCAAGTAGTCCCATTAGTTCTTCTCTTGTACAAAATCTCTCACCAGCAACTCCTTATGTACCTCTTTGAGAAGATGATTTGAAGAAATTGTATGATCCAATGTTTGATGAACACTATGAGCCAATTGCAAATGATCATCAAATCCATCAGAGAGGTTGCTCTATCCACATCAATGAAGTTAACCCCGGTTTCTATGTCATGAAGTCAAGAAGCGCTGCTGATCACTCTGTCTCATCAACAAATCCTCAATCATCGAGTGTACATCATGGAATTGTTTCGCACCTATGATGGAGATATGCCCTTTGCTACTCCCGAAGATGCTCCCTTTGAAAACATATTTGCTCTGAATCATCATCGTAACCATCTTCATCGGGAGAAAACGACTGCTACTTGGTTCCTCAAACACAACCACATGAACACCTTAGAAAATGGACACATGATCATCCATTGGTCAACATCATTGGAAACCCTCTCGTCAAAGATCCACTGCAAACAACTTTGCAAGCGATGCCTTATGGTGCTTCTTCAATTCCATACTCTAAGATCGAACCAAAAGGCGTTAAAGCGCCATGAATGAAGGCAATTTGGTTCAATGCCATGCAAGAAGAAATTCATGAGTTTGATCGACTAGATGTATGGAATTTGTACCGCTCTGATCGTGCTATGATCATTGCTCTAAAGTGGATCTTCAAAGTAAAACTTGATGAGCATGGTGATGTATTAAAGAACAAGGCTCGATTGGTTGCAAAGGATATCGTCGAGAGGAGGTATTGACTTTGAAGAATCATTTGCTCCGGTTGCACGCATCGAGGTAATCGAGAATCTTCCGGCTAATGCCGCAAGTAAGAATATGGTAGTCTATCGGATGGATGTAAAGACGGCTTTTCTTAACGGAGATCTTAAAGAAGTCGATATCGTCGACCAACTGAAGGTTTGTGAATCGAGCATCCTACTCATGTCTATCGCTTGAAGAAGGCTCTTTACGGTTTGAAGCAAGCTCCAAGGGCATGGTATGATCGCTATCAAAGTTTCTTCTATCTTGGATTCAACAAAGGAGCAATTGATCCGACATTGTTCACGAGAAAGTCGCAAACATTTAATTCATGTTCAAATTTATGTTGATGATATTATTTTGCCTCGACCGACCCCAATGAATGTGACCGGTTTTCTCGGAGATGGGCTCCAAATTTCAAATGTCAATGATGGGACAAATGTCATTTTCTTGGGATTACAAATTTCACAAAGTCTGGAGGCATTTTATCAATCAATCTAAATATGCAAATGATATTTTAAAGAAATTTAGATTTGACTCTTGTGACTCTGTTGACACTCCATGATAGAGCGTACTAAAGCGGATGAGGACCACTCCGGGATCATGGTAGATCAAGCGAAATATCGTAGTATGATTGGATCACGATGTACCTCACGGCCGATGAACATGATATTTCGTTCATTGTATGCATGTGTGCTAGATACGGGCTAAGCCTACCAAAATGCACCTTGAAGCGGTTAAGCGGGTCTTTTGGTATCTCCAAGGAACCATAAATATGGGACTTTGGTACAGAAGGACACAGTATGTCACTAACGACCTATGCAGATCTTTGATCATGCGGGATGTCAAGATACTGCGTCGGAACACGTCGGGGAGGTGCTCGAGTTTTGGGTGATAAGCTTGTGAGCTGGTCTTCAAAGAAACAATTGAGTATATCTATATCCTCTACGGAGGTGAATACATAGCCATGTCATCTTGTTGTGCTCAAATCCTATGGATGAGATCCTAATTATCGACTATGGCTTTGAATTCAACAAAATCCCTACGTATTGTGATAACAAAGTACCATTGCTCTCTCATGCAACAACATTCAACATTCAAGGCAAAGCACATTGACATTCGACATCATTTCATCGAGGGAGCAAGTGGAGAATGGTGTGGTGGAACTTTATTTTGTGAGGAATTGAATACCAATTAGCGAGACATCTTCACCAAAGCTCTTCCTAGAGAACGTTTTGAGTTTATCCTTCCACGACTTGGTCTAAAGAGTCTACAACCGGATACACTTAAACGTCTTCAAGAGGAAGAAGAGGAGTAAAAGGTTTTTCTTCATACATCTCTTGTATATATTTCCTCAATAAGCAAAATACAAAATTATAAAATCCACAAAAGCAAATAGAAAAATATAAAACTTTCAAAAAAAACCATAAAAAATTGAAAAACTCGAAAATCTTCAAAAATTATTGTCATTTTGTCATGTTTTTCTTGATTCGATAATATCTACGGTCTTTGTCTTTGTCATTCAAAGAGTGACACGGTCTTTAGATGTTGTTCAAATGTACATAAATCTTTAAAAAAATGTGTTTGAGAGAAAGTGAAACAAAGGCTTATAGTCATTTCATCTATAACCCGTTTTAAAGAAAGAACGAGCCATGCTTTATTTTATTTTTCACATCTCATGCTCGAGTCTAAAACAAATTTTGTCACTAATACGACAAATGTTTCCTTCACAAGTATTTTTCCTTCTAAAATTCTTACGAAAATATTTGTTATCTAATTGAAAACTAATAAAAATAACTCGATCTCAATTTTGAAAATCATCTGGACTTGACATTTGTCAAAACTCTATCTCTCAATCAACAACTTATGTCATTGATTGGGGATAATGATTTCATTTAAATCAAAAGGTTATTTGTCATATAATTGGTTCGGACCAAGGTTTATGTCATGTTTTCAAAAGATATTTAAGCATGTTTAATCTTTGGAGTTTAAAGTCTCGATTTGATCCTTATCGGTTAAATGTTTTCATAAGCAAGTCACAATTCTCCTCAAAGCTTTCAAAATCAATTTAAATCTCAGAGATCACAAATCTCAAATGACTTGAAAATTGTGATCGGGGAGATCTTGTGATTTAAATTGATTTAAGTCGATAATTCAATAAATGGTTTTATAGTGATTTACAAGCTCTCCTCCCACATGTGCCAAACGATTTCAAATTTTCCATGCACATGTTGAGGGGAGCATCTAGTTCAAACCAAAAGGATTGAAACGTGATTGATTTGTTTCAATGTGCGAGGTTTTCCTAATATGTACAAAACACTTCCAAATTTCTATGCACATATTGAGGGGAGCAACTTTTTGAAAACCACATCCTTTCCAAAATTATCCTTAACAAAGTATGAAAAATACAAATTTTGATTAGGAAAGTGATGTTGATATCTTTTAGAAAATGGTAATCAAAGAAGTGAATCCTTCCTCTTGCCTCCGTGTGCCAAAATGATTTTAAATACACAATGCACATGTTGAAGGGGAGCTCTTTTTTCTAAAATGTCAATAACAATTCAGGTACAAAATGCTTTGATAATATATCACAAGTATTTGGATTGATTTTCAAATGGTTTTCAATTGGTTCCAATGGCAGATGAACAATACCAAATAGTGACCAAATTTACTTTATGTATGGTGATATAAGGATGGTTAGGTTAGGTATTCGTTCCACGATCCCGCCAGAGGAGAGGATCTACCGAGGATAATCCACTAGATAGTGTAGAAGTCCTTAGGTATGATGAAAAGGAGAAAAGTGAGAAATGGGAATAGTGCGGATCGAGGACCGAGCTAGTAATTGGAATAAACCCAACAAGGTTCTAGTTATGAAGTTTTGGTAAGCTTGAAGGGGTTGAAGAATGAAAAATAATTGAATGAAAAAGGGTGAAAATAAATAGCCCTCCATTATTTCAACCTTAGGCGAAACCGGTTTAATACATATACTCTTGGTGGTTACCAAGGTAACACTTGGTATTGAAGACAAGGCGTCATGGACCCGGACGACTTTGCACTACAACTTCCCAAGCTACTCAAGTTTCTCTTAAAAGGGACTTGTGTTGGAATCACTCCTAAACAAGATTTCAAGTATTTATATTTCATATGTAATAGGTAGCTTTATTATGGCCTTTATGTTTGTTTAAGGTCAAGCTTATGTAGAAGGCCCATAAGCTTGATCCAAGTCCAATAAGGAATAGGGAAGGAGAGGGAGTGTTGCCTAGCTCCTTGCCTATATAACTCTTGTAAACCCTCATTTGAGGTTGGTTGTTCAAGTTTTTCTCTCATTCATACTCTTTGCATAACTAGGTATTACTATACGTGTGTGTGTGTGATTTACTTGTTCAATCGCCTTCATCTCTTCTCTTATAACTTGTGTTTGTAAAACTAGTGACCTAACGAGTGGTATCAATCGCCAAATAGTTGGGTGTACTCGTTTGTTTTTGAAGTTTTAGTTTTGGGTCTTACGCGTAAAGATAACGCAATCTTTGGTTATCTTAAAACTCGTTTTTTACACTTTTAATCCAAGATTCTTGTACTTTCAATGTTTTGAGGTGTTAAAATACTTGTTTTGGCAAAAGTTTCAAACTTACGCGTGGATTTACGTTTTAAGCTTGTTTTGTTCGTGGGTGTCGTTCTCACGCTGTAACCCGCTTAGCGATTTTGGTACATCAAAATTCACACTTTTGTGTTCTTTGGTACTATTGAAGCTATTCCATAACAAAAACTGGTTTAGAAACACATTTAAGCAGAATCAAAGTTACGAGTAATCCTACGCGTAACAAAACCCTAAAATTACGCTGTAAGATTGTTCCTTGGTTTGATCTTTAATTTTCTCGGTTTATTCCGTGTTTTCTTACTTGATAAGTCCGAAAATACGTCGACTTGGGATATCTTTTGCACCGTGAAGTGTAAAGATCATATGGGTAAAACCCCAAAATTACGCATAAGCATAAGCTTACGCCGTAGAATCCTACGCATAAGATTCACTTTACGCGTAAACCACGGTTCACGCATAAGGTAATCCCTACGCCCACGCTTTCTCGCCTAACTTTTGTCTACGCTAACTTTAGTGTTTTCCTACTTACGCAGTAGTTAAAACCTACGCGTAACTCCTCATTGTTACGCGTAACTTTTGGTGTTTTTACGCATAAGTGCTACTTGGTTCTTGTTTGTTCTACGCCTAAGGACACTTCATCAACAAAGGTTCATTCGACTACAAAGATCCAATCTTACCACACAAGTTTATCATCATGTCTCAACCACCATACTCTAATTATTTCCCTCACACTTATAATCATCAACAACAACAACAATTAACTCCACAACATCAACAATGGAATCAACAACAAGCTATTTATCAACAACAATTTAATCAGCAACATACTCCACAACTTGGTGCAATTCTACAACCACAAATGGTTCAACCACCACCAAGTCTTCAAGCTCTACCCTACACAAACGATTTCAATCAACATCCATCACGAAGCACTATGAAGGAACCCACTTGGTTTGTAAAGATGTGTGAAGCTTTAGCGACCAACAATCAATTCATGAAGTGGATCACTTGATAGACCTCCAATGCTCACTCCAGAAACTACGATCAATGGGTGATAAGGTTCTTTAGGTTTTGTGATCTAAAGAAGCCACATGGAAAGTTCTTAAAGAAGGTTATCTTGAAGGTCCATTTGAGATGCCCTCCGTCATTGTACCGGAGATCCAACTGCTCCACCAAGAGATGAACAAACCAACATTGCTCATTGCGATTTAAATCCTCGTAACTTCTACACTATGAAGTCGATGAACTTGCAATGGAATACATCCTCTTGGGATTACCAAACCCAATTCTTCAGAGTGTTGATGCTCAAAAGATCGCACAAAAATGTGGGATCATATTCGTCTTCTTATGGAAGGATCAGACTCAATCGGGAGGATTTGGAATCCAAAATTTACTTGGCTTATGAACACTTCATGATTGAACACGAGAGACACTAGAGTCCTATCATCATCGTTTTGAGATATCATCAATGATTTGGATAAACACAACATCATCATGCCAAGAATTGCGGTGAATACTAAGTTCCCGAGTAGTCTTGGTCCGTAATGGGAGAAGTATGTCATTTTTCTCCGTCAGCGAAGAATATGCATCATTCTACTTATGGATTGTTGTACGATTACTTGAAGCCCCATGAAAAGGAAGTTGATCGGGAAAGGATTCTCCGTGCTCAAATTGCTAAGCAAATACAACCGGACAATCAACAACTTGCCTTATATGCTCAATGTAATTATCCTCTCAACCAAAGAACTCAACCAATCGCTTCAAACACACCTTCACGATTCACAACCTCAACAAAATCAATTGGTTCCATACGGCAACAATGCTCAAGCATATGTCGCTGAAGCAACCGAGGAAAGCAGATCCGCTCGAAGCATTGCAACAAGGATTCGTGATGATTGCTAACGCTTTTGGCGTTACACCAACAAATCCAACAATCGATTCGTTCCTCATCTAACACACGGACTCAAGTCGTTGTGAACAATGGACGTGTTGAAGTTCAAAATCGTGATTATGGTCGTCGGATGGGCGGTGGTCAAGGGTTTAATCTTTGTGGTAGGAATAACAATGAGCTCAGTGGTGGAACAGGAAATGCTCTTAATCGGTTAAATGGTCTTAGATGCTACAACCGCAATGAGAAGGGACACACAGCTAATGCATGCCCAAAGCCAAGGACTAGGGCAGTGCTTATTTCAAAGAGGCTTTACTTTTGGCTCTTAAGGATGAAGTCGGTGGATCTCTCACGCATAAAGAACGAGCTTTATGGCGGATGCGACTCGGATGGTGATATGGAGGACTTGCAGGCTAATGCAATTTATTATGTTGATGGCTAATATGCATGAGCGCATATGAGTGATACAGCTCGAGTGTATGACATCGATGGCTTGTCTCTGTGCACCAACAAACAATCATCATATCTCGAATTAATATCTCCGCCAATATCTCGAATCCAAGACGGATCGATTATTCAAAATGAGTCTTATTCATCTCTTTTGATGATTTTCAAGTTAACCACAGTAGTTACATTTGACGATCAAGATGACCTTCCGTTTCTTTTGATAATCAAATTGACTCGTGGTAATACTTGAGGATCTAAAGAATGATCATGATGAGACTCACGTTGAACAAGATGATCTGTTGCCTCATCCGGATTTTGCGGTTAATTCAAGACCATAAAATCAAAATGGAGGAATGTTATGCATTAAATCGGTCCTTAAAAGTAAAATGCATCATTAACCAAGGATTTTGAATGTTTACAAATGCAACTCAACTTTTTCAAAACTCAAGAAAACTCAGTGAAAAAGGTTTTGAAGCCGCTTTGCAAAATCTCATCAAAACGAAAATATTTAGAGACAGATCGTGATCTAGCCGCCTCGAAGAATGCTTTGTTGTCCAATTAGAACAATCGAAACATGAACATAAAAACAAATTAACGCTCTCACCTTGGAAAATCAAAAAGCTAAAGTGAGTTGTTAAATTGTCAAAACAGATTCTCCGCATACAAAAAGCATTCAACGAATCGGGTAGATGACCTTCTTGCGAAATTCTCGGTTTGCAAAACAAACTTAAAGAGTTTAAAATCATGTTTACAAACATGGTGAATCGATGAATGACTATTGAAAAGTTTACCTTAAAACCCAATCCAAATGGATATGGCAAAAATCTAGTTGATTACAAACCAAAACTTTCACTAAAAACATTCAAACCAACTCCACAAGTTTCCAAAGTAAAATACAAAATTGATAATACCGCATGAGTGTTGTTGAATATCATCGTCAAGAAGAATTAGATGCGAAGACGAGAGTCGATCTAAATTAAAACCGTTGTTTACAACAAACCTTTTAATTATAAAACGCGTCACTTTCGTCACACCAACGGATTCTTCAAACACACCTGTGGTTATCATCAAAACACCGAGTCTTCTATTGTTAATCCCAAAAGCCTCTTTGCACAAACTTATGGTCCTTTACCTTCCATTAGTGAAGTAAACTCCCAACCTCGAAAATCGAAAAATTCTTCGATATTTTGACATTTTCATGGTCGACCTCAAAATTTTACAACATGAGATAGAATATCGATCCAAATCAAAGTTGAACATTTTCAATCGCCTCTAGCGAGAACAAAGAGACATTTTTCTAAAAATCTTTTACCTAATGTTAAAACTTGAAAAGTTGTGCAATTTCGGAAAAGGATTTTCATAAGGAACTTGGGTAATGAAAAGCGCCGAGAAAACGAAACATCTATTACTAACACAAAACGCAAAAAGCTGTTAAGAAAAGATGTTGATCGACTCTTGGAAGATGTTATCTCGTGCCGATATCCATAATGTTGTGCTATTCTATTCGTTTGCCATATGCATCTAATCATATCTCTGCGATATTGTTGAAATCTGCAGTTATTGTTGAGAACACCGATAATGTGCTTCAGATCGAGTCTTTAACAAATTGAAAATAAACGACACACACGAAATTTACAATGCAAAACGTCGTCTTCATTGGTGTGAAAAGATATTCACAACCATCAATTCGGTTTTCAAAAGAAAATCGCTCAATTGAGTGCAAAATCTTCGATCCTAAAATTGAGCAACTGGATGATCAAAACGTGTCTTTGAAAAGTCAAATCTCAAAATATGAACAAGAACTTTAAAAGTTAAACAGAATATGGTGTCATATTTGATTTACTCAAAAGAATCGACTTGAAGCATCAAACGAACTTGATCACTATCTTGCTCACACTAGTGAAGTCATGAATTTTTTTGGAAATATTCGCTCGAAAATCAGATCGATTCACACCATCTCTAAGTTACGGAAATGTTAGGAAAGTATGAACAACTTCCGCCTCTTGTGATTAAGAGATTAGCACCAGTCACACTTAGTAATCGTGAACCTAGAATTCCCACCGCCAAATCACAAGTTGCTAATGTGTTCCTCACCGAAACAGAATAGTTGCATCTTTTCCAAACGTCCGCACTTCACAGCCTCAGAGCACTCAATCGACGAATAGGAAGTTGCGACCCAAGAAAAGATCAATAAGGAATGCTAAAGTAGAAGAACACCCTAGGACTCAATAAAATCATGTTGCTTCCACTACGGATGTTACGTCCGCAAATGTAATAGAAATAGTGATGTAACAAATGCTAAACCGTTAAGCACTTTTGATATTGGGTCGATGCACCTTGTGTTATTTGTCGAAGAGTATGAATTCGATTGTCATGACAAATGTGTTGCTAAAGCTATAATCTCTCGATTAAGGAATCCTAAGAATCGGAATACCTCTAGCCCACTAATCATTCTAAGTCTGTGCTTGGTAAACCACCTTCTTTAGATCCTAAGGCAATCATTGCTATCACAAGAGCTACCGCTCACCTCCTAAGCATGTAGTACCACCCAGTGCTTTCACTAAGACTAAAGCAAAGAGTAGTTACTGAGATGGCGAAATGGATATATAACACACTAGGATTTAGTGGACGCCTAAAATTCTCAATGTGTATGTCTAATATACTCGCTTGAACCCTCTAACATTTCGGGTTCCACATCTACTCTATTCCATCCGTGTCGCCCGTGTGTAATGGTGATACTGATCATTCTCTCGATTGTTGATAGCGGATGTTCCGACACATGACAGCAACCTTAAACTCGTTATCAAACTTTATTGCAAAGTTCATTGGCACCGCCGATTCGGGAACGATCACTGCACCATCATGGGCTACGGAGATTATGTTAATGGGAACATCGAAATCGCAGAGTTTACTATGTGGAAGGCCTCGGTCACAATGCTTTCAAGAGGTCAATTTTGTGATGGAGATTTGGAGGTTGCTTCGGGGAGAAAACTTGTTTCATTCTGTGATCTACATGGAAATGACCTTATGTTTGGCTTCATGTAATTCTAGTCTATACACTATCTCTATGCAAGACATGGTTGCTTCCTCTCCCATTTGCTTACTTTCAAAGGCAACATCTACAAAATCCTCGCTATGGCAATCGTCTCTCACATCTAAACTTTCAAACCATCACCAACCTTGCTCGACACAAACTAGTTCAAGGACTCCCACGATTAGGTGATCAAAAGATCACCTTTGCTCACCGTGAACAAGGAAAAGCACTCGCGCTCATTTTCCTTCAAAGGTGGAACACGACTCTCAAGATGTGCTTCATCTTCTTCACATGGATTTGTGTGGCCCGATGCGTGTGCAAACGATCAACGCAAACGCTACATCTTAGTAATTGTTGATGACTACTCACGATGGACTTGGGTCTACTTCCTTCGTAGCAAAGACCAAGCTCCACAAATGATCATCACCTTCTCACAAAGATACGTGTTCACTCCGCAACACCGCCGTAATCATTAGAATGCATAAAGGAACTGAATTTGTTAACAAAACCCTTCGTGAATTTTATGAGAAAGTGGAATTCAAAGATCAAACATCTATTGCACGCACACCGAACAAAACGGAATTGTTGAAAGACGAAACCGAACGTTAGTGGAAGCCGCAAGAACAATGTTAATCAATGCTAAACTTCCAGATTACTTATGGGCGTGTCAGATCATCGCATGCTATACTCAAAACCGTTCTATGATCACAAACGCCACAACAAAACACCTTTTGAGCTTGTCCACAACTATAAACCGAACCTCAAACACTTTCATGTATTTGGATCCCTTTGCTATTCGAATAATGATCGTGATGATTTTGGAAAGCTCAAACCCAAAGTCGATATTGAGTCTTTATTGGATATCGTGACAATTTAAAGGTTTCCAAACGGAATCGTCGAACTAAGGAGGTAATGGAACGATTCATGCTCATTTCGATGAACTCACGAAATGGCTTCGAGTATAACTTAGAACCCGGTCACAACCGCTTAAACTTCCTCAACCCCCATCATCGGTGAAGAAAGCCCTCACTAACTCGTCAACAAATGGAAAGGTTATTTGCTCCTCCGCTCGTGACGATATTGATGAACGTGCTCACGGTGTATCCATTGCCTCACCGCACAACCCGATAATATTCCTATACCGATACACTGCTACAACAACTCTCGTTGAAGATGCACCTACACCAATTGACTCCAACACAACAGCTTGAACATACCGCCCAACAATGATGAACCAAATTGATGATATTCGAATGAAGTACCCCACCGCAGATTTTGATCCAAATGCTTCTTCAACCCGCTTACTAATGAGATTTGCTGCACTGATGTTGCGGAATCTTCAACAAACCATTTGAATCCTTTAATCGCACAATGTATACCAACATCAACCCTCTACACATAGATGGACTAAAGACCATCCTCCGCTAACATTATTGGCAACCCGAATCAACTAGTCGTTACGTGAGACAACGCCTTCACTCGATGGTGAATACGCATTTATGCACTCACCGTCTCGCCAACTGAACCTAAAACATTAAAGACGAATGACAAAAGACAACCGGATTGAATCCATGCAAGAAGAACTCAACCAATTCAAACGTCTTGAAGTATGGGAACGGTTGAAAGACCAACAGAGTCTACGTCATTGGTTTAAAATGGATTTGGAAAACAAATTGATGTCAAGGGAACGCCATCCCAAACAAGTCACGCCTAGTTGCTAAGGGTTATCGCCGTGAAGAAGGAATAGACTTTGAAGAATCTTTTCCTCCGGCTGCTCGCCTTGAGGTCGTTCGGATATTTCTCGCTCGCGGCTCATATGAACATGATTTCTATCGATGGATGTCAAACCAGGCGTTTCTCAATGGACAACTTAAAGAAACGGTCTATGTCACCAACCGATGGATTCGTTGATCCCGAGTTCCGAACCATGTCTACAAACCGAACAAAGCTCTTTATGGTCTCAAACAAGCCCTCGGGCATGGTAACGATAAGCTATCATCTTTCCTCATTGCCAATAATTTCACCAAAGGCTCGGTTGACCCAACTCTTTTCATACAATATCACGGGCACATATCTTAATCGTTCAAATTTACGTGGATGACATCATTTTGGGTCAACACATAAAAGTTTTCAATCGCTTTTGCAAAACTAATGAAGAAAAATTTTGAAATGTCCATGATGGGTGAACTTACGCTCTTTCTAGGACCGCAAGTTCATCAATCACCCCGTGGTATTTTCCCGAGTCACCCAAATATGCCCTTGAATTGTTAAACAAATTTGGAATGAAAACCGTGATACTTATGCCACACCAATGACTCATACCAAGAAGCTTGATGTCGATTTACATGGAAATTAGTCGACCCCACCAAATACCAAGTATTATTGGGTCCTCATGTATCTAATGCCCAGCGACACGATATTGTCTTTGCCGCTTATCTATGCTCCCGCTATCGTCGCGACCAACCGAAACCCACCTCTCGAGGCTAAAAGAATCCTCCAGATACATCAAGGGAACCATTAATTTGGGATCCGTATCCGAAGGATTCTCGGTTTTGAACTATACGCTTTTTAGACGCCGATCACGCAGGATGCTTAGACTCAAGGAAAAGTACTGTGAGCTCTACAATTTCTCGGTGATAAACCGTGTCTTGGCAATCAAAGAAGGTGATTGTACATCGTCATCAACGAAGCGTAATATGTAGCCATGTCCGCGTGTTGTGCTCAAGTCATCTCGATGAGAACACAACTCAAAGATTATGGTTACATATTTGATGTAATCCTCGATGTATGCGACAATCGGAGTAAGATTGCAATCTCGCAACCCGATTCAAAGACTCGAAATCAAAGCACATCGATCTACGCTATCATTTCATCAAGGACCACGTGGAGCGGTACCGTTGAATTATACTTTATGGTACCGAATACCAATTGGCGATCTGCTCACCAAAGCCTTGCCTCCCGCTAGGTTTAATGAGTTGGTCCACGGATTGGTATGAGGTGTTTGACTCAAGAGGAATTGGATGACCGTTAAAGCAGCCTTAAAAACTCATCAAACACCAAAACATCTTTTGTAAATAAATTTTCAAAAACAAAATACAAAAATATAAAATTCGATAAAACAACAAAAATATTCTCTAATCTATCTTTCTTTCAACATGGCAAGTACAATTCTTCCGTCAACACTTTAATCTTTCAAAATTCAGATTTTCCGATCAAGTGTTGAGGGGAGAAAATAAGCTTTAACTGCTTTCAAAACATTTGTGTACTTGCATGTTATCCTATCTCGTTGATTCTTTTACAAATGGTGGTACACTTTCTGATTCAAAGACACTCCTCGGACTTTAATTAACAACCTTTCATTATTTCCTCAAATCGAGGAGGAGTGTCATCATGTTTCTTTCCTAAAATCTTCGTTTGGTAACCAAAATAGAAGTTAAATAGCTTTGGATGAAAATGGAAAAAGGTGGAGGGACCAAAACTGTCAAAATGGTAAAGACTATTTTAATAAAAATCCTCTCCACCTAACTCTTTCACTTCTCATTTGTATTCTAAACCTTAAAGGATCCTACGCCTAATAATCACTCAAGAATTCTGTGCTTTTGATCATCAATTTGTAAGTTGTTTCTTGAGTAAAACATGTTTCTAAGCATTGGTTTTTAATTTCATTCAAATCCTACGGCTAAAACGGTTTTTATGCGTGATTATGTGTTCTACGATAGCGTATGAACACACAATCATTGTGTGTATGTTTGGGGTAAAATGGTTTGTCTCAAAACGCTTCTTACACATCAAGGATAACATTTTAACCATCAAAATCCACCCGTAAACTAAAATTGATGAGTTTTGAAAACTAGGTTTATGAGTCGATTTGGGTTTTTCCAAATGTGAAGTGTTTTGGTCTAAAAGATTGTTGGGTTATGCTTATATGATGTTGAATTGATTATATCCTTGCTCTAAAACTACCCGTAAACACCGATTTATTCGTAATGTGAAATTAGGGTTTAAGGTTCATAAGTTTGGGTATTTTGATTCACCATGAGTTAGATGTTATAACTTGGTATATATGCTCATACAACATCTTAGAACTACCGTAACTGCTTGATGCAAATCCCATGGTTAGAAAACTTACGCGTAAGTCATAACCTAGGGTTTTGACCCACGATATGACTTTCACGCAGAATCGGTTTATGAATGATTCACGCCATGTATTGATGTTGAAATGAATATGTGTGCTAATATTGATGATTTGATAAATTTATTTCGTGATTGCTACACTTAGAATTCGTAATCAAGGTCATTTGATTATCAACGATAAGGATTACCCTACGCAGAAGTTATGTTACGCGAAGAAAATCCCACGCATAATGCCTACGCCGTAAGGTTCTACAATGGACCACGCAGTAGCTGTGAAGGATATGCGTAACAAGGACCTCACGATAAGGTCAACTTCACGGTAGCCTTACGCGTAAGGTTAATATATGCCACGCATAAGCTCACGCATAAGGTCTCCTTTTCCCACGCTGTAACATTTCACGCCGTAAGTTAGGATTCTACGCGTAAGTTCACGCCTAAGCATATATCATACCGCTCACGCATAACTTTGCCAAAACTACGCTTAACCTCGGATTGGCCTTCATGATGAATTGTTACTTGTACAAACTTGTAAATAAACTAATCATATCATCACGAATCCAAAAAAATGTCACTAATAAACTTAAATCGTGCGATATGTTGTGAACAATAAGTGATAAAATAAACTTTAAAACTTAAAGTTAACTAACTCACTAAACATTTCACGATATCATTGAACTATTGAACATACAAGTGACTTAGGACTCAGAACAATCATTATCACCGACATTCAATAACTAGGCAATAAGACCTTCGTTGACTAACATTATGTCTTCGATATGTTGGTTCTTTGGCTAATGTTATTTCGCATCACGACATGGCCGAACAAATGAATGTGGATGCACCAAGTTCTCTCCATTCTTTGATATCTATCCTCATGGCTATCCAATGAAGATAGGAAAGAATAACCTCCGTGTTGACTTTGACACCCTCACTTGCTCGAATCTTCGTGTCTTATTGCTATTGATATTCGAGGACTCATCCGTATCGTAACATGCTTACACACTGAACGTTCTCGAGATCTACATCCAACAGCTCGAACACTATGGAAAGGGTCAAAGGACAACCGCGCGGACGGTGACTCAATCACAAACAAGTCATCATTACACCGCAGACTTAAGGGTCGTTTCTCCTAATTCCCAAGTCGATCCAACCAAACTATATGCCTCACCCGTCAAGAGCTCACTCTCCAATTCTTAATCGATATCGGTTATGACGAGGCTACTGTGATTAATCAACAAGCATTCTCACGTAGAGCTTAAGAGTATTCCTCAACCATGGAGAACTCTACATGATCATCACCAAGTCCGCTTCGGTCGCGACAATGACTATGAGCACCCCAAGCTCATGGAACCGCAAATATTTCGGCATTGGTCAACAAGAAACACATCGCTATGAAGCTCGATTTGGGATGACATGATGACATTTCTCAACAAACTTGGCTCAAAGATTCCTACATCGATATACTAAATTGTTGATCCAAAGAGCACTTGGATTTCATCCCGACATTCCCAAGAGGCTCAATGACCCCGATAATCACGACATGTTGACGGAACCTATTCTATCCGTCGTAATCAAGGAAACGCTCACAAAGAAACAAGGTGTCTGTCGCAGATTTCCTTCTAATCAAGATGTCGAAAGCTCAATCGCATAAAAGGTATCCGAAGCGGCCAAACAAGGCAAAGTCGGTCATCTCGACGAAAAATCTTCTCCGTACACTGTAAGGAGAACCGTAAAAGGAAGTGCCGGAAGTGTCACAAGTACAGATAGTCAAAGGAATGTTCCAAAGAAGAAACCTATTCCAAAGAGGAAACCCACCCCTAAGAAGAAAGTTCCTTCTCGAAGCCACCCAATCCTTTCACTTGAACCGCAAAGACAGCCGGGACGAGGACTCGAGGCTCTTGATCTGTGATGAAGAGATCACATACCGAAGCGCAAAGGATGAAAATCCTCAAGACAAAACCTCCAAGTCCTCGGACTATTAAAGGAAGACTCGACTTGTACCTCGTGATGAAAGCTCAAGATGAAGAAGAGCAATTGGATCAAGGATATGTAAAGAAGTTTCACAAAGTCGACACCTTCATAAGGTCAAGAATTTGCTAAAGATCAAATGGGTGGCCCAGAGGTTCAAGTGGTCTTGCCACTCTAAACCATCTCCGATGCGGTTAATCAACCCGATAAGGAGCCGGTGCCACCACTCTTCGCAACAACAACAAACTGTGGAGGACACTATTGTCTATGATTTTGAAATGATAATCGAGAAAGAAAAGTCTAAGGATGACGAGGATGATTATACAAAGTTTCTTCTAGACAATCCAACACACTCAAAGGAGAAACCTCAAAACTCCTAAGGACATGAAGTCTCCTCATGTCTCCTCATCATCGGATTCTTCGTCTCATTCATCACAACCACCATCAACAAAGACAAACAGATCATCATCCAAACCGTGAAGAAACCACCTAAATCTTGGATTTCTCAAACACATGCAAGAATTGTCAAAAGTCACAAACAAGTTAGAAGAAGGACATGCTCCACGTAAAACTTAATTGGTATGTTGAACAAATGCAAGACTTACATGATGAGAATGACGAGATGCGGAAAGATAGGAAAGCTATTCAGAATTCATGAGAAGTCATCGCCGTGAGGAATCGAATGAAATGATTGAAGGTTACACTCAAAAGTACCTTCGTGATATCGCTCCAAAAGTCCAAAAGGAACCGGAGAAGTCAAAGAAGAGAACAAACCCACAAGTTTCTTCTCGACATCGTCCCCGTGTGTCTAGAGAAATATTTTCCGCATAACTCACCCTAACATCGCCGAATTGGTTAAACATACAATGGCCAAAGAAGTCGATCTCTCGAATCGAAAGTTAATCGCTAAACTAGTGATGCAAATGTCAAAGCGATCGGAACGCTTACTCGGATGAAGCTAAATTTTTCAAGGTCTACTTGCTTTTCAACCCGGCCATCATGCAAGGAGTCACCGATCAACCCAAACGACCAAGAGATGACGATGATAAGGATAAGGACTCGCACCTAAACGCCGAAGCGATCTGTAAATCTACATCTATGCCACCTCCTCCACCACGGACTTCTTCTCAACAAAGTCTCTCCACCTCGGTCTTCTAACGATAAACCTCGGGACGATTCGAGTTACCACCCCGACTCATACAACCGGTGACTACTTTGAGTATACTGGTGGTGACGATGAAGAGGTCCTTGAGCCCCGAAACAACCCACCTCACCCAAACAAGTGCAGAAACCAAGATCATCATCTAAGCCTTCCAAAAAGAAGAAGTGATGATTCAGCCCGAGTCGATCATGGCTAGATGACGATAAAACCAAGAGTTTGAATGGTTCTCCACACTTGTCAATCAAACTCCCTACCCCGATGAAGGACAAGAATTGGTAGATGGTTCAACATTGGAGCATGCAAAAGCTGCTAAAAGAAAAGTTCCATGTGAAGAAAATGACGAAATCAATTGAAGCGAATCAAGAATGAAGCTTTTCAACTATGGAAAGACAGCTCGAAAGCACCCTCGAGGTCGAATATCATCTTGAGAACATCGCCGAGCTATGTCTAACAACATGGATTGGCTCAATCCGGAAGCAAACATTGACTTCACACAAAGGGACAACCCTCCATACTACACCGATCGGACCAAGCCTCTACCGACCATTGGCTGCAGTATTAACCATGGATTCCTTCCGATACTTCTTCAACAAAGACCGGAATTTCTTCTCCATGGTGGCGATGGCTCGAGAAAATACACTACATCATTGACTCTTCCATTCCCAAATGCCATCTATTCAAAGCGCATAGCTATCGAGGAACGTGCAACTCACTTGTTTTCGACAACGTGCAAGCATACGACCAAGATGCATTGTATGGGATTCATCATTGGCCCGAACGTCAAGAATCTACTACGTGTCGCTCGGTTCAAGTCTCAACATGCATGTATAGCTCTAAGGACATCGTGGCCATCAAACACATTGATCTCAAGTCTAAGTGGGACTACACATTCTTAAAGAATTTCATAGTCAAACGACAAGATGAACAGACTATGGATTCTCCGGTCGACTTTGAGAACTTGTCCTCAACGACATCAAGACATGTATCTTGCCAAAGTACTGTGGTCGTATGAGACAATTCTCGATCGAAGTTCAACGTGAATTTATCAAGTCGGTTCTCATCTTCATTAGACGATCGTGATCAAAGAACGTGTCAAGATGTCCGATGGCTATTGAATCATATCGAAACGTAAACTTCACTCCACCACGCCTGATCTTCCGACATCAACCACTTTTACACAACTCACGCCATCAAGAAACCTTTCGGCGTTGTTTACCGCAGTGAACTTCAAAGAAATGCTTAATGGCGTGTAGTGAACTCCACAAATTGGGGATCATACCTGTCGGTTGGGATGGATTGGCATACTGATTGAAGGATATACGCATGAAAGTTGGGAATCCTTGCGCTGGAATTCTCGTGAAAGGAGGGATGTGAGACGATCATCACCATGATTGATGAACGGTTGTTCTAAGGATCGCCCGACGATTGGAAAGCTATGTTGGTGGTCGACTCAGAGGAACATCATCGGCTTTCAACGCCCGCCGCGCACTCTGGGAATATCACCGCACTTCCGGTACCCTTAAATGGTTTCCTTCTTATGATTTTGGATATATGATTATATATATGTGAATGGCTTTGCACACATTACAAAGGTACAACCCAGAATCACAAGAAAGGACCGTGGTACGCCTCGGTGCCACAATCCTTATAAAAGGAGCGAAAGCTTCTTATTTTTGAGTAAAACCTATCAAACCTTTCATTTTTCAAGGTTTTGCTCAAAAGACAAGTACTTCCCATATGATTTTAAAACCTCAACCGCTTATATCACTAGTTGAGGGGAGTATTTGATGAAAATTTTGTTCACAAATTGTTCACAAGTGGTTACTCTTCCGCAACACTCAAAATGGTCATATTTATTTCAACCGCTCAAAATAACATTTTATATGCCATTTTGAGGGAGAAAATTTGTGATAAGAAATATGTTGTGCAGAATGCAAATGAATCATGTACCCGGACTTAACCAACGAATTGACGATACTAAACTGCTTGTAACTCGAAAAGACTTGTCCCGACGGGTAATAATTTCAAGCTAGTTCGCTAGTGATGTAAACGTGTCTCGTAAAGGACTCTGCGAGTAGAAGGTACCATTCGAGAAGCTCTTGATCGACATGAACTCGACGGGTTTGACAACCTTCCAAGGTTTGTCTACACCTTCAAGGTAGTTATTAGAGCTAGTTGTCACCTAAAAGTCGACAATGTAACTCTTTAACTATTCAACGTAACTGTGCCTCTCGGGAGATTGTCTATCTTTAGTGGATCAATTCAAAAGTGCGCGCTCTTTCCTCATCGTGCATTTAACCATTAAAACTCTTTAGCACATGTGGAGGGGGAGTAATTATGCAAAAACTTATCTCTCAGAGTGGTTCAAACATGTTTTTTTCATTTACAAACCCTTTGAGAGATATCTTTCACATACAGTGGTTTTAATGGCAACATAGGTTAGTCATGGAGTTATAAGGTGACTAAGGTTAGGAATAACCGTCCTATGATCCGCCAGAGCCGGAGGGATCTACCTAAGGACACTACCATTAGTTAGTGTTAGAAGTCCTTAGGAATGATTGTAAAAAGGAGAAAATGAGAAACGGAGAAAGAAGGAGTTGAAGAATCAAAAGAAATGTAAAGTAAAGGGTGAAAAGAAACCCTCCGATTATTCAACTTAGGTCGACACCGGTTCAATTCATATACTCTGGTTGTCACTTAGTGACACCGGTATTGAAGATTAAAGTCGTCATGGACCCAAGGACGATGCACTAAACCTTCTTAGCCACTCAAGTTTCTCTCAACGAGCTTGTTTCATTCTCATGTGGAACCCTACATAAACTATTGGCTTTCTTAGAGATCATTGGTATTGAAGAAGGAGACCCTCTCCCTAGTCTCCGTCAGAAAACCAAAACGCATGTTGAGTCTAGAGCCACGAGATTCATCAAAAGATCTCTTAGGAACACTTGACATTTAATCACTTGATGATCAACAAATAAGATCATCGATGGTTCATATCGAGTCCTTCATGATCTTAGCAACTGTCGAGAACATTTATGAGAGGATCACATCATGATCCTCGATTGAATGGAAACCCGCCGTGGTCAACATCAAACATGCCCCGACAATGTGTCACCGGTAACTCCCCTCGGATTACGCTGGGTGTGTCTCAAACGGTCTCTGATCGTGAGGTGATGCTTTGGTGTACCTCAACGACTATCCGAATCAGATGTATTTCGGTACATCGCGTTATCTCACTTGTGGGACTCCAGTTCAGAATGGTCTTTGTAAGAATTAGAGTTGTGTTTTCACACTATGTGTTAACACTCTCAAGTTCAAACTTGTAAGTGCCGAAACCGCTATTACTAACCGCTTGCAATGTTTTCTTCTTATGGAAGCTTCGGAGCGGGATGATCGTGTCGACTCTTCTCATGCTCACGCCAACATCATCACTAATGGAAGTTCTATTCAATGCAACACAACAATCGTAATGATTCTTCATCAATCAAAGAATCTACAAAGTCAAAGACTTACGTAACTTCATCAAGATTGATTTCCAAAGTCAAAGAGCGTGTGAGCATGTTGAAGAATGACGTGAGACACCGGAGCAACAAGGCACACGAGGCGATCGATGCGCATAACAACATACTATCACTTTCACCACAAAGAACAATGATCAAAGAACAAAGTTAAAGATGACGTCGAATCAAGGCAATTCTCTCACAAGAAGAAGAATGTCATAAGACGTCACCGCTACTATTACATCAACGCTTCACCGTTTACATTCATATATACTGAGGGGAGATTGTTGGAATCACTCCTAAACAAGATTTCAAGTATTTATATTTCATATGTAATAGGTAGCTTTATTATGGCCTTTATGTTTGTTTAAGGTCAAGCTTATGTAGAAGGCCCATAAGCTTGATCCAAGTCCAATAAGGAATAGGGAAGGAGAGGAGTGTTGCCTAGCTCCTTGCCTATATAAACTCTTGTAAACCCTCATTTGAGGGTTGGTTGTTCAAGTTTTTCTCATTCATACTCTTTGCATAACCGTATTACTATACGTGTGTGTGTGTGATTTACTTGTTCAATCGCCTTCATCTCTTCTCTTATAACTTGTGTTTGTAAAACTGTGACCTAACAACTTGTTTCATTCTCACGGGAACCTACATTATCTATCGACTTTCTCTTAGAGATAGTTGATATTGAAGAAGGAGACCTCTCCCTAGTCTCCCAGATAGGAACCAAATGTGCACAATTGAGTCTAGAGCCATGAGATCATCAATAAATCTCTTTAGGACATCGTCTCCCATAAAGACTCTCTGTTTCACACAATGTGGAAAGAGAGAATATATTTTAAGAGTCCTACGATTATCCTTGTGGTATTGCCGTAACATCCGAGTGATATGCAAAAATATTCACAATGAAGATGGAAAGCCTTCAGAGCCAACATCAAACACGCCTTGGTAGGTGGCATGTGAGATCTATTCAGAGATCAACCATATGACAACCTGAATGTAAACAATGAAGCGATTCAAAATTATGAATCAATCTCGGTTCATGTTATGGATCGACGGATACCTTTGAAAACCGGTCGTTGTGCTTAAAATTCTTTTCTTTAGCACATCGATCGTATTAATATTTCAAAATTAAAGGTGTTTATGATTGATAATCGATTTTCCTAAAACCCTCGCTGTATTGCAAAACCCCGCTTATTAAGCAATACACGATTGTTTTCAAATCATTTTCATCAATCGCTGAATCTCATTTCGCCGGGTTCACTCACTCCGTGTTGTCTTCGTGAGACGCTCCGGTTTGAGAACAACTATAGCACCGCGAAACCCTGTCAAGGAGGTTCTTCAAATTATACCGATCACGAGCGACTTGTCTATGAATAACGGGAACCGTGGGGTGTACCTCAATTCAACGAAGTGTTTAAAGACACTTTCGTGCATTATTGCTAATGTTGTATTCAGTACACCGACGTTTGCGATGATCGTAATGGAGAGGTCAATCCATAGCCGCATGCTCACACAACACATTCATTTCTAAAGAAATCATGATAAGTGCATCAACGACTCGATATTTTCACTCCATGCTTCGCTACCGCAAATATCATGAATCATCTAAAGCTTCCGCCACTCGATGAGAAGAAATCATGATCCGTAATGTGAGCATGTCGGTCCAAATGTCACAACATCACATAATGTCAACACTACAAAGGAAGAGTCGATATTTATGGTAGCTAATGATCTCAAAGCTAGCTCAAACTCATTATCACGTGGATCGCTTAAAGACCTCCACCGGATTAACCAAACATGCAAAATGAAGAATCAAAGACTACGAGCTACAAAGCAATGAACTTTAACAAGAATCCAAGAACAATCTTAATGTTATATCTGCTTGTATTCAATGTAATTTGAGGTGACCTCCTTAGGGGGAGATTGTTAGATTTAGTAAATCCAGTTATTAAAGTGTCGGTCACCTCAAGTATATGTAATCGTTTGAAAGCTCATAGTCGTAGTTGTTTAATGTTAGTTAGTATTTAGTTTAGTAACACCGTGGAGGACGGACAGTCTTTACCCACTCAGATGCCCGATCCACAACCCGTAGGTGGCGTTTATGTAAGATACTATAAATACCCTCTACCTCCCTAAGGTAGGGTTGAGCTCATAATAATACATTTACTTTCTCTCACTAAGTTCCCAAACCTCTAATTCTTTCTCTCTCTAAAAACCTCATAGTATACGCCTACTTTTGATCATATTTTGATGTGTTTGTGAAATCCAATATGTTACAATTTGAGAGTTGGCTGTTCACTTTACATTAAATCCTACGCCTAAAGGTTTCTATTTCATTCGTATGTTTTGTGTGATTTGTTCAACCGATCACTTCTCTTCTATATTTCTTATATTGATGCTTGTGTTGCAAACATGGGAACCTAACGTTGGTATCAAGAGCAAGGTCAGTTTATTTTTTTTGGTTGATTTTGGTGATGTTTTTCTTGTCAAAATCTCTTGTAAGTCTGCTTTTTTCCAAGTTTTAACCTTTATAATTTTTTTGGGTTTAAACAGATTGTTACAAGTTGTGTATCCTATTGGTCAAAATAGTCAAACTTTTATATTCGCTTTATGTCCTTGGTAACTATTTCGTATCTTAATCTTGTATTTGTTTGGTACCAATTCTCGTGAAATATTTTGGTCATCCGTCATATTCTCATGGTCAAAGTGGGTCAAAAGAGGCTTCATTATGTCATTTTTCCGGGTTTCTTGAACTGGTCGGATTCTTTGGCGGAAAACTCACGAAAAAGTCAACAATGGGTCAAAACCTTATTTTTACGCCTAAGGAGCCATCTTCGAGATGTTTATGCATAATCTGTGAAGTTATGCGTAGGGAACAAGATTCGCGTAAGGTTTTTACGATAAGCTCATGCTTACACAAGCTTTATGCGTAAGACCAAGTTTACGATAAGACCATGTTTACGCGTAGGGATGTTTAAGCATAAGACTTGTTACGCCTAACCTTTTCTTTAATCTACACGTAGTGACGTAAAATTAGGCGAAGAAGAGACCTTTCGACCAATACCAAATACCACAACCTCTCGACCTCAGTTATTTAACTTCATCAGTCTGAATCAAAATCTAAATTGAAAAACTAACTTCATCTCCCCATCTCCAACAACATCAAACCAACCTCCATATTAATCTAACTGATTCGAAATAAATGAAAAATTACTTGACCTCAGTTTTTTGTTCATCGCGGATCTTTAAAAGATTTTGAGTGTTGAACATATAACATCATCGATCTGTGAGAATGACATCTTCTCATTTATATACGAATTTAAAGCAAGAATCATAACAAACCTGCTATGTTTTTCTTTTATTCGATTAAAGATTCACAAAGATTAAAACACAATCGAGCACTCATGAACCTACCTTAGACCTTGGTTACCAAGTACTTACGCCTTAGTCCGAGCCAAATCGACATAGTTTCATGAAGTCGGCCTATCAATTAACATGTACAATGGAACTATGGTCGGCTAAAGGTTCGTTTCAAGATAAAGGATAAAAGAGATTTGCTTATCTTTGTGTTTGAGAGGAAATAAAAGATGCAACCGAGCTTAGGTGAAAAAATATGAGGCGTTTGTTAGTTTATTTAGGGTTTAGGAAAGGATAATGGTCTTTAGGGTTATGTGGAGTTTTTTTCATAGTTATTTATACCCAATGCATTTAGGGTTGGTATTTGGATGTTTTACCGGATCGGATGGTAATGGGCTTAAAGGGTTTGTTGTGTTTGGTTATGGGCCGGATGCATAAGTTGGACTTGGGCCATACATGTAGTACTTTGGACTTTGAGTTGGATGACTTTCACATAAGTATATATGGACAATATAGCGTGAATTGTTTGTCTAAAATCAATATATGTGCTAAAAATTTATTAATAAAAGTTTTGGTATAAGTATTGTATTATGTTTGGAATTCGACCTAATTTTCACGGGGATACATTTTTTTTACAAGATCGGGAAACCATTATCAAGTTCATTTAAATCGTTAACAAAGGCTAGATTTGGGAATTTAACCGCAAGATGTGACTACGGCGCGAATTCACTATTATTTATTTGACGTTGAAGTGGATATTGTTGGAATCACTCCTAAACCTAATTCAAGTGTTAGTGATTCATATGTAATAGTTAGCTTAATTATGGCCTTTATGTTTGTTATTAGCTTAGGCTTATAGAAGGCCCATGCTTCAGGCCCAAGTCCACTAAGGAAAGGAAGGACCAGGAGTGTTGCCCTAGCTCCCTCTCCTATAAATACTATGTAATAACCCTCACTGAGGGTTGGTTTCTCAATTTCATTCTCTTACACTCTACGCATAACCTTCACATAGTATTTCGTGTGTGTGTTTGTTATCGCTCAACCGATCTCTTCTCTATCTCTTCTCTTGATGCTTGTGTTACTAATATGGTGACCTAACGGTGGTATCATTCGCCAAATAGTTGGGTGAACACTTTGTTTTGAAGTTTTTGTTTTTGGTCTTACGCAGAACGTGGTTTGAACTTGGTCACGCTTAAAAATTGATTTTTACACCTTTTAATCCAAGATTCTTGTCCTTTCAACATTTTAGGTGTTAAAATATCTGCTTTTGGCAAAAAGTTTCAACCTTTACGTGTGGATCATCGCTTTCTAGCTTGGTTTTTCTGAAGGTATCATTCCACGACAATCTGCTTTTATAAGCTTTGAATCATCAAGTTTCACACTTTTGTGTTATTTTGGTGATATTGAAGATACTTCATCACAAAAATCGGTTTAGAAACATCTTTGGGCAAAATCATTTTTAAGAGGAGTTCTACGAGTAACAAAACCCTAAAACTACGCCAGAATCGTCCCTTGGTTTGATCTTCGTTTTAGTGGTTTACTCCATGTTTTCTTGCTTGGATAAGCCTGAAAATACGTCGACTTTGGATATCTTTTGCAATCGTGATAGTGTAAAAGATCACTGGGCAAAACCCTAATCTTACGCATAAGCTTAAGCTTACGCCAGAACCCATTACGCATAAGATTCATCTTACGCCTAAGCTTTGTCTTACGCGTAAGTTAATCCTACGCCTAACTTATCTTTTACGCATAACTTTAGTGCTTTTCTCCTTACTTACGCAGTAAGCTAAACCTACGCTGTAACTTTTGTCATTACAGCGTAACTTTGGTGTTTTACGCATAAGTGTTACTTGGCTTTATTGTGATTTCTACGCCTAAGGATACTTCATCAACAAAGGTTCATTCGACTACAAAGATCCATTTAACAACACAAGTTTTCAACATGTCACAACCACCATACTCTAACTATTTCCTTATACTTATAATCAACAACAACAACAACAACTAAGTCCACAACATCAACAATGGAATCAACAACAAGCAATTTATCAACAACAATTTAATCAACAACATACTCCACAACTTGCAAAGAATCCCACAACCTCAAATGGTTCAACCACCACCTAGTCTTCAAGTACAACCTTACACAAACTTCTACAATCAACATCCATCCGTAAATACTATGAAGGAACCGACATGGTTTGGCAAGATGTGTTAAGCCTTAAGTAGCCATCAATCAATTCATGAAGTCGGCTCACTTGATAGACCTCCAATGCTCACTCCCGAAATTATGATCAATGGGTGATAAGGTACTTTAGGTTTTGTGATCTAAAGAAGCCACATGGAAAGTTTTAAAGAAGGTCATTATGGAAGGTCCATTCAGATGCCTCATCGTTATCACACCGCAGATCCATATGCCAATCCACCAAGAGATGTTGCTCCAACATTGCAACTATCTCGACTCACCGGTGATGAACTTCTACACTTTGAAGCCGATTTAACTAGCAATGCAATACATCCTTTTGGGACTACCCAATCCGATCCTTCAAGTGTTGATACTCAAAAGACAAATAAAGCAATGGGAACACATTCATCTTCTAATGGAAGGCACAACACTCAATCCGGAAGACATGGAATCCAAAATCTACTTGGCTTATGAACACTTCATGATTGAACCCGGAGAGACATTAGAGTCTTATCATCATCGCTTTGACATCATTAATGATTTGGACAAACACAACATCATCATGCCCCAATTGTCACAACACTAAGTTCCTAAGTAGTCTTGGTCCGAATGGAGAAGTATGTCATTTTTCTCCGTCAAGCTACGAACCTTCATCATGCTACATACGGATTGTTGTACGACTATTTGAAGCCTCACCAAAAGAAGTTGACAAAGAAAGGACTATCCGTGGAATCCCGACTTCACGACAATTCTCGATAATCAACAACTTGCTTTGTGGGTTCAAACTAATCTTCCTCCTCAAACATTTCAAGAACCGCCTCCTCAACCAACCGCAACCATCACACCATATGATCGGTCACAACAACAACCTCAACAAACTTAATTGGTTCCATACAACAACAACAATGCTCAAGAACTTTACAAGAAGGCGATGAGGACTCGATGCCTTCGATGAATTGCAACAAGGATTTGTTATGATTTCTAAAGCCTTTGGTCGGTATACAAACAAATCCAACAATCACATTCGCTCCTCATCCAACACAAGGAATCAAGTCATAGAACAATGGACGTGTTGAAGTTCGTAACCGTGGTTATGGTCGTCCGATGGGAGGTGGTCAAGGGTTTAATGCTATTGGAAGGAATAACTGTGGTGCTCCACAACAACAGAGAGCTCAAGTGGTTGAACAGGGAATGCTCGGAATGGGGTTAATGGTCTTCGTTGTTATAACCGCAATGAAAAGGGTCATCTCGCTAATGCATGTCCTAAGCCGAGGACAAGAGGCAATGCTTATTTCAAAGAGGCTTTGCTCTTGGCTCTTAAGGATGAAGTCTGGTGGAACACTTAACAACAAGGAACAGAGCTTTATGGCGATGCGCACTGATGATGACATGGAAGACTTGCGGAGCTAATGCAGCAGTGATGTTGATGGCACAAATGCAAGCTCTACACATGAGTGACACAGCCCAGGTGTATGACACTCGATGGCTTGTCTGTGTACTGAACAAAATATACTCATCCCCGATCCGATATCTCTGCTAAGTTCGCATCCACCAGATCGTAGTGTTCAACATGAGCAATCCACATCTCATTCGATGATTATCAAATAGATCCCGTCGTTATATTTGACGATCAAGATGACCTTATGGTTAATATTGATAATCAAGTTGACTCGTGATTATATTTGAGGATCTAAATAATGATCATTTTGAGACTCACGTTGAACAAAATGAGCTTCGGTCTAATAGAGAAATTGAGCTCGACCTTAATTAAAACCAACACTCTCGGTTGGAAATTTGCACGAAATTAAAAGAGAAAATGCACCGTTAATTAGGGATAATGAATGCTTAATTCGACAAATCAATTTTTTAAAACTCAAGAAAACCGTGAAAAAGGTTTTGAAGTCGCTTTGCTAAATCTCATCAAAACGAAAAATCATTAGAACGACAGACACGTGATCTAGCAGCTTCCAAGAATACTTTGTTGTCTCAAATAGAACAAACCAAACATGAACATAAAAACAACTTAACGCCTTACTTTGGAAACTCAAAACCAAGGTCGAGTTGTTAACTTGTCAAAAACAGTTCTCGAGTACAAAAGCATTCAACGAAACGAATAGATGACTATCTTGAGGAAATTGTCGACTTACAAAACAAACTCAAAGAGTTTAAATCGTTGTTTATAAACATGGTGAATCAATCACAACGATTCAAATGTTTTCTTTCAAACCAAATCCAAATGGATATGGACCGAATCTTAGCGACATAAACCTAAGTTTTCACGTAGCATTCAAACCAAATCTTGAAGTTTACGCGCGTAACATAGAATTGATGATTCAATTATGACCGTTGTTGAATATAATCGCATGGAGGAATTAGATGCATGACGAGAGTCGGTCAAAATGGAAAATGTCGCTTATAACAAACCATTTAACTATTCGAAAGTCAGTAACTTTTGTCACACAACAAGATACTTAACACACCTTTGGTTGTCACACCGCTTTATGAAGTTAGCCCCAACACAATGGTGCACAAATTAATGGTCCTTTACCTTCACTCTGAAGTAAAACTAAAGTCGAAAGTTGTCGTGTTATCAAATATTTTGACACTTTCTTATCTCGACATCAAACTTTTGAACGTGCGATTGAATTTCATTCGAAATAAAAGTTGAACATTTTCACCGCCAATGGCACGAGAACAAAGAGACATTT
Source organism: Chrysanthemum lavandulifolium (assembly GCA_022545495.1). Classification (NCBI taxonomy): domain Eukaryota; kingdom Viridiplantae; phylum Streptophyta; class Magnoliopsida; order Asterales; family Asteraceae; genus Chrysanthemum; species Chrysanthemum lavandulifolium. The sequence goes on along the minus strand of CM040238.1, from coordinate 163,251,134 downwards.
TAGTAAAAGAATTTTACCCCATGTCAAAATTTTGAAAAACTGTACTATATTGGGAAGGGATTTCACAAGGAACTTGGTCTCATGAAAACAGCTGAGAAAACGTAAACATCGATTTCAAATACTAAACGAAAAGAATTTGTTGTGAAAAGATGTTGATCGACTCTTGGAAAATGTTATCTCGTGGCTGATATCAATAATCTTGTGTTATTACAATCTGCTGCATATGCATCCGATCATATCTCTCACGATTCTCATTGACATTGTTGAAATTGTTGAGAATATCGATAATGTGCTTCAGATCGAGTCTTTAAAAGTTGAAATGAACGATTGTCAAATGAACTTTCAAATGCAAAACGTCGTCTTCAATGGTGTCAAAAAGATATTCATATTCAACAACTTGCCTTTCAAACCAAAATCGCCCACTATGCGTTCAAACAATGTTAATCCAAAACTTGAGCAACTGGATGATCAAACGTGTCTGTTAATGTCAAATCTCAAAATATGAACAAGAACTTGCAAAAGTTAAAAGGAACATGGTGTCATATCGATTTACTCAAACAGACTCGTGATGAAGCATCAAACGAACTTGATCATTATCTTGCACACACTATGTAAGTCATGAATTTTGCTTTGGAAATATTCGCTCAAAATCAAGATTTGGTGCACACTATCATTAAGTTACGGAAATGTTAGGAAAGTATGAACAAGTTCGCCTAGCATCATTAAGAGAATTGCATCTCAGAACACTTAGTAAACGTGAACCTAGAATGCCCACCGACAAAACACAAGTTACTAATGTGCTTCCTCATCGAAACAGAATAGTTGCCTCTTTTCCCAACGTCCGCACTTCACGCCTAGGAGCAATACAAGGAAGAATAGGAAGTTGCGACCTAAGAAAAGACAAATAAAGAATGTCAAGTAGAAGAACACCGAGGATTTTGAATAAGACTCATTGCACCCACTTTAGATATCAAGGTCTGGAAAATGTAATGGAAAAAGTGTTGTAACTAATGCTGAACCTTTAAGTACTTTTGATATTCAGTCTGATGCTTCTTGTGTTATTTGTCGTAAAAGTATGCGTTCAGATTGTCATGATAAGTGTGTTGCCAAGGCTATCTTGTCTCACTTAAGGAATCCTAAGATTCGGTATACCTCTAGGCCCACTACTGCTTCTAAGTCTGTGCTTGGTAAACCGCCCACTTTAGATTCTAAGAAATGAATTGATGTCCCTGTAGCTCCGGGCCTTACCTCCAAGGAATGTAGTACCACCTAGTGCATTCACTAAGGGACGTTTGGTAGGACCGAATCGCAAAGAATGGAAAGGCAACAGAGAATGGAATTCTGAGAAAGAGAATGACTTTAGAGTCCGGAGTGGATTCTATTGTATGGCGTGAGTAGGAATTGGGCATTGAATGTGCTCGAGAATTGATTCTTCCGTTTGGTATGATAGAGAAACAAGATTGAGTTCAAATAAGATGTCAAATATTCACCATCCTTATTGTTCCATTATTGCAATCTTGTTTTCATTTGTCTTTTATTTTATTTTTCTAAATAATTTGACGCTATCATTTTTACATCAATTAAAAGATACTATTTTTTACTCATTAGTTTTATAGAACACTTTATCATAAACAAAAATATCATATTGCTAATATAAAGATGAACATTGCAATGCAAATTTCAAAGCAAAATAGCATCGTGTAACTAAACATGATTTTATTATAAAAGAAAGGCACACAAGTTAACATGAACCAACGATTTATTTACACTAAATTCATGAAAAGAGTAAAAACAAGATGAAATCCCCAACGCCAAAATCATTGTACCATAAGCCACGCCAGAAACATGTTCGTGAAATTATTTGCAAGAAATTTAAAAGCAATCTCAAACCAAGTGAAAGATAGTAGCTAATCCAAAGAACCATCTTCAAGAATTTGAATGTAGATGATTTTATCTTCTTCTCGAACCTCAGAAATATACGGGCCTTACTTGCATCACGGCCAATGACGTGCATCCTCTAATACGCTCATGTGTTGTAAGGCGAGCAAATTTTGTATAACCGTGATGACTTCGTCCAACTTATCAACAATGTCCCGATTAACACTTGCAATAAATTTTCTCCTAACCCACCAATAGAGTGTTTCATTTTTCAACAAATCTTTAGAACAATCCTTGAAAGTCTCGATGAACTCAATACTCTTGCTTCTTTTACGCTTATTAGATCCAGAGGCATAGGACTCTATATCAACTTCAATGGGTGACATAGGTGTCTCTTGTACAACGTCATCATCTCCAAGATCAATGGCTCGAGAACCCGTAGCTATGTCCTTACCAAGATGGTACAAAGCTTTTCATAGAACGGTAATGGCTTGCCTTTTAAAATTGGCAAGACCTTTATGAGTCCGAATTTAATACAAGTTACACAATTATGCTAAATTACATCATAATAACAAGTTAAATAAGTATGTTGAATTACATCATAATAACAACTTACATAAATTTAATAACAGTTGCATAAGTATATTGAATTACTTCATAATTATCTTAGTGAGACACAAAAATAATACCTTGCGAATCATCCGAACTTTGTCTTCTCACACAACACAACAAGTCTCGTAATCCCACTTGAAGTCGAAACCACTGTACGGCCCAAGTAACATGTCATGCACAATGCTAAAATTTGACTTAAATTTCTTGAGCCTTGACTTGATATGAGGTCTGTGATTCAACTCATTGGAATCGCTCCTAACTCGTAAATGGAACGACATTGACGGGATTACTATTTCTATCTTTGTTACCTCAAACACATGGGCTTGTTATGTCAATTACCCATAGATGTATGTGTTTGGTATATAAACCCTCCATACTTCCATGGAGGGTGAGCCTCATTAGTGTAACTTTCCTTTCATTAATAAAACACACACTAGTTCTCTCCCCTCTCTTGTTTCTCTCTAACTTGAAGATGGGTTTCTTCCATCTTCCAAGACCTCCCGATTCACCATATCAACCATAGAAACGATCCTCACATTGGTATCAAGAGCAAGGTCCGTTTTGTATCATTGGTTGATTTTTGGTGATTTTTTCTTGTCAAAATCGTGTCTTATAAAAATCTGTTTTTTAACAAAGTTGTTAGCTTTTAACATTTTTTTGTTGTTTAACAGTTTTTTTATATATGTTAAATGTATTTTCCCGGTCAAAAATAGTATGGGTTAACCGAAATGAATGTGGTCTTAAACTGCTTAAAACAATGATTTATTCATTTTTGTTTCACACGTATTCTTTTGTTGCCAAATATTCGTGAAAGTTTGTTGGTCAACTCGGTCTTGTATCTTGGTCAAAAGGGTAAAAGTGCATCCTTTATGCCAACTTTCGGGTTACTATGAATGCGATGATTCTTGGTCGAAATACATCGCCGGAAAAAGTCAACACGGTCAAAACCCTAAACTTACGCATAAGGGGAATCTTCGAGGTGTTACGCGTGTCGTGAAGTTATCACAGATGCTCTTCACGCATAAGCCTAGGCTTACACGTAAGAATGGGCTACGCTTAAGACTCTTTACGCAGTATGTTTACGCGATAAGCAAGTGACTTACGCTGAAGACCAAGCACGTTACGCATAAGATCCGACCGATGTTACGCGAAGAAATTAATGAGCACAAAAGGAAGAATATTTATGCGTAAAATGACCTCAACCACAAAACATACCATTTACCAAACAAAGACTGACTTCAGCCTCTATACATCATCAGTCCAACACGCTTAACAACCTCAACCAGTAAACTATCCTAACAAATCCTTCTCATCTCATCTCAATTCAATAACTCGACTTTAAATTAAAATATGATCTCGCCATCTCTTTTGATAATCAAATCGCTCAAAGTCATAAGCAAAGAGATTTTCATCATTGATCTATTTTTGAAGATGGACTTCAATTTATATTCGAACTCATATTTAAAGATAAGACGATAACTATTAAGATATCATCTTTCTTTGGTTCGATTAAATGACAAACAAAACAAAACAAACTACAAATTCAACCTACCCGAGACCATACTTGATCTTGAAGCCGTTTACGCGTCGTTGGTTCAAAGATTTGAACATAAAATTTAAAAGGGTGTTGTTTGTGTTTCGCTCGTTGATTGAAGTAAGGCACAAAATGGTTTGTGTTAAGATTTATGTGATGTTTGATGAGGAAGATTTGATTTTGGGAACCGATAGTTTGGTGTGATGTGAAAACGTTTATGTGGTAGGGGTTTTTTATCATGAGTTTGTTTTAGGTTTAGGTCAATATGGTGGTGTATGAGTGTTATTTATGACCGGCTATAAGGTGTTGTGGTGATTGGATCGATATCAAATGAGCCGTTAACCGGATTGTTGTTAATAACACCGAGCTTGGGCGAGTATTTCCTACACTTCACGGGCTCTCATACTTATTTGGACTTGGTGCCACATTATATCTAAATTATACATGTTTTTCCAATGTATTTTTATACATTGTGTTAAATTTTTGATATAATGTTTGGAAAAGTGATTGGTATTTTGGTAATGATAAATTTTCACGGGGATACATTTTTTGACAAGATCGGAAAAACCATTATCAAAGTTCATCTTAACCGTTAATGAAGTCTAGTTTTGAGCATTAACCGCAAGATGTGACTACGGCGTTAATTCTTTATTATTTATTTGAGGTTGAAGTGGGATATCACGGGTGCGTGTACTTAGTATCTGAAGATATCGGGGTTGGTTGGATGCATGATTCTTTGAGATCCTTGTTCGAGCTTTAGCCGTTTCAAATGACAAAGACTTGAGTTATCTAGTTGAACCTGATGTAAGGAGTTACGTTGTTGTGCTCACAGCTTATAACTATCACTTTTAAGGAGTTACGTTGTTGTGCTCAAGTGTCACACTACGGTGTGGATAATTTGAGAAACTTTAAGTTTACCTTTTTTCCGATTGTGATAAGAAAAGGGTTCTTCGTCTCGACAATAGTGCAAGTTTAAGTCACAAGTTCGGGTTATTTTCTTCGCCTCAAGTTCGTCATATTGGGTTTCTCCATCGAGTCACTACAAAAGCCGTCGAATGATAATGGAATCGGTAAAGAGTTAGGCGAGAAGAGTATACATGAGTAGAAGTTTTATCAACAATTGATTCTCGCGAGATATTTATGGTACTTCACACTTGTCCGATTAATTGAACATACATGGTTTCGATGTTCCAATTTCATCATCAACATACGTGGTGTATGATTCGGATTCGTTGAAAACATCGGGGAAGAGAGTATAGGTGTTCCTTGCTTCTTTGATGTTTTGGATTTTTTCGAAACCCGCTTCCTTTCATGAATTTCTTCAATCGGGGAAGAAATGAGATGATCCGTTGTCTAAACGCCTTACTTTGGTGTTATCGCCTCACTTTCACGTAGTTATCGTGCGTGAAGTTACCTAAATATGATGTTGTGATGCCTCACACGGTCATTTTATCGAGTAATTGCAGATTCACGGTAACTACTATTCCGATAGACCGCAACATTCGTGAGGGAAGTCGTTTCATTTCGCTCTTCGTGGTCTGTTTGGTGTGAAGCATCTACATACGTGAGAAGATCTTGTTGATTTCTTGCATGTTACCCCAATGCATTTTCCATAATAAGTCGATTCACCTTGTGTGGTTTATCGCTCATCTACAAATTCACACAGATCGAAAACTTCAAAAGTTAGAGGAAATGTTCACTACATCAAAGTTTCAATCAACAAGGCAGTTGTCATTGGGGGAAGTCGATCTGAAACTTCGCCAAAAGGAGTGTACTGGAGAAGTCGCTAAAGACATGCAAAGATGAATTGGGGAAGTTAATCCAATTTATGCATATTACATCATTTACCTACAAGTGAAGAAAACGGTTCTCAAGTCAAGGTACGAGAAGAAGACAAAGAGCGTAACCTTTCATCATCCTCAAGACTTGAAGAGCTTATGAAGACCTTTCTTTATTTGTTTTCTATATTTGTAGTAAATGTTGTAAGTAATCCCTTATGTCGTCCCATTGGGGAAGATTGTTGAATCGCTCCTAACTCGTAAATGGAACGACATTGACGGGATTACTATTTCTATCTTTGTTACCTCAAACACATGGGCTTGTTATGTCAATTACCCATAGATGTATGTGTTTGGGTATATAAACCCCTCCATACTTCCATGGAGGGGTGAGCCTCATTAGTGTAACTTTCCCATTCATTAATAAAACACAAACTAGTTCTCTCCCTTCTCTCTTGTTTCTCTCTCTAACTTGAAGATGGGTTTCTTCCATCTTCCAAGACCTCCCGATTCACCATATCAACCATAGAAACGATCCTCACAAATCCTGAGTTTGGAAGACTCACATCCAACAATTTGTTGCACTGCCTTAAAATATCTAGGTTTGAATCCATTATCAGCACCTGAATACTTACCGGATACATGCAACTCCATCAATGCATCAATCAAATTTTCATCTTCATTTGTTGTCCATGATCTTTTGTTTTTACCAGGACCTTTTGGAACACTTGATTCTGCCATGTTAGGAACACTTGATTCTGCCATGCCTAATATAATCGGATACGCTTATAAAAATATCACCACATATTGCAATATTGCATACATATAAACAAAAATTGCAGACATATAAAAATATTGAAATATTAAAGATATATTACAATATTGCACATGATAAAAATATTACCACATATTTCATTATTGCACTTCACAAAACAAAACAAAAAGAAGAACCAAGATTATTAATGAACCACAAATACATATTTGGTGTCTAATATTGCGTATATATAGATATCAAGATAGGTTAGCACGTCTTGCATTCCACTCATTAAACATTTCATTAGCAAGATTATCTCTCCGGTCACTCCATCCTTGTGATGCCTCCACGGTATTAATAACATTATCATGATCATTTACCTTGTGTATGATTGTTTGCTACATCATTATCAATTGGGTCCTCATCATAGTTATGCGAATAAAGTTATGCATTAAACAACAAGCAATTATGATCCTTGACATCGAATCTAGTGGATGGTATGAAACATCACGTAAAATGGCCCATCTAGCCTTAATCAAGCCAAAACATCTCTCAATACAATTCCTTGTCAAGAGTGTCGATGTTATATAACTCTTCGGGGTTGTAGGTGGACGATTCCAATCATTAAGATGGTAACGCTGACCACGGTAAGGACTTAAAACCCTTCACCGCTCATATACCCAACATCACAAAGGTAGTATGTGCCTATTGATTGCAAGTATTTAACTATTAGCTAGTTGTTATTGATAACTTAATGTAATTATCATATATAAATGTTTGATATATATATACGCACTATGTGTTACTTTAAGACCATTTGGCCTACTAATAGCATCTCAAGCACTCGACTATCGGTTGCGAACCCTCCCATCCCGCCAATACATAAATGAACTCAAGGTCTCTTGTGCAAACACCAAGAACATTGGTACATATCTCACCCTTTCGGTGCGATATGGTTTTCGATCACTAGCAGGGACCCTAACTTTAATATAAGTTCCATCTAATGCTCTAAACAACCCTTCATGTATAAAAATATAGTGTTAACCCATTAATGAAATGCTTAATTTTATGAAAGAAAGGTATAGTCCACTAACCTTAAACCATTTCCACCTCTCATCTAATTCATTATCCGGCACTGGCACAGGTGTTTTGTAAAACTCTTTATGTAGTCGACATACAACATTTAAGACTAACTTGAAATACCGACTAATTGTTTCGCCCGACCTTTGGAACCTATTAACTATTATACGATTTTTCGCATTATGTGCAAGTGTGTGCAAGAACATGGCAACCTGTTCATCGACTTGTATGTGTTTACTACACTAACCCTCCTTTAGTTTCAAGAATCTCACATAATGTCGTAAACGCTATCTATTCGGGCCTTACATTTACCACAATCGGTAGTGTCACTTTCATATACCATCCTTCTCATATTTTGACATCTATTGTAATAACTTGTAAAATATTTTTTTGCAATGTTCTAGACTCGATAACATGATTCATAGCAACACCACATAGCATAAACCAACGCATCGTAAAAACACCTGTATGAGCTGCTCCTAATGTGGCCATCATTGTCACTTTTCTACTTTTGATTCTTCGTTGGGACAACGATGTTATCGGCATCTACAAAGTATATCACTTTAGAAACATAATATGTATCAATGCATTTTGAGTCTAAATAATGTGATTATTCTAATAACTATCATGCTAACAATATATTGATCATTAAGATGCCTGTGATAAATAAAATGCAATTAAGATGAACAATTGTCCATCAAGATGACAGTGGTAAGTAAAATCATATCTTCAAAACAATTTTGCTAACAATACATTTAATTAAAATAAACATGTTATATTGAATAGACAACTCTCATTGTATCATAGTATCCCAAATATTGTTGAACACAACTATTTTTAATTAAACAAAAAACTTATGAAAATGAACAGGCATACCATCGTTTTAGTGATTGATAAAATAACATTGGATCTATAACAAATGAAAACTTGAAAAGAAGGTTATAGTACCATTTACCTTTATTGGTATGAAGAACAAAAGGATTCGTAAATTATGAAGGGTTTAGAAAGAGGAGCCTTGTATTTAAGCGTGATTTGTAAGCATTAATACCCGCTCTTTTTGGTGAGGATCCCGAATCATCGAGAATGATTTGAGAGAACAAGACGATTAAAATTTACCATTCCCTCAATTCTTGACTTTTTAGAAGAATCATATTTAGGGAAGGAGAATCAAGTTATATTCTCCGATTTTCATTCTTTGTCTAACAAACAGAGGATATCATTCTCCACCCTTTTCTCATCTTTCCATTCCACCCTACCAAACATCCCCTAAGACTAAAGCTAAGACTAGTTGGAGATGGCGAAATGGATACATAATACACTAGGATTTCAATGGATGCCTAAAATCATTGATGAGTGTATTTCAACTATAATCGCTTGGAACCCTCTAACTCTTCGGTTCCACATCTACTTCTATTCCATCCGTGTCGCCCGTGTAATGCGGTGATATGATCATCCTTTGATTGTTGATAGCGGATGTTCCCGACACATGACAGCAACCTAAATCGTTATCAAACTTTGTTGCAAAGTTCATTGGCATTGTCGATTCGGAATGATCACTTCAGACTATCATGGGCTACTGGAGATTACATCAATGGCAACATCGAAATTAGCGTGGTTTATTATGTGGAAGGCCTCGATCACAATCTCTTTTTGTTGGTAAATTTTGTGATGGAGATTTGGAAGTTGCTTTTAGGGAAAAAACTTGTTTCATTCGTGATCTACAAGGAAATGATCTTATGTCTAGCCAATGCTCATCCAGTCTCTACACTATCTCCATGCAAGACATGATCGCTTCATCTCTCAACTGTCTTCTCTCAAAGGCTACATCTACAAAACCTGGGCTATGGCACCGTCGTCTTTCACATCTAAACTTTCAAACCATAACCAACCTTGCTCGACACAAACTAGTTGAAGGTCTCCCGAGATTCGGTACTTAAAGATCACCTATGTTCACTTGTGAACAAGGAAAAGCACTCGTGCTCATTTTCCTTCAAAGGTGGAACACAACACTCAAAGATGTGCTTCATCTTCTACACATGGATTTGTGTGGCACGATGCGCGGCAAACGATTAATGGCAAACGCTACATCTTAGTAATTGTTGATGACTACTCACGATGGACTTGGGTTTATTTTCTTCAAGTAAAGATCAAGCTCCACAGATGATCATCACCTTTCATGAAAATTCAAATTCACTCACAAACACGATCGAGATGATTCGAACGGACAAAGGAACCGAATTTGTGAATCAAACTCTTTGGGAATATTATGAGAAAGTGGGAATTGAGCATCAACCATCTATTGCCCGCACACCAAAACAAAACGAGTTGTTGAAAGACGAAACCGTCACGTTAGTGGAAGTCGCCGAGCGATGTTAATCAATGCTAAACTTCTAGATTACTTGTGGGTCAAGTTGTTTCAACCGCATGCTACACTCGTAATCGCTCAATGATTACAAAACGCCACAACAAAACACCATTTGAACTTCTCCACAACCGAAAACCGAATCTTAAACACTTTCATGTATTTGGATCCCTTTGCTATGCGAATAATGATCGTAATGACTTTGGAAAGCTCAAAGCCAAAGCTGACATTGGAGTCTTTATTGGATATTGTGAGTGTAAAACCCTAAAAATCATAAACGCGTGAAAAGACTATTTTGCCCCTCTATTTAATATCTATAAAATACGTAAAACCCGTCAAGCTCAGTAAATGTAGAATTTAACCTACCTTATAAATTGTTCGCCAAATCAAATATATGAGATTTATTTACGTTTACATTTAGAATTTCATTACACATTTATACATTACATGAACCGAAATTTACTAACTTACAAGGGATATTAACTTAAATGTAAAAAGCCTATCTAGTTTATAATATGGAGATTGGACTTGGCCAATTTTTTCTTTCTTTAGCTCGTCTAAAACAAAACCGAATTTTCCCCTCCTTTTCATTGTACGCCCATACTTTTGAGCACATTACAAACCCTAATTCATCTACAACCAAAAGTGACGGCTACCCTATGTTCTCGCTCCACCCATTTCAATTCAAAACAAAAGAAGAAGTCGTGATCGCGGGAGATGGATTCGAGGTGTTTGTAATAGTGTGGATTCAAGATAAAGTCGAGTAGTGAGTCTTTTCGTCATGGGTTGCTAGGACCAGGAGGGTTTCGTTTGCTTTTTGGTCTTGTCTTCCTCTTCATTTTCACGCTACAAGGTATAAACACTCCACATCTTTTCTTTTTGGTTCCCTGGTTGAGTCATGGGTTATGTCCCCTCTATGCACACTTTTTCCACTAACAACACATCACATGAATTGATATATCAAGGTCACATAAATTCATCTTAAATGGCTACCTAAAACAATGATATGTTTATGCAAGTGTGTCAAATAAAAGGTGTAAGTAATCTTGATTATTAGGTCGACACAAGGGGGGTAAGAGTTAGGGTTTGTTTGAATTTTATAAGGGCGTTAAAATCTGTTTTGGGGGAGGGAGGTCTCGACAACATAAAGAAACACACAACGGAGTCATAAAATCTTGTATTAATCAAGTCTATTTGGATATCAACATGAATGGAAATCGTAATATTAAGTTAGGGTTCGTTTGATTAATTTATGGGGCGTATAAAATGGTTATTGGTGGTTAAAGGGTGTATATAATTTTTGTAAGACTGAAAATATGGAATGGTAAACTTGCTATGATGATATTAAATCAGGTTGTGTAGCTTACATGGGTCATGGGTGCGTTTGGGTAGGTAAAACATGTGCTTATGATGGTTTTAATGGACCCTAAACTGGACAGCATCATATGTCGAATTTGTGTGTCATAGATCAAATTTTATAAGTGCAATAATCTGGGTTTTTGTTGAAAAAGTTTATTTTATGTCTTAGTTAAGTTTTCCAAGTGGTTTGGTCGAATTTGGAGTTGTCTAAGTCATATTTTTAAATTTTACAAGATCAAGTGTCAAAGCTGAGAAAACGGGTCTGAAATTTGGTGGATTGTTTGATTTTTCATTTTCAAACGATAAGGAATTGGGAGCTCTCCTTTTACGGGAGTGACATTTAGGATATATATGAATTTATGGGAGTTTTGGGAATTTTTACACGGTGTCTAAACAGGTCCAATAAGCGTAAACGTTTAAGGTGTATTTTCTGATCACTTTACAAGGTGTCGGACTTATGATTTTCCATAGGCTATTTGACCGGAAATAAAATCCCCAATTTTGGAGAGTCTTTTAACTCATATGGGAACCCCAGGAATTTCCTTGATTTTATTTGAGCTAAGTAAGTATTTTATAAAAATCGCTAAATTCGGTCCGGATATGAAGTTAAGAAAATGAAAGATAAAAGATTATATCAATAAGTACAACACTTATACATGCATGAAGCTTATAAAATGAGTATATAAGTAATATATGATATCAATTCGTGTAGATTCGTTGACTAAGATACGACATTGCTTTCCGGTGTTACTTTTCTCGTTTGTTTTCATTACGTTGCTAAGGTACGATATTCGACCTTTTTCTTAAGGTTTCTCATGATTCGCTTACATCTTTCGATATTAGCTTTGAATTGTTATACTTTGCTCGAGCCTTCTATTTAGGGCTTCCTATGACTCGCTATGCACCCTTTTGTTATGAACTCGATTATGAACCTTTCGATTATGAACCTTCGATTGTGAACCTTATGACTACGAACCTTTCGATTATGAGCCATTGATATGAACTTTGATTATGAACTTATGTTATGGAACTTTGATATGAACTTTGATATGAATCCTTATGATATGATTATGCTTTGACCCTTCGCTTGATACCCGAGCCAAATATGTTTCCCTAGCCATGAAGGTAACATGGCGTGTCGTTGATGCACCTCTGGCATGAATCTAGGCGAGAGTGATGTTTCGCCACGCTCTTTGGTGGTGGATCATATTTTGTAGATGTGAGGTAGGGCGTATGGATGCGCCCTAGATCCGCTCATATCTCGATATGATATGATTTGTCTGGTGAATGATGTCGTGTGCAATACGCGTCTTCACAGTCTGGGAGCTAGCTACTCCATTGGTTACTGAGGTCTCCCCTCCTATTATATATGGTATTCCGAGGTCACCCCTCTGAATACAATGGCTACTTATGATATGATATGATATGTTTCCGGGCTCGTGGTAGATTTCTGACAGCCCTTACACTTTTGATATGCCTATACTGTACTTTCTGTATTTCCCCAACGCACCATATTCTGTGTTAATTGTTTACTACTCAATCCTTTATATGACTCACTCTACTACCAAGATATATACATTCCATTGCATTGATCTGTCACACTTTCATTCCGTTACATCAGACTATGGTTCCATTCACGTACCGGGTTATTATATGTTATTGGATTTGATTATGCTTTTCATGTGTTATGTGACCACCGATTACTCTGCTGCGATATGATTAATATACTGTTATCCGAAAGTTACCGCTTTCATCCGATGATATGTGACCTCACTATTATGTGACCCTACAATTGTCCGTGACCATGCTAATGTGTAATCGTTAGTTTTGTTTGTTTTTATGTGTACTGCTCGATTAATTCCGTGGACTATGACTATTCGCTGTGTCCTTATCTCGCTATTGTTTACCCGCCATGTTTACATTTTGTCTATGCTACGGTTTGATTAGGTAAATGGTTCAACTTGTGACGCCCGGCTTGTTAATTTGTTTAGTTGCCTGCTATGTCTTTAATTCATTTAATTATATCGCTTATACTATATTCCTACTTATTACGTGTGATTGCCATGTGTTGATCGATGTTAGTACTTCATTGTTATGATATCAAGTTATGTTTTCAACTAAGGGTTTTGACCGTGTGAATTGTCATGCTCACTTATTAATTAATTGCTTCCATTTTCCTATAGATATCTGCTTGGCTTGTATGTCTTCCGATTTCGATTTGATTGTATGACATATATGTTGTGTGGATGCAACACCGCTATGCTTGCTTATGTTTCATTCTTGTATGTCCGGTTTGTATGTGCTTGTTTATATGTCATCGATGCTTTGCTTTGTTTTGTTCTCCTTGTTATCTCGTGCTTTGGATATCTATATAATTATGTTCTCGCAGGATCTTCATTGACTCATTGTTCTCATTTCACGCGACTTTGTTATCCGCTCCTTTGTTTCATTTTGCATTTTAGATTTTATTTAGCTTTCGCTTTGTTATATCTGCCTTTGGGCTTTTTAAGCTCACCGCATTTCTTTCTGCTGCGGGTTTTAGGTTTGAAGATGAGCTTCATGGGTCGAGAGTTAGAGTATCCGAGTGGACCAACCCTAGCACCTTATTACTTTGGGACTTATTTTGAACAACTTTTGTTTTGGGATTTTAATTCATTCGGATATTGTATTTTCTTGTCGGTCAATTGTGTGTATGTTTTGATACTTCATTTTTAAGGTTTCCGTTTGTAAAGATTTCATTTGTATGTTCTGATATGACACCAGAATATGACACTTCTACCCTTTCCGGGTTGGGGTGTTACAATTATGGTATCAGAGCAATGGTTTCGTCTTGTTGACCTTAGGATTGACCTGTGAGGACTGGGTAGACATTAGGCTTCCGTCTGTTATGATTTTCTCCGATTCGTATGATTGTCATTCAGATTTGAAATTGATATTCGTTTGTCTTCACTAATTTGGCCTTCTTCTTTTCGCATTGAACTTTGTTATTTTGTCTTTGTACATCCATTTGTCGATCGTTTGGTGGAGACTACTCATAGAGTCGAAGACGATGGTGCCGACCGCGTTGTCGCATGATGCCCCCGAGTGGAGAGGTTCATGAAGCGAAAGCCGCACCCGACCGCCGTCTTCTTTGGAGACATCGAGATGCCGTTGGAGGAAGCCGGATGGATCAACCAAAGATACAAAAGACGGAGACAAGACTCAACCGTGGTGAGAAGGTTCATTCATCGCATATGATTTGGCGCGACTTGTGTTAATCGATTCGTTTGTCATGCGCTTTGAGGCGGTTTGATATTTTGTTAAGTGACTTTGATCGGTATTGCTTTTCCTTGATTCGTTCAGAACTCGGTTTGAATCGTGAAGTTTTATTATTTAGCATTTTGGTGATATCTCAGCTTTATTTCGGATAGTCAGTAATGAGTCATGAGGAGCCGTTTTGTGCAAGTTGATGGCCTTCTTTCATTATGATATGGTAAGTTACTTGATGTAGTTTATGATGTGTGTATATGAATCTGGTCTGCTTTGGTATGTTACTTGATATATGTATGTGATATGTTTTGTTGTGATATTGGTTATGTGGTTTGTCATGAACCGAGGCAAAATATGATGACAATAAGAACTTGTTATGTGATGCAAGTATTATGACGCCTGATCAACGTGATAATACCGAGATCATATAATTTGAACTTATTGAAATCGTACGACGTCTTGGGAAATGCCTGGGGTAGGTACGTGAATTGACTAGGCTTATATCTGTTATCTTTTGATCCTCATATTCGTTTGAAATTCTGTACCTCTGTACGAGATTTTCACCGACATCTATTACTTACAAGTTTTGTACGCTTTGGACCCGAAATCGTTTTGATATGTGCGAAACTATGGATTGCTACGTCTGTCTTAAACTAGTATGTCTCTGTATACCTCTGCGACTTCAATTTTCGAGGACGAAAATTTTCTTTTAGAGGGGAAGAGTTGTAAAACCCTAAAAATCATAAACGCGTTAAATGACTATTTTGCCCTCTATTTAATATTTATAAAATACGTAAAACCCGTCAAGCTTAGTAAATGTAGAATTTAACCTACCTTATAAATTGTTCGCCAAATCAATTATATGAGATTTATTTACGTTTACATTTAGAATTTCGTTACACATTTATACATTACATGAACCGAAATTTACTAACTTACAAGGGATATTAACTTAAATGTAAAAAGCCCATCTAGTTTATAATATGGAGATTGGACTTGGCCCATTTTCTTTCTTTAGCTCGCCTAAAACAAAACCGTATTTTCCCCCCTCCCTTTTCATTGTACGCTCCATACTTTTGAGCACATTACAAACCCTAATTCATCTACAACCAAAAGTGACGGCTACCCTATGTTCTGCTCCACCCATTTCGAATTCAAAACAAAAGAAGAAGCTGTGATCGTGGGAGATGGATTCGAGGTGTTTGTAATAGTGTGGATTCGAAGATAAAGCTGAGTAGTGAGTCTGTTTTCTGTCGTGGGTTGCTAGGACCAGGAGGGTTTCGTTTGCTTTGTTTGGTCTTGTCTTCCTCTTCATTTTCACGCTACAAGGTATAAACACTCCCACATCTTTTCTTTTTGGTTCCCTGGTTGAGTCGTGGGTTATGTCCCCCTTGCGCACACTTTTTCCACTAACAACACATCACATGAATTGATATATCAAGGTCACATAAATTCATCTTAAATGGCTACCTAAAACAATGATATGTTTATGCAAGTGTGTCAAATAAAAGGTGTAAGTAATCTTGATTATTAGGTCGACACAAGGGGGGTAAGAGTTAGGGTTTGTTTGAATTTTATAAGGGCGTTAAAATCTGTTTTGGGGGAGGGAGGTCTCGACAACATAAAGAAACACACAACGGAGTCATAAAATCTTGTATTAATCAAGTCTATTTGGATATCAACATGAATGGAAATCATAATATTAAGTTAGGGTTCGTTTGATTAATTTATGGGGCGTATAAAATGGTTATTGGTGGTTAAAGGGTGTATATAATTTTTGTAAGACTGAAAATATGGAATGGTAAACTTGATATGATGATATTAAATCAGGTTGTGTAGCTTACATGGGTCATGGGTGCGTTTGGGTAGGTAAAACATGTGCTTATGATGGTTTTAATGGACCCTAAAACTGGACAGCATCATATGTCGAATTTGTGTGTGTCATAGATCAAATTTTATAAGTGCAATAATCTGGTTTTTTGTTGAAAAAGTTTATTTTATGTCTTAGTTAAGTTTTCCAAGTGGTTTGGTCGAATTTGGAGTTGTCTAAGTCATATTTTTAAATTTTACAAGATCAAGTGTCAAAGCTGAGAAAACGGGTCTGAAATTTGGTGGATTGTTTGATTTTTCATTTTCAAACGATAAGGAATTGGGAGCTCTCCTTTTACAGGAGTGACATTTAGGATATATATGAATTTATGGGAGTTTTGGGAATTTTTACACGGTGTCTAAACAGGTCCAATAAGTGTAAACGTTTAAGGTGTATTTTCTGATCACTTTCTGGGCAGGTCTGGACTTATGATTTTCCATACGCCATTTGACCTGGAAATAAAATCCCCCAATTTTTGGAGAGTCTTTTAACTCATATGGGAACCCCTGGGAATTTCCTTGATTTTATTTGAGCTAAGTAAGTATTTTATAAAAATCGCTAAATTCTGGTCCAGATATGAAGTTAAGAAAATGAAAGATAAAAAGATTATATCAATAAGTACAACACTTATACATGCATAAGAAGCTTATAAAATGAGTATATAAGTAATATATGATATCAATTCGTGTAGATTCTTTGACGAAGATACGACATTGCTTCCGGTGTTACTTTTCCGTTTGTTTTCATTACGTTGCTAAGGTATGATATTCGACCTTTCTCTTAAGGTTTCTCATGATTCGCTTACATCTTTCGATATTAGCTTTGAACTGTTATACTTTGCTCGAGCCTTCTATTTAGGGCTTCCTATGACTCGCTATGCACCCTTTTGTTATGAACTCGATTATGAACCTTTCGATTATGAACCCACCGATTGTGAACCTTATGACTACGAACCTTTCGATTATGAGCCATTGATATGAACTTTTGTTTATGAACTTATGTTATGGAACTTTGATATGAACTTTGATATGAATCCTTATGATATGATTATGCTTTGACCCTTCGTTTGATACCGAGCGATATGTTTCCTAGCCATGAAGGTAACATGGTCGTGTCGTTGATGCACCTCGGCATGACTCTAGGCAATAGAGTGATGTTCGCCACGCCCTTTGGCGGTGGATCATATTTTGTATATGTGAGGTAGGGGGCGTATGGATGCATCCTAGATCCATTCTATTACCGATATGATATGATTTGTCCGGTGAATGATGTCGTGAGAGACGCGTCTTCACGATCACGGGAGCTAGCTACTCCATTGGTTACCGAGGTCTCCTCCTATTATATATGGTATTCCGAGCTCACCCCTCCGAATACAATGGCTACTTATGATATGATATGATATGTTTCTGGGCTCGTGGTAGATTTCTGACAACCCTTACACTTTTGATATGCCTATACTGTACTTTCTGTATTTCCCCAACGCACCATATTTTGTGTTAATTGTTTACTACTCAATCCCTTATATGAGTCACTCTACTACCAAGATATATACATTCCATTGCATTGATCTGTCACACTTTCATTCCGTTCATCTGACTATGGTTCCATTCACGTATCGGGTTATTATATGTTATTGGATTTGATTATGCTTTTCATGTGTTATGTGACTACTGATTACTCTGTTGAGATATGATTAATATACGGTTATCTGAGTTACCTGCTTTCATCTGATGATATGTGATCTCACTATTATGTGACCCTCTGAATTGTCTGGTGACCATGCTAATGTGTAATCGTTAGTTTTGTTTGTTTATTATGTGTACTTCGTTAGGTTAATTCCGTGGACTATGACTATTCGTTGTGTCCTTATCTCTTATTGTTTACCCGCCATGTTTACATTTACATCTATGCTACGGTTTGATTAGGTAAATGGTTCAACTTGTGACGTCGGCTTGTTAATTTGTTTAGTTGCCCGCTATGTCTTTAATTCATTTAATTATATCGTTTATACTATATTCCTACTTATTACGTGTGATTGCCATGTGTTGATTTGTTAGTACTCATTGTTATGATAATCTTGGTTATGTTTTCAACTAAGGGTTTTGACTGTGTGAATTGTCATGCTCACTTATTAATTAATTGCTTCCGTTTTCCTATAGATATCTGTTTGGCTTGTATGTCTTCCGATTTCTGATTTGATTGTATGACATATATGTTGTGTGGATGCAACGCCTGCTATGCTTGCTTATGTTTGATTCTTGTATGTCCGGTTTGTATGTGCTTGTTTATATGTCATCGATGCTTTGCTTTGTTTCGTTCTCCTTGTTATCTCGTGCTTTGGATATCTATATAATTGTGTTCTGCAGGATCTTCATTGACTCATTGTTCTCATTTCACGCGACTTTGTTATCCGCTCCCTTTGTTTCATTTTGCATTTTAGATTTTATTTAGCTTTCGTTTTGTTATATCATTCACTTTGGGCTTTTTAAGCTCGGCAGCATTTCTTTCTGCGGTTTTAGGTTTGAAGATGGGCTTTGATGGGCTGAGAGTTAGAGTATCTGAGTGGACCAACCCTAGCACCTTATTACTTTTTGACTTATTTTGAACAACTTTGGTTTTGGGATTTTAATTCATTCTGGATATTGTATTTTCTTGTCAGTCAATTGTGTGTATGTTTTGATACTTCATTTTTAAGGTTTCCGTTTATAAAGATTTCATTTGTATGTTCTGATATGACACCAGAATGTGACACTTCTACCCTTGCCGGGTTAGGGTGTTACAGTGAGAATTCTAAAGGTTACCGGATCTGGAATCGTCTACAAAGCAAGTTATGGAAACGATTCATGCTCTTTTTGATGAACTCACTGAAATGGCTTCTAAGTATAACAGTGTTAGGAATTAGAAATTCCCGGTATTAAAGAGTCGGTCACCTCAAGTATATGTAATCGTTAGAAAGCTCGTAGTCGTAGTTCTTTTAAGTTAAGTAGTAATTTAGTTAAGTAACACCGTGGAGGACTGGACGGGTCTTTACCCACTGTATGCACGATCCACACCCAAGTGTGGCGAATTATGTAAGACTATAAATACTCTACCTCCCAAGGTAGAGTTGGAGCTATGATAATATCTTTCACTTTCTCTCACTAAGTTCCCTAAACCTCTAACTTTCTCTCTAGAATTCCATCTATATGCTACTTTGTGTTATGGTTTGATGTGTATGTGAAAAGTTATATCCTACAATTGGTATCAAGAGCCATGGTTAGATCATATCTTGCACATCTTTGGATTTATAGTGGTTTTAGGTGGTTTTGAGTTTGAAAAGTTTAGTGGTTTTGCATCATTTGGTTGATTTCTTGTGTTAAAGTTTGAATTTTGTTGGTACTTTTATGTTTAGAATCATCAAAAGTGTTTAGGTTTTCATTTGGTAGCTTGAATCATCTTGGTTGGGTTGTTTTGGATTGAAAAGTGAAGTTTATTTGGTTTTCAAGCTAGCGACTTAGCTCTCGGAATAGTTTCTTGGTAGCGACTTACTTCACGCTTTGTAGCGACTTACGGTGTTAAAGCTAGCGAGTTAGAGCTAGCGAGTTAAAGTACAAGTAGTGGAATCTCCACTACGGTAGCGACTTGTGGTAGCGACTTGGTCGATGTGAGTTGCTCTTTAGCGACTGCGTTTCTAGCGACTTGTGTGTAATTAATTTCGCCAAAATTTGGTTAGCGACTTGGTCCATAGCGAGTTACTACTAGCGACTTGCTTTTCGTTAGCGACTTGGGATTCTAGCGACTTGGTGTCTAGCGAATTAATTGGTAGCGACTTAGGGCATTTGTTTCTAGCGACTTAGAGCTTTGTCATCTAGCGACTTGAGTGATTGTTTACGGTTTTCTCTTGATTTAGTAAAACCCGTGAAAGAATCTATTTCCGGCTTAATCATTGAGTTATAAAATCCCGTATAACTGTTAACATGACTACCAACGTCCCTCACTGCCATCTCCATTGTTGCCGAGGATGTACAAGCGGTGGTTCGGATACTGCCCACCCATGCTTGATGAATCGACTACGATTCTTGGGCTCAACGAATCGATTGTATTGCCTTGGAAAGGAAAATGGTGTCAATATTCTCAAATCCATTGATGAAGGACCATATCGAGTTGAAACGACTAGAGACATACTTGATACTAATGAAGATGGTACTCCTATTTACGGAATGGACGGACCTAAGATGTATGATGAGCTTGATGATAAGGAGAAAAGAGATTTGATGCGTATATCGTGGCTTCAAACATTGTTCTTCAAGGTCTTCCTAAGGACATCTACAAGTCGATCAATCATAACATCAAGCAAAGGCGGTTTGGGATAATGTTAAAATGCTTCTCTCGGGTTCGTAACTAATCTGGAAGATGAGAATCCCAACTCTATGACTAATTTGAGCACTTCAAGATGAAACCGGATGAGAGTGTCTATGAGTACTATGTGAGATTTCATAAGTTAGTGAATGACATGAGGAACATCGAATGACTATGCCTAACATTCACTCAACTCAAAGTTTGTGAACAACATGAACCCGAATGGCACAAGTTTGTCACGGTGTGAAGCTCACTAAAGGACCGAAGAATACAAACTATGAGCAACTCTATGCCTTCCTCCTTCGTAATGAGAGACATGCTATGTTTGAAAATTGATTCTCAATCGGCTCAAAACCAACCAGGGAGAGACAAGTTAGTCTAAAGACTCAATGACTTTCTACTCAAACATTGGAATCACAACCAAAGCATCACAAGTCATACCCTTGGGTAATGGTAATCACAAACTCATCCACGATCCTAAGTTCAAACAAGGCGATGCCGATGCACACGTGGGTAACATCATTAATCAACTAGCTCTTCTCATTAGTCAAAACATGAATTCTCTCCCACAAACCAACAACAACCTCGGAATCGCATCTAACCCACATAATCAAGCCATCGTTAAAGATGGAAGGATCGTGGTGCAACCGATTCAGAAAGACAAGATGATCAAGGAAGGGTGGTCTTTGGTAGAGGATATGTGGGCAATCGTAATCGAGGAAGGAATGGTAACCGAGGTCAAGCTAAGCCGATCAAATGCTATAAGCGTGGTGGTGAGGACACATTGCAAGGAACCGCACATCTCCAAAGCGCCCGCGAATCGTCGATTACTTCAGAGATAAGATGTTCTTGCACAAGCTCGGGACAATGGTGATGCGTTGGATGAAGAGGAATTGTCAGTTTCTGCCGAGGGTAATGCCAAGACCTATGATGCGATGTGGATGAGCAACCTATTCGTGAGATAGGTCACAATCATCGAACGCCTTTCAAGTCGCCGATCGTGATGCATACGACTGATGTAGATGATGGACCCATCTGCACACAATCTTTATGGCTAGCATCTCCAATGGTTTCTCCCAAGATCTCTTCTTCACCACAAGTGGCCCATCCAAAGACAAACTCATCTCGAGGTATTAAAGCTATACGATGATGTCGATGTGCAACGGATGCATGACAAAGTACAACCAACTGAAACTTTTGAATCAAATGTTGAAAATATGGGTAATATCAATATTGTCCCATACGATCAATACGTGAAACAAAGTGAAAGTGAAGTTGTACCAAGTGATGCATCTTCTGCAATCAACAACGACTATGTCTTTGATGAATACACGCATGTGCTCTGATGAATCCATAATTTACGAACTAAACGCCTATAAGGAACGTGTTGCTATTTATGAACAACGTGCAAAATTTGAGTTGACCACTCGTGAGCGTGAAATGGATGTCCAAGTGAGTACAATAATTAGAAAAAGTAAGTTTAAAGAAGAAGTATTGAAACAAGAATTAAATTCCTTGCAAGAAAAACTTTCCAAAACAAATAAACAAAACAAGAACTTCAAGAAAATGTGAAAATGCTTAAGCAAGAATTTAATGCAAAGGAATCAAAACTCTTGAGAGATTTTTCTAATCGAAAACTTTGAAAACAAACTTGAAAACAAGTTGTACTTACAAGGAAACACCATTCGATTTGCTCACATGGTCACGAAACATCGTGTCTTAAGCGATAAGCATAGCATTCCCTTGTTGAGGAACCAAACCAGAGGTAATTAAAAGGCTAGAAATGCTCATAAGGTGCTTTATGATGGTAATGAAGTCCTTAAGCCTAGGCGAAACCTAGTTGCGTTGAGTGCATCGAGGAAGATAAGATATTAAATGAAGTCACTAGGAAAAGATGAATAAGAAGCAAAATGATCCCAAATGCAAAGAGAAAACATAATCATCTCTCCTCATGATTACAAGAAGGAAAACTGGATTTCCTTGAACATGTTTAAGCCTCGGACTTTGTTGACTCCGAACAAGTCTTCGGAAAAAGGATTTAGATAAGCGTAAAGCGGAAAACATTATTGAAACAAACCCTCCCTTTTGAAAATGCCTAGAGCGATTGTGTATCCTCCTAATACACCAATGCATCTTGTTCCTAGAACAATTGCCACTAAAAGCAAGACATTGATTAGCCAATCGTTATATTTCAACTATTTGTTGATTTTGAGAAAACTTGCAAGAAAAGGATCACGCCCACCGGTATAACTCAAGGAGAGAGAGGTTTTGAACAAATGAAAGAATGTTATTTAATCGAGGTCATGCCTTCTTTAAACTTCTAAAAGATCACTTTGAGAGTCTTAAAAGGGGTGAAACCGATATTAAGGGTATGGAAAAGGAATTTGATGCAATGGTTGTTGAAGTTAGTGACTATGAGCGTGCACTAAAATATAATGAGATTGAGAGAAAGAACCGCATACATTAAATGAGAATCTTATTCTCGAATGTGTTGCTCAAGATGTTTTTTTCCGCGCTCAAATTTCTATTAATGCTTCCAAATTTCATGAATTATCCTGTCTCGAAAGTCTCCCATGATCGTGTCATTGAGCTTGAAAAACTAATTCCAAACTAAACGAGAAAATTGAACTGGATGATCACGACAATTTGGTTAAACATTTTCTAAACTAGAAGTTGAGTACTTTAATTTACAACTAAAATATCAACATCTCAAAGAAAATGTCAAAACTTCAAATATCAAGACATCTTCGATGCTCGTAGTTTGATGCGTTTTCAAATCAACAAACGTGATGAGCAGATTCAAGCTCGGTGCAACACGATCGAAAGTTGAAAGCCCAAATCTCTCAATTAAAGGGTCAAACATACAATATGACGAGGCTCCCGGATGCCTCCTTCTTTAGATTCTCGAATTCTCAAACGTTTCATCTTCAAAACCTAGTAAATGCTTTACAAAAGGAAAACGAAAGTTTTCTAGAAGAAAATGAAAAGGTTAAACGTCACTTCAATGAGTTGTTTGAATCAATTAAAGTCACTCGTAACAAAAACAACGAACAAATAACTTCATTGCAAAAGGAAATTGAGAATCGAGAGTCGTGTAAAAGGAAAATGCCAATGATCAATGGGGAGAATGTTGTATCTAAGGTTCACTCTAGTAATAAATCGCTTTATCGTGACATATGTCCCCTCACCTAAGGAACAACAAACTTGCCATTCAAACATATTTCTCATCCCTTAAGGATTGCTTAGAATACTGCGTGAGATTGTTGAAGAGGATAAGCTAGAGAAACCTCATGATAATGCAATTGGACATGCATGCTCATATGCCAAACGATCTCAAGAAATCTTAGAATGCTTGATCACTATATGCCCAAAGACATTAGGTGAGAGAGTTAACCCTTTGATTCCATGCTCAATGCCTAAGGCCAAATATGATATGCACTCTACTCCCAATGTTTTGAATGAGAGCCGTAGTGTACCCTTGAGTAGTTGATTCTAGATCCATCAATGCTAGGAAAGAGAACTCAAATGTGCCTTCTAGGAGTACTAATCTCGGACATCTAGCTTTAAGAAAGTGAACCGTAGTGCACTGCATGTAGTTCGGATCCCAAAGACATCTAAACAAGTGGTGCAAAGAGTAGTAAAACAAACTAATGTTCCCATTCCCTCTACAAGAGTAATCGGTGACATTAAAGGGAGCAGTCAAAGTCTCAAGACAATACAAGGAATGATAGGACCTCTCAAGCTAAGAATGTGCCTTTGGAAGAAAGTAGAAGAACAATCTAGGAACCTTAAGTTTGAATCGAATAAAGCGAATCGTGTTGATTCTAGTATTAGCCATAGGCGCATCGTAATTAATTCAATTCGATACTATTTGCAAAACTTGTACCGATGATTGCTTGAATTCATTTCTAATCATGGATGTGATGTCAATGCTTTGCCTAATGATGTTAATTGTCCGATTAATATTGTTAATGCTAAAATTCATGCTAAAAGGCTAAAAGGCAAAAAAAAGAAAGTTAGAAAACAATGGAAACCCACGTGAAGAACATTAGTGAGAATAGGTTTTTATTGGATACCGTTGGTCATAAGACCAATCGATAATGCCCACTAGAAAATGGATGCTCTTGGTAGAACTATTCCTTAAGAAGTGGTCACTCGTAAGAAATGTGGCTATCTGAGACACTAGTATTGCATCTACTCACAATGATTCCATTACCTCACCGTCTGATATGAATGCTTCTATTTCGATGTGGGTGTTCCAATGTTGCTACTAACCAAATGGAACCCATTCTTGCATGGGGATCCCAATTATCCGCTTATCCATTCTTGTCTGTGTTCAACCGCAGATCGCTCAAATCGCTACGTGGTACCGGACTCAGCCGTTCCAACATATATTTGGAGACCGTCACGGCTCATGAACTCGTGAGCAAATTCATCGGGACTCGTTAGATTTGGTAATGATCATTTCGGTGCTATTATGGGTTATGGAGATTATGTTGTTGGTGATAGTGTCATCTCCAGTGTATTATGTGGAAGGTTTAGGTCATAATCATTCTCTATGGGTCAATTATGTGATTACGATCTAGAAGTAGCCTTGTAAAACATACCGCTTTGTTAGAGATCTTAATTGTAAGGAACTGCTGAAAGGAACTCGTGGCTCAAACCTTTACACCATCTCTATCGATGACATGATGAGAGCTTCACCAATCTGCTTGTTATCAAAGGCTTCAAAACAAAGTCATGGTTATGGCATCGTCGTGCCTCAATCACTTGAACTTGGCACCATCAACAATCTTTCCGTAAAGGACTTAGTTGTAGGTTTACCTAGACTAAAGTATGAAAAGGATCATCTTTGTTCAAGATGTCAATTGGGAAAAAGCAAGAAGTATGCCCATAAACCCAAACCTACTAACTCATCACGAAGTTCTTCATATGATTCATATGGATCTATGTGGACCAATGAGGTGCGAGAATATCTTTGGGAAGAAATATGTGTTAGTTGTAGTTGATGATTACTCTAGATTCACCGGGTCAAGTTCTTAAGGACAAAGGATGAAACTCTCGATATCATCATCAAACTCATCAAGCAATTGCGAGTTCGACTCAACAAAGCGTCGAATTATCGTAATGCATAATGGAACCGAGTTTGTCAACAAAGAACTTAGTGAATTCTATGAAAGCGTTGGAATCAACCATCAAAGAAGTGTTCCACGAACCCTCAGCGAGCGGTGTAGTTGAAAGACGAAATCGTACTCTTGTTGATTTGCTAGAACAATCTTGATCTACTCAAAGGTTCCAATGTTTCTCTGGTGAAGCTATTGCCACGTGCATGCTACACAAAATCGTTCCCTGATTCACACTATTCATGGAAAACTCCATATGAACTTGTCCACAACAGAAAACCTAATCTATCTTACCTTCGTGTGTTCGGTGCATTGTGCTATCCAACTAATGAGGTCAAGACTTAGGCAAACTTAGGGCTAAAGGCGACATTGGAGTATTTGTAGGATATGCACCAAACAAAAGGGATACCGAATCTACAACAAAAGAACCCGAAATATCATGGAAACAATTCACGCCACGTTTGATGAGTCGACCGGTCAAATGGCTCCTGGACACTCCACCGGGACCCGCACTTCAAAAGCAGTCCTATTGGTTCATCCCTTGTTCCAAACTCCTCTCAAGAAACTCCATATGTACCTCCATCGAAGATGATGTAAAGAAATTGTTTGATCCAATGTTTGATGGTGTATGAGTCTTCTACTAATGAGGTGCCGATCCCTACAATGAGGATGCTCATATTCCAAAGTGAGTGAAGTCAATCCATCGGTTTCAATATCTCAGAAGTCAAGAAGCACCGCCGATCCTTGCCTCATCAACAAATCATCATTCTTCAAATGTACATCATGGAAATGTTTCGCATCAATAATGAAGTTAATCCCTTTGCGACTCGAAGATGCTCCATTTGAAAACATATTTGCTACTCCCGAATCATCATCGAACCATCTTCTTGAGAGACATCGACTCGCCTACCTCGGGCCTCAACAAATGCCACATGAACACCTCGTAAAATGGACTCACGATCATCCATTAGACAACATCATTGGAAATCCTCTCGTCTCAGATCAACCCGAAGCAACTCGCAACCGATGCCTTATGGTGCTTCTTCAACTCCGTACTATCTAAGATCGAACCAAAAGATGTTAAAGCGCTATGAATGAAGATAGGTGGTTCAATGCTATGCAAGATGAAATTCATGAGTTTGATCGTCTTGATGTATGGGAGTTAGTACTGCTCCAGATTGTGCTATGATTATAGCTCTAAATGGATCTTCAAAGTAAAACTTGATGAGCATGGTGATGTGTTGAAGAACAAGGCTCGATTAGTTGCTAAAGGATATCGTCAAGAGGAGGGTATAGACTTTGAAGAATCTTTTGCTCGGTTGCTCGAATCGAGGCAATCGTAATCTTCGGCTAATCTCGCTAGTAAGAACATGATAGTTTATCGGATGGATGTAAAGACGGCATTTCTAAGCGGAGATCTTAAAGAAGTCGCTCACGCCACCAACCCGAAGGATTTGTGAATCAAGAGCATCCTACTCACGCTTATCGTTTGAAGAAGGCTCTTTACGGTTTAAAGCAAGCTCCGAGGGCATGGTACGATACACTATCAAAGTTTCTTCTATCAACCGGATTCATCAAAGGAGCAGTTGATCCTACATTGTTCACCGAAGTCGGGCAAACATTTGATTCATGTTCAAATTTATGTTGATGATATTATTTTGCCTCGATCGACCCAATGGAATGTGATCGTTTTCTAATGAAATGAGTTCAAAGTTTCAAATGTCAATGATGGGACAAATGTCATTTTCTTGGGATTACAAATTTCTCAAAGTCCGGAGGCATTTTCATAAATCAATCTAAATATGCAATGAGATTTTAAAGAAATTTGGATTTGATTCAAGTGACCTGTTGACTCCCCATGATTGACCGAACCAAACTAGATGAGGACCTCTCGGGATCATGATTGACCAAACTAAATATCGGAGTATGATTGGATCACGATGTATCTCACCGCTAGTAGACCGGACATTTTGTTCTCTGTGTGCATGTGTGCTAGATACCGTGCTAAGCCTACTAAAAAGCACCTTGAAGCAGTTAAGCGGGTCTTCGGTATCTCCAAGGAACCATCAATATGGGACTATGGTACCGAAGGACACCGGTATGTCACTAACGGCCTATGCAGATGCCGATCATGCGGGTTGTCAAGATACACGTCGAAGTACGTGCGGAGGTGCTCGTTTTGGGTGATAAGCTTGTGAGTTGGTCTTCAAAGAAGCAAATGAGTACTTCTATTTCCTCTACATAGGTGAATACATAGCCATGTCATCTTGTTGTGCTCAAATCTTATGGATGAGATCTCAATTATCGACTATGGCTTTGAATTCAACAAAATCCCTCCGCATTGTGATAATAAAAGTGCTATTGCTCTCTCATGCAACAACGTTCAACACTCAAGAGCAAAGCATATCGACATTCGACATCATTTCATCGTGGCAGGTGGAAAAAGGTGTGGTGGAACTATATTTTGTGAGGGTCGAATATCGGTTAGCAGACATCTTCACCAAAGCTCTTCCAAGAGAACGTTTTGAGTTTATTCTTCCACGACTTGGTTTGAAAAGCCTTCAACGAAACTCTCAAACGCCTTCGGGAGGAAGACGAGGAGTAAAGGTCTTTCTTCATCTATCTCTTGTACATATATATTTGAAAAACAAAATACAAAATTATAAAACCTTCAAAAATCAAATAGAAAAATATAAAACTTTCAAAATCCATAAAAAATCTGAAAAATTCGAAAAATCTTCACAAAAATATTGTCAATTTGTCATGGTTTTTCTCGGTTCGATTATATCTACGGTTTCTGTGCTGTCATTCAAAGAATGACACGGGACTTTAGATGTTGTTCGAATTTAAAAAAAAAAAAAAAAAAAAAAAAAAAAAAAAATCAAAAATTCAAAAATATTTTGGGAGAAGAGAAATGGTTTATTGTCACTTTCAGCAATAACCGGTTTTAAAAGAAAGAACAGAGCCATGTTTCACCATGTTTTCAAATTCCATGCTCGATTCTATAAACATTTATCTCATTGAAAACCAAATGCTTTGAAAAATAACTCGATCTCTATTTTGATAATCATCGGACTTATTTGTCAAAATCTCTATCTCTCAATCAACAACCTATGTCATTGATTGAGGGGAGAATGATTTCAATTAAATTAAAAAGTTATTTGGCATTAAATTGTTTTCAAAAGATGTACATGCATGTTTTATAAATGGAGTTTAAAGTCTTAAATCCGATCCTTATCGATTCAAACGCTTTCACAATCATGTCACAATTCTCCTTA
Source organism: Chrysanthemum lavandulifolium (assembly GCA_022545495.1). Classification (NCBI taxonomy): domain Eukaryota; kingdom Viridiplantae; phylum Streptophyta; class Magnoliopsida; order Asterales; family Asteraceae; genus Chrysanthemum; species Chrysanthemum lavandulifolium. The sequence goes on along the minus strand of CM040238.1, from coordinate 163,221,919 downwards.
AAAGCTTTCAAAATCAATTTAAATCTATACGAGATCACAAATCTCAAATGATTTGATAATTGTGATCGGGGAGAATGTGTGATTTAAATTAGATTTAAAGCGATAATTAGGTAAATGGTTATAAACGGATGTACATGCTATCACGCCCACATGTGACAAACGATTTCAAATTTTCAATGCACATGTTGAGGGGAGCATCTATCTTAAACCTATAATTTGAAGCGTGATCATTTATCCCATATGCGGTTCCTCTAGTATGTGCAAAACTCTTTTCAAACCTCGAGGCACATATTGAGGGGAGCAAATTCATGGAAACCTCATCCTTCCGGAAATGCTATACCTACTTGATCCATTGAGGAAGTGATGTTGATATCTTTAGAAAATGGTAATCAAAAGAAGTTAATTCTTTCTCTTGCCTCCGTGTGCAAAACATTTTCAAATACTTGATGCACATGTTGAGGGGAGTTCTCGTTCTAAAATATCAAAACAATTCGGTACAAAATGCTTTGATAATATATCACAAGTATCCGAATTGATTTTCAAATGGTTTTCAATTGGATCCAATGGCGGACGAACAATACCAAATTGACCGACCAACTTTACTTTATGTACGGTGATATAAGGATGATAAGGTTAGGTATTGGTTCCCATGATCCGCTGAACCGGAGGGATCTACCGAGGACAATTCACTAGTTAGTGTAGAAGTCCTTAGGTATGATGATAAAAGGAGAAAAATGAGATATGGGAAGAGTGCGGACTAAGATGAGCTAGTATTGGAATAAACCCAACAAGGTTCTAGCTATGAAGTCTCGGTAAGCAATGAAGGGTTGAAGAATTAAAAAGAATTGAATGAAAATAGGGTGAAAACAAATAGCCCTCCATTAATTCAACCTTAGGGCGTAAACCGGTTCAATTCATATACTACCGATGGTAACATCGGTATTGAAGACAAGGCGTCATGGACCCAAGGACGCATTGCACTTCAACTTTCCAAACCACTCAAGTTCCTCTTAAAAGGGCTTGTTTCATTCTCACGGGAACCGACATAATCTATCGATCGTCTCTTAGAGATGGTTGATATTGAAGTAGGAGACCCTCTCCCAGTCTCCGACACGGGATCCAAATATGCACAAATTGAGTCTAGAGCCACGAGATCATCAATAAATCTCATTAGGACACTTTCAATGAAGACTCTCTGTTTCACACAATGTGGAAAGAGATTATATCTTGAGTCCCACGATTATCCTTGTGGTATTGCTGGAACATCGTAGTGATGTGTTTACATATTCACAATGAAGATGGAAAGCCTTCTGAGCCAACATCAAACAAGCTCTCGGTAGGTGGCATGTGAGATCTATTATATGGATCAACCATGTGACAACCGAGCAGAAACAATGGGGCGATTCAATCTCTTGAATCAATCACAGTTCGAGTTATGGATTGACGGATACCTTTGAAAAACCGGTCATTGTGCTTAAAAACACTTTTCTTTAGCACATCGACCGTGTACCAATTTTCAAACTAAAGGTGTTTTATGATTGATAATTGATTTTCAATAAAACCTTCGTTGTATTGCAAAACAATTTCTATTGAGCAATACACGATTGTTTTCAAATCTCTTTTCATCAATCGGTGGACTTAAAATTATTTGGTTCACTCACTCCGTCTTGTCTTCTTTGAGATGTTCGGTTTGAGAACAAATAGAACATGCGAAACCTGTCAAGGAGATTCTTAGGAATTCTACCGATCACAAAACTTGTCTTGATCAGCGGGAACCGTGGGCGTGTACCTCAATTCAACGAAGTGATCAAAGACACTTTCGTGCGATTTGTTGCTAGCTGTTGTATGCAGTACGCCCGACGCTTGCGGTGATCGTAATGAAGCGATCAATCCACAACCGCATGCTCACTTAACACATTTATCTCAAAAGAAATCATGATTAGTGCATCAATGACTCGATATTTTCACTCCATGCTTACGCTTCTGCTGCCGCCAATATCATGAATCAACTAAAGCTTCCGCTACTCTGATGAGAAGATATCATGATCCAGAATGTGAGCATGTCGGTCCCAATGTCACAACACCACAATAGATGTCTCAGAGATTGTTGATAGCTGATGATCTCAAGTGATGGCTCAAAATTATCATCACATGGATCAGTAAAAGACCTCCACTTGGAATAACCAAACATGCAATGTGAAGAATCAATGACTACGAGCTCAGGAGCAAAGGACTACATCAAGAATGCAAGATCAACTGTGAAAAGCAATATCTATTTGTATTCAATGTAATTTTGGTACATGATTGAGGTGACCTCCCTTAGGGGGAGATTGTTAGGAATTAGAAATTCCCGGTATTAAAGAGTCGGTCACCTCAAGTATATGTAATCGTTAGAAAGCTCGTAGTCGTAGTTCTTTTAAGTTAAGTAGTAATTTAGTTAAGTAACACCGTGGAGGACGGACGGGTCTTTACCCACCTGTATGCCCGATCCATGCCAAGTGTGGCGAATTATGTAAGACTATAAATACTCTCTACCTCCCAAGGTAGAGAGTTGAGCTATGATAATATCTTTCACTTTCTCTCACTAAGTTCCCTAAACCTCTAACTTTCTCTCTAGAATTCCATCTATATGCTACTTTGTGTTATGGTTTGATGTGTATGTGAAAAGTTATATCCTACAAACGACTTGGAACCCGGTCACAATTGCTTAAACTTCCTCAAACCCCATCATCGGTTGAATCAAGCCCCTACCATACGCCAACAAATGGAAAGACTATTTGCTCCTCATTCGGTGTGATATTGATGAACGTGCTCCATGTGTATCCGTTGCTTCATTGCTCAACCCGATAATACTCATACCGATACACTGCTACAACAACTCACGTTGACGAAGCACTACCGATTGACTCCACAACAGTTGAACAAAGCGATTCCAATGACGAACCAAGCGATGATGTTACGAACAATCATGTACCCCACCTGCAGATTTTGATCCAAATGCGTTCTTTAACCCATTTGCCAATGAAACTCTTTGCACTGATGTCGCGGAATCATCAACAAACCATTTGAATCCTCAAAATTAGCACAATGTATACCAACATCAACCCTCTACACATCGATGGACAAAAGATCATCCTCTTGAGAATATTATTGGCAACGCAAATCAACCGTCGTTACTGACAACGTCTTCACACAAATGGTGAACATTGCATTTATGCCTCACCGCTCGCTATCTGAGCCTAAAAACATTAAAGACGCAATGACAAAAGACAATGGATTGAATCCATGCAAGAAGAACTCAACCAATTCAAACGTCTTGAAGTATGGAATCGGTTGAAAGACCAACAGGGTCTCGTCATTGGTCTCAAATGGATTGGAAGAACAAATTGATCTTTGAAGGAACGAATCGAAACAAGTCACGTCGGTGGCTAAGGGTTATAGGCGGAGGAGGGTATTGACTTTGAAGAATCATTTACTCCGGTTGCTCGTCTTGAGGTCGCTCGGATTTTTCTCGCGTTATGACTCATATGAATATAACGGTCTTTCGATGGACGTCAAACCGCTTTCTCGAATGGTTAAGCGAAGAAGCGGTTTATGTCACCACCGAAGGATTCATTGATTCGAGTTCCCAAACAATGTCTACAAACCGAACAAAGCTCTATATGGTCTCAAACAAGCCCCTCGGGCGTGGTACGATAAGTTATCATCCTTCCTTATTGCCAATAAGTTTACCAAAGGTTCGATCGACCCTACACTCTTTATACAATATCAGGGCTCACATCTTAATCGTTCAAATCTATGTGGATGACATCATTTTGGGTCAACACATTTAAAATACTCAAATGCTTTTACAAAATTATGACAAAACATTTTGAAATGTCCATGATGGGTGAACTCACATTCTTCCTTGGAATGCAAGTTCATCAATCACCCTGGTATTTTCTTGAGTCGACCCAAATATGCCCTTGAACTGTTAAACAAATTTGGAATGCAAAGCTGTGACACCTATGCCACACCAATGGCTCATACCAAGAAGCTAGACACTGATTTACATGGGAAATTGGTGGATCCTACCAAATCTTGTAGTATCATTGGGTCTCTCATGTATCTAACAGCTAGCAGGCGACATTGTTTTTGTGATATCTTTGCTCCCGTTATCGATCGAGACCAAGCGAAACTCACCTCTCGAGGCTAAGAGAATCCTCCGATACATCAAAGGAACCATTAATTTAGGGATCCGTATCCGAAGGATTCGGTTTTGAACTAATAGCTTTTTCGAGGACGACCACGCAGGATGCTTAGACTCACGGAAAAGTACTTGTGGCGTTACAATTTCTTGGTGACAAAGCGGGTGTCATGGCAATCGAAGAAGCGGATTGTACATTGTCTTCAACGAGCGAGAATATGTAGCCATGTCGGCGTGTTGTGCTCAAGTCATTTGGATGAGAACACACCTCAAAGACTATGGTTACGTATTTGATGAATCCCGATGTCTGCGACAATCGGAGTGCTATTGCGATCTCGTGTAACTCGATTACGCATTGAAATCAAAGCACATCGATCTTGATATCATTTCATCAAGGACCACATGGAACAGGTACCGTTGAATTATACTTTGTGGGTGCAGAATACCAATTGGCGGATCTACTCACCAAAGCCTTAACTCTGCTAGGTTTAATGAGTTGGTCCACCGGATTGGTATGAGGTGTTTGACTCAAGAGGCTGGATGAACTCTTAAAACATTCTTAAAACCGATCAAACACCAAAACCTCTTTTGTAAATATTTTTCAAAACAAAATACAAAAATATAAAACACGATAAAACAACAAAATATTCTTCTATCCATATTTCTTCAAACATGGCAAGTACCTTTCTTCCGTCAACACTCAAATCTTTCAAAATTCAGTATTTTTCCGATCAAGTGTTGAGGGGGAGAAAATAAATTATTCACTGTTTCAAAATAACCGTGTACTTGCATGTTATCTATTCCCGGTTGTTTCTTTAAATACTGGTGGTAACATTTCTAGTTTTCCGACACCCCTCGGACTAAAATTTATAAACTTTCATTATTTCTTCGTTTGATAACCAAAATGGAAGTTAAAGGCATTGGATGAAAATGGAAAAGGTGGAGGGGCTAAAACTGTCAAAACCTTAAAGTTATTTTTCATAAAACTCTCCACCTAATTCATTTAATACATCACATTTATTATTTCACCAAACTCATCCTACGCCTAAAATTGAATCTCTCAATCCGGTCTCTTGATCCTCATTTTGTAAGTGTTTTCGTAATCTTTACGTATTTACAAACAAGGGTTTTGAATTTTATGCAAATCCAACGGCTAAAGCGTGTGTTATGATGATCTTTGTGTTCTACGCGTAGCATAAGAACACAAGATCATCATGTGTGTTTTTAATGATGTAATGGTGTTAAAATTTTCATAACCATGTACTAAAACCATTTTCGTCAATCTAATTCACCCAGATACACGAATTGTCTGTTTTTCAAAATTAGGGTTCATGAGTCGATTTGGGTGTTTTCAAATGAGAAAGTTTTTGGTGATAAAGATTGTTGTATAAGGTTGTTTTCAAGTTAAATTGATCATATCTAAGCCTAGAAACTACCCAGAAACACTAATGATTCACAAACTGAAAACTAGGGTTTATGTTCATAAGAATTGGGTATTCTTGATTGGCCTTGAACTTGATGTTAAAACTTGGATAGGACAACTTACTATGCCTCTAATACCTTCCGAATCAATTTAGTGCAAATCCTATGGCTAGATTTCATACTGCGTAATTCTTGAACTTTAGGGTTTTAGGCTACACGCGTAACACATGTTCTCGCCTAAGCGCTTGATATGTATTCATGCCATGATACATTATAGAATGAATTTTTGTGTTAATATTGATTCTATGATGATTTTATTTTAGGTTTGCAACACGTAAAATCGAATCAAGGTTGTTAGACATCTCACAAGATAAGGATCACCTCACGCGTAGCATGTTATGCGAAGAGAAATCTTACACGTAGCATTTACCGTAAGGTTCTACATAACGGACTACGCGTATCCCGTGAAGGATATGCGTGCAATGACCTCACGCATAAGGTCTACTCTTACGAGTAAGCCTTACGCGTAAGGTTTATATATGCTTACGGCGAAGCTCTACGCATAAGGTCTTCTTCTTCCCACGCGTAATATTTCTTACGCGTAAGACAAGGTCCTACGCATAAGCTTGTGCCTTTACGCGTATAACTCCTGTTTACACATAAGTTACCATTTCTATGCCTAAGTCTTGATTAAACCTTCATCATGAATTGTTACGCGTGCAAACTTGTAAATAAATAAATCATAACGTCATGAAACCAATAATGTCACTAATAAGCTTAAACGTTTGATATGTTGTGAAAAATAAGTGATAACATAAACTTTAAAACATATAGTTAACTAACTCACGAAACATATCACGACTTAATTAGACTATTGGACAAACAAGTGACTTTGGACTCGTAACAATCATTGACATGTCACATTCAATAAGTAGATGATAAAACCATCTGTTGACTAACATAATGTCTTTTGATATGTTGGTTCTGTTGGATAAATATCTTTCAGATCACGACATGGATGCTCAAATGAATGTGGATGCACCAAATGTTCTCACCGTTGTTGATATCTTCCCTAATGGCTATCCGATGAAGATTGGAAAGAACAACCTTCGTGTTGACTTTGAAACTCTCACCTGCTCAGAGTCCTCTTGCTTGATTGTTGTTGATATTCTGAGGAATCATCCTTATCGAATATGCTCTCCAACTACGCTCTTCGCTCCGAGATCTACATTCATCAGTTCTGGAATACAATGCAAAAGATCAAAGGACAGAATGTTGTGACTTTGACTTTCAACCACAAACAAGTCACCATCACACCTGCAGACTTACGGGCTGTTCTTCTCATTCCGATCATCGAGCCAACCGAACTCAATGCCACACCAACTGAAGAGACTGTTCTATAGTTCCTGATCGATATTGGTTATGACGAAGCTACAGGAGTAATCACTAAGCATTCACATGTGGATCTTAAGAATATTACTCAACCTTGGAGAACTCTCTACATCATCATCACCAAATCTGTTTCTGGTCGTGACAGTGGCTATGAGCATCCCAAGCTCATGGATCTGCAAATCTTTTGGGCTTTGGTCAACATGAAGCACATTGAAGTCGAAGCTCTAATATGGGACAACATGATGACATTCCTCAAGAAGCTTGGCTCAAATATCCCTTATATCAGATATACAAAACTATTGATTCAAAGTGCACTTGGGCTTAATCCTGATATCCCCAAGAGACTCAATGACCCCAACAATCACGACATGTTGTATGAACCTACTCTAACAGTGAGATTTAAGGAATCAACAACAAAGAAACAAGGTGTTGTGTTACCGGTTCACCTTCTCTCTAATGAAATCAAACAACTTTACTCATACAAAAGGTATCTAGTAGCAGTTGATGAAGGCAAAGTTGGTCTCTCGATGACAAGTCTTCGGTACACCTTCTAGGAAAACTAGAAGAGGAAGTGCGGTGAAGTGCCAGAACCTCGAAAGTCCAAGAAAGTTTCCTAAAAAAACACAGGACGTAAGAGGACGGTTCCTTCAAAGAAAGTTATCCCTATTCCCAAATCGAACCGCAACGAAGCTAAAGGATGAAAGCTCGAGGAAACCGAATCGAAGAAGAAGTAACTTACTCGAAGCAGTTAAAGATGACACTCGACAGTACCACAAAGCCTTCAAGTCCTAAAGGTGATAAAGGAAGACTCCGGTGATTAAGCACGAAGAAAGCTCGATGAAGAGCCTCTAGATATCTTGATTACAGGAAGAAGTTCAAATTCGTTAGAATCCAACACGTTGCGAAAGAGTTTGAAAAGGATCAAATGGGTGGCCCCGGAGGGTCAAGTGGTGATGTTCAATCCACACCAATTCGTGATGCGGTTAATCAACCCGATAAGGGAACTGGTGCCACCACTCTTGAGCAACAACAAAAGCAACAAGAGATTCTATTGAGTATGACATTGAGGAACCGAAGCGAAAAGTCATAGAAGGAAAAAGGCGATAAAGAAGTGCGCACTCAAGCTAAAGTTGATGAAGAGGCGACTCAAGCTAAAGCGAGATGAAGATGCTAGGATTCAGTGAAGAACAGACCAAACCGATAAAGATGACGAAGTAAACTACGATGATTATCTTCTCAAATTCAACTCATTCCAAGGAGAAAATTACGAACCTCCTAAGGACCCTTAACCTCCTCATGACTCTTCATCATCGATTCATCCTCTCACTCTTCACCACCACCATCCAAAAGATCAACCAGATCCACATCCAAATCGGTGAAGAAGCCAACCGCATCATGGATCTCTCAAGCTAAGACACGAATCGTTAAAGGCATTAGCGGTCGAAAGAAAAGCGTGTTGTACAAGAAGTGAATTTTCTTGTCGACTGTACAATATCTTCATGATGAGAATGACAAGATGCAAGTTGAAAGGGAATATGTCCAGAAGCTCATGAAAGATGATCTTCAAGGGAAAATGAACGAGATGATCAAAGGTTACACTCACAAGTACCTTCTTGACATTGTTCCTGGAGTTACAAAGGAGATGTTTACCAAACAACTCTATCCGAATCTATTACACTTGGCCAAGCAAACTATGAGATCAACACCAATGCATGTCAACATCAACCTAGTTGATCCCATAATATTCTCAGATGTTGAATTGGTTTCCAGGCTCGTAGCTTAAATGTCTATGAAGGTAAACTGTTTGAAGCATTGCTGGAATACCAACTTAAATCAGCATGCAGAGAAGAAGCTGAGAGGCCTAAGCGTCCAAGAGACGATGAAGATAAGGATAAAGATAAAGAGTCGAAACGCCCGAAGATGTCTGGTGAATCATCCTCCATGCCACCTCCACCCCAAAGGAATCCAGCTCAACCACGATCTCCCCCTCGCTCTTCAACCGAAAACCTCGGGATTACGAGTTACCACCCTGCACTCAAAAGCGGTGATCACTTTGAGTATACGGGTGGTGACGATGAGGAAGTCCTGAGCCCCAACAACAACCCTCTCTCCAAAGACAACAAAGGAACCAAAGATCCTCCTAAGCCTAAGAAGAAGAAGAAGAAGAAGACGACTAAGCCGATGTCGTTTCATGGCTAGACGACGATGACACCGATTACGAATGGTTTTCCATACTTGTTGTCGCTACACCCATTTAATCAAGACCAAGATATAGTAGGAAGTAGTACATTGGAGCATGCAAAGGTATTGCAGAGAAGTTTCGAGTGAAGAAGATGACGAAATCGAGTTGAAACGAATCAAGAATAAAGCTTTTCAAATACTCAAAGACATTTCGGAAAGTGCTATTGAAGTTGAATATCACCTTGAAAACATAGCACGAGCCATGTCTAACAACATTGATTGGCTCAACCTGTAGCAAACATCGACTACACCGGAAAAGACAACGCCCATACTACAGATTGGACCAAACCTCTACCTACCATTGGTCAACCGGATCAACCTCGATTCCATTTCGATACTTCTTCAACAACGACACGAATTTCTACTACATGGTAGCGATATGTCAAAGAAATACGCTACATCACTTACACTTCGTTCGGCAGACCATATACTCTAGCGCATAGCCATCGAGGAAAAGGCTACCCACATGTTCAACAACAGAGTGGAAGGGTATGACATCGATGCAATGTACGAGATTCACCATTGGCCGGAACACCGACGAATCTACTACAGAAGCTGCCAAGTTCGAAGGTCTCAACAAGAAGTGTATAGTACACAAAGGATCGTTGCTGTTAAGCATGTCACTCTCTCGTCTAAATGGGACTACACATTTCTCAAGACAATCGTGGTCAAAAGACAAGATGAAGAGGACTATGAATTTTGTGAAGCGGACATTGAGAACTTGTCTCTCAATGATATTGAAGATCGTATCTTGCCAAAGTACGGGGAAGAATGAGACAATTCTCATTGAAATTCAACATGAATACTTCAAGTCCCCTCATCTTCATCAAGCATAGTGATCCGAGCGTGTAGAAAATTTGCAACTTGTTGTTGAGTCGATCGAATTGTGTCAACTTCACGCACCTAAGCTAGAACTTCGACATCAACCATCTCCTCAATTCACTCTCATTAGCAAACCCTTTGGAGTAGTCCGCAGAGCACTCCACCGCAATCGCTTGATGGCATGTAATGAGCTTCATAAGTTTGAGATTCAACATTGAAGCATGTCGAGCGGGCTAGCATATAGGTTAAAGGTGATTCAACAAGGCATTGGGTCACAAAGAGATGGGATTCAAAGGAAAGACGAGATGTAAAGAGAATCATCAAGATGATTGATGAAAGGTTGTTTGAAGGATCTGCCCGTAACATTGGAAAGCTTCGAGGTGGTCGTCAACGCATCAATCTCACGGGCTATCAACGACCACTCGCATTCACGGAGTTCTTGCGACCTACCTAATATTCTGGTACCCTTTAAACCGCTTCAATTCATTATTTTGGATGTGTGATTATTAATCGACATTGGCTTGTGCACACATAACGATGTACAACTGTTCTTGTAATGAAAGGACCACGTAGTACGCTTGATGCCACAATCCTTATAAAAGGAGCGAAAGCTTACTTTTTGAGTAAAACTTATCAAACCTTTCATTTTTCAAAGGTTTTGCTCAAAAGAACAAGTACTTCCTCGTGATTTTCAAAACCTCAACAGTTTATATAACTTGTTGAGGGAAGTATTTAATTTAAACTTTGTTCACAAATTGTTCACATGGTCATCTTCCCATAAAACTCAAAATGGTCATATTTATTCTCAAACATTTCGTCAAAATAACATTTATATGCCATTTTTAGGGGAGAAAAATTATGTGATAAGAAATATGTTGTGAATTGCTATTGAATTCTCGTGTGAAAAGACTTCAACCCATGAATTGCGGGATCCGACAAATCATACATCAAAAAGATTTGTCTTCCAAGACTTATCCAAGTAGATCGTACCTTCGAGAAACTCCCGATAGACATGAACTTTGTGGGTTTGACAACCTTTCGGGTTGTCCACATCTTCAAGGTAATTATTAGAGCTAGTTGTCACCTAAAACCGACAATGTATCTCTTTAACTATGCAATGCAATCGTGTCTCGCAAGGAATTGTCTATCTTGAGTCGATCATTCAAAAGTGCGAACTCTTTCCTCACTGTGCGATTTCCGTAAAACTCTTAAGCACATGTGGAGGGGAGTACTTCGAAAATCTAAAACTCTTGAAGTGCTTAAACATATTTTTCATTCACAAACACTTCGAGAGATTTTCATGAAAAATGGTTTTATGGCAATGGAGTTATAAGGTGATTAAGGTTAGGAATAACTGTCCTATGATCCGCTTGAGCGGAGGGATCTACCAAGGACACTACCAATAGTTAGAATTAGAAGTCCTTAGGTATGATTATAAAAAGAAGAAAATGAGAATCGGAGAAAGAAGGAGTTGAAGAATTAAAAAGAAAAGCAAAGAAAGGGTGAAAAGAAATAGCCCTCCGATTATTCAACTTAGGGCGGACACGGGTTCAATTCATATGCTCTTGGTTGTCACTTGATGACGCCGGTATTGAAGATTAAAAGTCGTCATGGACCCGGTGGCGCATGCACTAAACCTTCTTAGCCACTCAAGTTTCTCTCAGCGAGCTTGTTTCATTCTCACAAGGAACCCTACATAATCTATCGGCTTTCTCTTAGAGATTGCGGATATTGAAGAAGAAGACCCTCTCCCTAGTCTCCGCTCAGGAAAACCAAAATGCACTATTGAGTCTAGAGCCACGAGATTCATCAAAAGATCTCTTAAGTACACTTGACATTTCATCACTTGTTGTTCAACAATAAGAACAACAATGGTACGTTATCGAGTCCTTCACGTATCTTAGCAACTGGTCGATAACATTTATGAGAGGTTCACATCTCGTGATCTTCATGATTGAATGGAAACTCCTGCCAGGTCAACATCAAACGACCGACAAAGCAGTCGCCGGTAACTCCCGTGGATTACGCTTAGTGGTCTCAAATGGTCTACAATCGTGAGGTGATACTTTGGTGTACCTCGGTGACTCATCCGAATCGTAGGTGTACTTGATTCATCGTGTTATCTCACTTGTGGGACTCCGGTTCAGAACGGCCTTTGTGAGAATTAGAGTTGTGTTTTCACATTATGTGTTAACACTCTCGAGTTCAAACTTGTAAGTGCGGAATCCGCTTATTACTAACCTTTCTTATGTTTACTTTTATGGAAGCTCGGAGCGGATCGATCGTGCAGATTCTCCACATGCTCATGCCAACAACATCACTTATGGAAGTTCTCTCATAATCAAAGGAAACACAAAGTCAGAATGATTCTTCGTCAACAAAGAATCTACAAAGTTTAAAGACTTAAAGAACTTCATCAACTGAAATCCAACGTTAAAGAGCATGTGAGCATGTTGGAGAAAGACGTGGAGACACTGGAGCAGCGAAGCAGACCTGATGCAGACAACAACAACATAATATCACTAGCTACCATCACAAAGAACAATGATCAAAGAACAAAGATAAAGAAGACGTCAAAGCAGAACTGTTTAAAGAAAATAATTTCTCTACACTGGGGAGATTGTTCAAATCAAGGCAATTCTTCTCCCAAGAAAGAAGAATGTCAAGACGCCAAAGCTACTATTACATCAGCACCTTCACCGCTTACATTCATTCATCACCAACACTAGGGGAGATTGTTGGAATCACTCCTAAACCTAATTCAAGTGTTAGTGATTCATATGTAATAGTTAGCTTAATTATGGCCTTTATGTTTGTTATTAGCTTAGGCTTATGTAGAAGGCCCATAAGCCTAAGCCCAAGTCCACTAAGGAAAGGAAGGGACTAGGAGTGTTGCCCTAGCTCCCTCTCTTATAAATACTATGTAATAACCCTCACTTGAGGGTTGGTTGTTCAATTTCATTCTCTTACACTCTACGCATAACCTTTCACATAGTATTTCGTGTGTGTGTTTATTATTGTTCAACCAATCTCTTCTCTATCTCTTCTCTTGATGCTTGTGTTACTAATATGGTGACCTAACAGATATCACGGGTGCGTGTACTTAGTATCTGAAGATATCGGGGTTGGTTGGATGCATGATTCTTCGAGATCCTTGTTCGAGCTTTAACCATTACGAATGACAAAGACTTGAGTTGTCTAGTTATACCTGATGTAAGGAGTTACGTTGTTGTGCTCACAGCGTATAGCTATTACTTTTAAGGAGTTACGTTGTTGTGCTCAAGTGTCACATAATGTTGTGGATAATTCGAGAAACTTGAAGTTTACCCCTTTTCGATCCGGTTAATCAACCCGGTAAGGAAAAGGGTTCTTCGTCTGACAATAGTGCAAGTTTAAGTCACAAGTTCGGGTTATTTTACTTTAGTCTTAAGTTCTGTCTCGAGTTTCTCTCACTTCTCTTCTATATTTCTTATATTAATGCTTGTGTTGCAAACATGGGAACCTAAAAGTGGTATCATTCGCCATATAGTTGGGTGAAACGGTTTTTGTTTTTGAAGTTTCATTCATATGCGTAAGTTTCGGTTTATAAACATTCAAACGCTTAAAAACTTTAATTTTTTAGACTTTAAAACTCAAGATTCTTGTACTTTAAAGGTTATTTGGTGATAAACTTTAAGTTTTTGGCAAAAAGTTTGAAACTTTATGTGTATTTGATAAGTTTTGAGCTTGGTTTCATTCGTGTAGTCATTTCTACGCGTAAGGTGATTAAGTGTTTTGGATCATCAAGTTTCACACTTTTGTGTTATTTTGGTGATATTGAAGCTTTTTCATCATAAAATCGGTTTAGAAACACTTTTGGGCGTAAAAATCGCTTTTGGCAAAGTTGGTATATCCTACGCATAGTAAAACCCTAGTTTTACTCGTAAGCTTTCAAAGTCTACGCATAAGCTTCTCAACGTTTGATCTTCAGTGCTATTGGTTTACTCAGTGTTTTCTTGCTAGTATAAGCCTGAAAACACTTCGACTTTGGATATCTTTTACACTGGTATAAGTGTAAAGGATTTTTCGGCAAAACCCTAGTTCTTACGCATAAGCTAACTCTTACGCGTAGAATTCTTTACACCTAAGCATTTTCTTACGCCTAAGCTTGTCTTACGCATAAGCTAATCTTACGCATAAGTATTCTACTACTAAGCCTCTAGTCTTACGCCTAAGCTAAGTTTTCCTCAAGTCTTACGCATAAGCTATCCTACACTTAAGATCTCTTTTACGCGTAAGTTGGTTTCTACGCATAAGGTACTTTCTACGCTTAAGTTGGTTTCTACGCATAAGGTTACTTCATCAACTAAGTTTCATTCGACGACAAAGATCCATCATCTACACAAGTTTCAAGATGTCTCAACCACCATACTCTAGCTACTTTCCTCATATGTATCCTCAACAACAACAACAACAACAATAACTTCATCAACAACAACAACTCTATCAACAACAACATCAATTTCAACAACAATTTCCTCAAGGAGCAATTCCACCTCAAATGATTCAACCACCACCTAGTATACAAGTACAACCTTACACAAACTTTCAAAATCAGCATCCATCCAAGTATGCTATAAAGGAACCGTCTTGGTTTGCAAAGATGTGTGAAGCTTTAAGTAGCCAACAATCCATTCATGAAGCTAGATCACTTGATAGACCTCCAATGCTCACTCCTGGAAACTACGATCAATGGGTGATAAGGTTCTTTAGGTTTTGTGATCTAAAGAAGCCACATGGAAAGTTCTTGAAGAAGGTCATCCTTGAAGGTCCATTTCGATGCCCATCTTGTCACTGCGTGCAGGAGATCGAATCTTTGTTCCACCAAGAGATGATATCACCAACATTGTCGGTATCGATCAACTTACTCACCGATCAACTTCTTCACTTAGAAGCTGATGAACTTGCAATGCAATATATCCTTTTGGGATTACCCAATCCGATACTTCGTAGTGTTGATGCTCAAAAGACTACTAAAGCAATGTGGGAGCATATTCATCTTCTCATGGAAGGCACAGAACTCAATCAAGAAGATATGGAATCCAAAATCTATTTAGCATATGAACACTTCATGATTGAACCAGGGGATACATTAGAATCATATCATCATCGATTCTCAGACATCATCAATGACTTGGAAAAACATAACATCATTATGCCAAGAATTGCAGTCAACACTAAGTTCCTCAGTAGCCTTGGTCCTGATTGGGAAAATTATGTTATCTTCATCCGTCAAGCGAAGAATCTTCATCATGCTACATACGGATTATTGTATGACTATTTGAAGCTCCACCAAAAGGAAGTTGACAGAGAAAGAGTCATTCGTGGATCTCCTCTTTCACCTTCACTCTCGGATAATCAAACTCTTGCATTGTGGGCTCAAGCTTGTTATCCTCAATTTCCAACCTTACAAACTGTCTTCACTAATCCTCCACAACCAACTACTACAATTACCCCATATGATACATCACAGCAACAATCTCAAGAAACTCAATTGGTTTCATACAACAACAATGATCAAGCACTTTACAGTGAATCTAATGAGGATGCAGAAGCTTTCGATGCATTGCAACAAGGGTTTGTCATGATTGCTAGAGCCTTCGGCCGATACTCTAACAAATCCAACAATCGCATTCGTACCTCATCAAACACTAGGAATCAAGCTGTTGTTAACAATGGACGTGTTGAAGTTTAGAATCGTGGTAATGTTTGTCAGATGGGTAGTGGTCACGGGTTTAATGCTAATGGAAGGAATAACATGGGTGCTCCACAACAACGAGCTCATGTGGTTGAATAGGCAAATGCTCAGACTGGGGTTAATGGTCTTCATTGTTATAACTGTAATGAGAAGGGTCATCTGGCTAATGCATGCCCTAAGCCACGGACAAGAGGCAGCGCTTATCACAAAGAGGATTTACTCTTGGCTCTCAAGGATGAAGCTGGTGGAACTCTCACCAACAAGGAACAGAGCTTCATGGAAAATGCAGATTCGGATGATGACATGGAGGACTTGCATGCTAATATAGCTGTGATGTTAATGGCTAACATGCAAGAACTCTACATGAGTGACACAAGCCCAGTGTATGACACTGACGGCTTGTCTCATGTACCGGATCAAACTATATTCATTACTGATCTGATATCTCCGCCAACATCTACATCCGACGAGGGTCAGAGTGTTCAACATGGGCCGTCTACATCTCATTTCGATGATAATCAAATAGATCCCATAGTTATATTTGACGATCAAGATGACCTTATGGTTAATATTGATAATCAAGTTGACTCTGTGGTTATATTTGAGGATCTAAATAATGATCATGTTGCGACTCACGTTGAACAAGCTGAACCTGTGTCTAATCCAGATATTGAGCTCATGACCTTAATTACAGACAAAAAATCTCGAATGGAGAAGTGCCGTGACATCAATCAGAAATTAAACGATAAAATTGCACTGTTAACTAAGGATAATGAATGCTTAAAGTTCCAACTCAACATTTTTTAAACAAAAGAGAAACGTGAAAAAGGTTTTGAAGTCGCATTTGCTAAATCATACCAAAATGAAAAATCTTTGGAAAAACAGATATGTGATCTAGTTGCATCCAAGAATGCTTTGTTGTCTCAAATAGAACAACTGAAATATGATCATAAACAACAACTTAACGCCTCACTTCGAAACTCAAAAGCCAAGTCGAAGTTATTAACTTGTCAAAAGCAGTTTTGTGAATACAAAAGCATTCAAGGAAACAAATAGATGACTATCTTGAAGAAATTGTCGACTTACAAAACAAAATCAAAGAGTTTTGAAATGTTGTTTACAAACATGGTGAGTCAATCACAACTATTCAAAAGTTTACTTTTAAACCAAATCCAAATGGATATGGACCGAATCTTGCTGATTACAAACCTAAGTTTTGACATAGATCATTCAAACCAAATCCTCAAGTTTACAGTGCAGAACATAGAATTGATGACTCCATTATGACTGTTGTTGAATATAATCGCATGGAGGAATTGGATGCAGAAGACGAGAGTCGGTCAAAATTGGAAAATGTTGTTTATAACAAACCATTTAACTATTCAAAAGCCGTAACTTTCGTCACACAACAGGATCATTCTAACACACCTTGAGTTATCACACCTACTTCTGAGTCTTCTAATGATGGTCCCCTTTCCAATGCTGCAAAAATTAATGGTCCTTTACCTTCACTTAATGAAATAAAGCCATTAGCTGAACAATGTCAAGTTATAAAATATTTTGAAACATTCTTATCAGACATCAAACTTTTGGAACGTGAAATTGAAATCAATTCTGAAATAAAAGTTGAACATTTTCAATCGCCTCAAGCGCGAGCCCAAAGAGATATTTTTCATAAAAGAATTTTACCTCATGTCCGAAATTTGAAAATGTGTGCAATATATTGGGAAAGGGATTTTCACAAGGAGCTTGGACTTATGAAAAGAGTTTTCGAACAAATTGACACATCAATTTCAAATTCTAAACATAAAAAGAAAATGTTAAGAAAAGATGTTGATCGACTCTTGGAAGATGTTATCTGTGTTGATACCATTAATGTTGTGTTACTTCATTCTGTTGCATACGCATTTGATTATATCACTGCTGATTCTGTTGAAAATGTTGAGAATACCGATAATGTGTCACAAATCACTTCTTTAAAACTTGAAAATGAGCGATTAATAAACGAGCTTTCGAATGCAAAACGTCGTCTTCAATGGTGTCAAAAAGATTGTCAAAATAGAGAACTCGCTTTGCAAAACAAAATCAACCAGTTGCACACAAAAACTCTTAATCCAAAACTTAAGCAACTGGATGATCAAAACGTGTCTTTGAAGTGTCAAATTTCAAAATATGAACAAGAAATTTCAAAAGTTAAAACCGAATATGGTGTCATATTTGATTTACTCAAAAAGACTCATGCTCAAGTGTCAAAATATCATGATGATCATCTTGCATATACCAAAGATATTTTACGACAAAATGGAAACACTCGCTCTGAAAATCAAGATTTGTTACACATTATCCATGATCTAAAAGCTGAGTTGGTGAAAATTAAGCAAGATAGGGATAGTAACACTAAAGTAATTGCACCAGGAATTCTTAGACTGCCAAATAACACATCACAAGAATATAATGTGCTTCCTCATCGAAACAGAATAGTTGCCTCTTTTCCCAACGCTAGCACTTCACAGCTTAAGAGCACCACAAGGAAGAATAGGAAGTTGCGACGTAAGAAAAGAACAATAAAGACCTCTGAAGCAGAAGAACACCTTAGTACTTTGAATAAGACTCAAGTTGCACCCACTTTATGTTGGGAATAATATTAACAGTTACCACTGATAGTCTTGTGGAAGACACTGCTAAAGATTACACTAGCAGTGGAAACTCATTACCACTGCCAGTACATTATTACCACTGCTATTAGGATAATTTTTATGTATTCATATATTGATAAGTATAGAAAAGATCTTGTGTATATTCTATATTGTTAGGATTATACTTATCTTGTAAAGGACTCCTTGTGCTATAAAAGGAGATCCTAGGTCATTGCTTAGTATATGTATCATTCATATAAGCTTCAAGGTGTAACCCTAGTGATAAGAAAGATCACTCGTATTATTTCTTAATAATATTGGAGCTTTGTGTTATTCTGTTTTCACTTACATTACATCATATAAACCATCTTCTAACTATTACTAAGTATATTCCGCGTGCTTATTAATATACTTCAAAGTATCACTAACACAAGGTGTGTGTTTAGATCCATCAAGTGGTATCAAAGACAGGTTCTGATATTATGATTTAGAAGATCCAAGGAATAAGCTTAACCAACTCACTCAAATCTATAGAGACAGAAAACAACCAGTCCAACTCTGCTCCAAGGCTTCCTAAGCTCAAACTTAATGAGTTTGAGATGTGGAGGATAATGATTGAGCAATACTTTCTCATTCAAGACTATGCTCTATGGGAGATCATCTTATCTGGTGATTCCTTCAAGTCTGTTACGAAGACTGAGAAAGTTGGTGACACAGAAGTTGTAACGGTCTCTGTACCCGAAACTAATGATGAAAGAGAAAAGAAGAAGAAAGATCTGAAGGCCCGAAGTTTATTACTTATGACTCTTCCTAAAGACTAGATCATTGCTTTCAGCAAGTACAAGATAACAAAAGAACTCTTTGAAGTGTTTGGTGGCGATGATGCTACAAAGAAGACACAAAAGACATTGTTGAAGCAAAGATATGAAAACTTCTCTGCTTCAAGCAATGACTAACTTGACAGCATCTTTACCAAACTTCAGAAGATTGTCACACAACTAACTGTGTTTGGCATCGAGGTAGAAAAGGAAGACCTCAATTTGAAGTTTCTAAGAAGTTTGCCTTCCGAGTTTCATACAAATGTTACAATCGAGAAAATAAACCAGATTGAAACTATGAAGCTCAATGATCTTTACAATAACTTCAAACTCATTGAACAAAGACCTAAAAAGGCGGAAACTTGGTACAAGCTCTAGTAGCTTGGCATTGTTGTCAACCTCTGTGACCGTGATGATTCGAAGATGACAATGATGATGATTTTGCCACTTCTTGGGTTCTCGTTTCCACCGGTAATGTTAGTATTACCATTGAGGTTCAAAGAAGAAGGTTCTTTGGTATCGAGATCCTACCTTTTATGCTTTTATCTCCACTCAAGTTAATGGCTCTATATTAACTCATGAAGACATAGAGCAAATTGATGAAGATGACTTGGAGGAGATGGACATAAAATGGCAGATAACTCTTCTTAGCATGAGGGCTAGGAAATTCTACAAGAAGACTGGCAAACCAATACACATCAATGGTGGTGAAACTGCAAGGTTCGATAAAAATAAAGTAGAGTGCTTCAATTGTCACAAGTTGGGGCATTTTGCTAGAGAATGCAGAAGACCAAGGAACCAGGACAAAAGGTCTACTTGGTACAAGCAAAAGAAAGAACCAATAGTGGAAGAACCAAAGGCAATGCTGGCAATTGATGGTATAAGCTATGATTGGAGCAAATGAGTCAAAATATAATGATGATATGATTATTCTTAGAAGAGAGATAGATCATAAGACAGCAGTGAATGAGGCATTAAAAGAATAGTATGAAAAACTTAAAAAGATAAATGAGAATGTCAATTTATCTCATTGACACATTATTATCGGTCTAAGTCAATTGATAAAATTTGGAATGCTCAAATCACTAGTAAAGTTAAGTGCGGTATGGGTTACAATATTGTTCCTCCACCACTAAGGGTGTTCCGTCACCTCTCGGCATAGATTTAGCTCATACAGCCTAGAAGATTTTCGAAACCTATTCGTGAGTATGGTCCTCTCAAGTTTGTGAAAAATGAGAAGAAGTTAAGCTTGAATCGATGTTTTGAAAGTGCAAGTGACTCATCCGTTATTGATGAGAATGTTAAAAGAATGTAGAGACTTCTATCCCAAAAGTTGTTAATACTATTACAGAGGAACCTAGGAAACAAGTTAACAAGCCTAGATCAAGCTGTAAGGTATTTGAGATGTATAGAAATAAGTCATCACCCTAGGGGTAACCAGAGAAGTTGGAATCATGTCAAATCTCAACAACTAGGTAGTGATTTTGTGATGTACAATAAAGCATGTTATATATGTGGTAGCTTTAATCATTTACATGCTGATTGTGACTATCATGTTGGGAGAAGGGAAGTCCATGGGAATAAAAGGGTGGAGTCAAACAAGTTTCAAAACCAGATACACCTTAATTCTTACAACAAAATGGTCCTAAGAGCAATTCAACTAAGAAGTGGTCTTAAAACTTTGCCATCGCTAAAGCTGTTAACACTGCCACCCTAAATCACCGTTACAAGTGAAAATCCCAAAACAACTTTTGCAAAATCTGCACAAACAGGAAAAGGTCTTTTCAAACTAAAGGGTTCAAAATAACCAACGGTGGGTACCTAAATCTAAACCGATAGATTACCATTGCTCAATCAAAAGTTCCCACTACAATGGTTGTAAACAAGACCAAGGGTAACATGGGAAATGTTGTGAAGGCCTCAGCACATTAGGAATGGAAACCTAAAGGAATTACCTCTACAACCAATCCCAATGGTGTATCAATGACCTTTGATAGATTTAACTATATTGATACACGAGGAAGATCCAATTCAATCATGGCTTGGGTCCCCAAAGGAAACTAACTCCTTTTTTATGTGCGGGAACATCCATGGACAAAAGATCGGATCAAGGCTACACAGATAGTGGATGTTCAAGGCACATGGTGGCAACAAGTCCTATCTCTCGATTTTGAACATTATGATGGATATGTCGACTTTGGAGTGGAGTTAATGAAAAGTTCTTTGGTAAAGGGTCATCAAAGCGGTAACTTGGACTTTGAACACTGTACTATGTAAAAGAGCTTAGGTATAATCTTTTAGTGTGTCACAAATGTGTGACAAGAAAAACAATGTTCTTTTACTAAAGATATGTGCTTTGTTCTCTCTAAGGATTTTAAGATGCCCGATGAAAGTCGATTCTTCTTAAGATTCCTAGAAAAGGCAACTTATATAGCTTTGATATGAATAACATTGTTGCTAAAGATCATTATGCTTGCTTGCTTGCAAAGGCCACGATGGATGAATCCATGCTATGGCATAGAAGACTTGGTCATGTTAACTTCAAAACCATTAATAAGGTTGTCAAAGATGGTTTGGTAAGAGGCTTACCTAAAAAAAGATTTGAGAATGATCAAACATGTGTGGCTTGTCTTAAAGACAAACAACATAGAGCTTCTTGCAAGTCAAAGTTGGTTAACTCTATTGCTCACCCACTTCAAATGTTACATATGGACTTGTTTGGTCCTACATCTGTAAGCAGCTTAAATCTTAAGAAGTATTGTCTTGTTGTGACTGACGATTTCAGGTTTTCTTTCTAAGGACTAAGGATGAAACAACAGCATCCTTAAGATCTTCATTACGAAGTTGAAAACCAATATGATATGAAAGTTAAAATCATTAGGTGTGACAATGGGACGAAATTTAAGAATAGAGTTATGGATGATTTTGCAAAGATAAATGTATTAAAGAGAATTTGGTGTTGCTAGAAGTCCTCAACAAAATGGTGTTCTTGAGAGGAGAAACAGAACACTTATAGAGGTCGCTAGAACCATGTTGGCGATTTAAATTGCCAATCACTTTTTGGTGAGCGATTAACACTTTGCTTGTTATGTACAAAACAGGGTTTTAGTAGTGAAAACAAAGAACAAGACACCTTATGAGTTATTTAGAGGTGGACCCCCTATCCTAGACTTCATGAGACCATTTGGATGTCATGTCACTATTCTCAATACCATAGATTATCCGGCAAATTTGAAGAAAAGTCGATGAAGGGTATTTTGTTGGGTATTCAAGGTTAGTAAAGCTTTGAGTATTCAACTTAAGAACCCAAAAGATTGAAGAGAATCGCATGTTGAGTTCTGGAAAACAAAGTGAATGTCAAAGGAACGGTCTAGAAAGGTTGTTTGATCTTGATACTCTAACTCATACTATGAACTATGTACCTATCTCTGGTACATCTACTTATGATTTTGCGAGGTTCGTAAGAGTTTCTTGATGATGATGAACCAAGCAAGGATCAAGCAGATGATCAAGATGATTTCATTTTGCCACTTTGGGACTATGCGAGATAATGATGATATTCCAAAGACTAGAGATGCTCAACCTTCTAATGATTTTGGAAAGGAATGAGACAAACAACATGAACATCGAAAATCACGAAAGCGTGGAAATATCGATTCCATCTAGGCCGATGTTTCCACCGAAACACCGAAGTGGAAATTACAACTCGCATCGAGGAAGTCAAGCCAATGATGTTGAAATCTCAAATATGCCAAGTGAGATTGTAGTTCCTTAGACTCCCCATACTTCAATTCATAAATCACATCCTCTTGAAAATGTGATTGGGGCTGTCAACTCACCAGTGAAAACTAGAAGACAAACAAAATTGCCTGACATTCATGGATTTATTAGTGAAATCTATGAATCTAAGAATCATGAAGGCAAGAATGAATGTCTTTTCATGTGTTTTATGTCACAAATGGAGCCAAAGAATGTATACAAGGTACTTGAAGATGAAAGTTGGGTGGAAGCAATGCAAGAAGAGCTGCTCCAGTTCAAGATTCAAAATGTTTGGGTGCTTTGTGACTTACCTCATGGCAAGAAGGTAATTGGTACTAAATGGGTGTTCAGAAACAAAAAGGATGAAAGAGGAATTGTTACCAGAAACAAGGCTAGGCTTGTAGCTCAAGGATACACTCAGGAGGAGGGTATTGACTATGAAGAAGTGTTTGCCCCAGTTGCAAGAATTGAAGCAATCAGGCTGTTCTTAGCCTATGCATCCTTTATGGGCTTTAAAGTCTATCAAATGGATGTAAAGAGTGCTTTTCTATATGGGCAGATTGATGAGGAGGTATATGTTTCACAACCTCCAGGCTTTGAAGACCTTGAATATCCAAACAAAGTGTACAGGGTGGTTAAAGCTTTGTATGGCTTGCATTAGGCACCAAGAAAATGGTATGAGACCTTAGCTACTTATCTTCTTGATAATGGGTTTCATAGAGGCAGAGTGGATCAAACTTTGTTCATCAAGAAAGACAAGAATGATATCTTGCTAGTTCAAGTATATGTTGATGATATCATTTTTGGCTCTACAAAGACTGAGATGTGCAAGGAGTTTGAGAAGCTAATGAAAGATGAGTTCAAAATGAGTTCTATGGGTGAACTCACATTCTTTTTGGGACTTCAAGTACAGTAAAGGCCAGATGGTATTTTCATCAATCAAGATAAATATATGGCTGAGAAACTAAGGAAGTTCAAGTTCTCTGATGCAAAGTCATCTAGCACCCCTGGAGATTAGACTACACATCAACTTTTGAAGGAAAATAATGGTGAAGCAGTTGATGTGCACATGTACAGGTCTATGATTGGTTCTTTAATGTATCTTACATCATCAAGACCAGATATTATGTTTTGTAGTATGTTCTTGTGCAAGGTTTCGTGTCACTCCTGTGTTCTCTCACTTGATCTACGTGAAGAAGATTTTCGAGATATCTTAAAGCATTTCCCCATCTTGGGATTATGGTACCCTAGAGAATCGCCTTTAGAATCGGTTACTTACTCGGATAGTGATTATCTTTGGTGCTAGTTTGGATAGAAAATCTACTACATGTGGATGCCAATTTCTTGGCAATAGATTGGTGTAATGGCGGTGCAAGAAACAAACAATGGTGGAAAATTCATCAAGCGAGAGTAGTATGTGGTCGCCGAGTTGTTGTGCTCAAGTTCTATGGCTTTTAATCAACTTTTGACTATGGGTACAATTTCATGAATACTATCATTTATATTGACAATAAGATTACCATTTGCATAATTAATAATCCATTCAACACACTAAGACTAAACATATTGTAATTAGACACCATTTTATAAGAGATTGTTATGAGAAAAGGCTAATTCAAGTTATCAAAATTCATACTGATGATAACTATGCTGATTTATTAACAAAAGGACTTGATGTGGGTAGATTTCAGTACTTGGTAACATGTATTGGAATGCTTAATCCATAAATTTTTGTATCTCATGATCTTTGGTGTTGAGGGGAGGCTTTTGGGTACTAAAATTGTTGTATAAGTTTGTATATGTTTGCTTGTGTTTCTGTTTAACTTTTATGCAGCAAAGATGGGAGTTGATCATAAAAGGTGTGTATCTAAGACACACAACAAATGGTTATTGATTCACCATGTCTAATCCACATAAGAATCAACTAGTCCAGAGCAAATGGCTACTGGTAAAGACTTGACAAATCTGTTTATGGTTGATAGTTTACCAAAAACTATATGGTTCTCAACTCACCATATTCTTTAAGATTAAGAGTTGGCTAGTCCATAGCAAACGGCTCATGGTAAAGACATATCAAATCCGTTTATAGCTGGTAGTTCGCTAAAAACTAAAATAAAGAGCATCCAATTTTCATATGTTTTTCTTTACCATTGCTCTTTGAAAATCTTTGTGAAAAATTACCACTTTGCTAGTTCACAGTTTCCAGCGATGTTATTTTTACCATCGTTGATCTAGCCGTTACAACTGTTGTGTCAAGAACTAATTTTTACTAGCCGTTGAGAGAAATTGTTTTCCATATATATATAGGGTAAATTTTTAGAAGATTATCTACTTTCCTAATTGATATTTATCCTCTAAAGATAAATTCTTTCCTTAGATAATCTTTCTTGCGAAAAAATCTTAAACCCTACCACTATATATCTTTCTCTCAATTGGCGAGTTCTTTATACCATTCATACTGACACAATCTATTTTTCATCAAAAGATTCAATGGAACCTATCACTTTTACAGATGAGCACAACCAAGTGGCCTACTTGAAAATTTCAAACGAGAAGAGTGGCCCTGTTTTTTATCAGATTGTGGACTTTTTAAACACTACCCATATAAGGTATGCTTTACTTCTAAATCCCACAATCTATATCTCTCATATCAAACAGTTTTGGACTTATGTTCAGTCCATAACAATTGAAAATAGAGATACACATGAAACAGTTGATGCTCTTAGAGCCACTGTGGATAGGGTAACCATTTATGTTACTGAGGCATCCTTGAGGAGAATTCTCCAATCGGATGATCTCAATGGTATCATCACATTACCCATGCCAGAAATTCATACACATCTTTCATCCATGGGGTATGATACCACTGACAAAAATGCTACTTTCAAAAAGAGTGGTTTATATCCTCATTGGAGATTTTTGATACATACTCTTTTACATTGCCTAAATCCTAAGAAAACCTCTTATGAACAATTCAGTTCAACAATGGCTTACCCTTTGGTTTTTCTAGCCACTGATAGGATTTTTAATTAGTCAAACTATATTTTTACAAGTATGCAAGGCAATGTAAAGAGTTCAACAAAAATTTTGATGTATCCAAGGTTTGTGCAAGCAGTGTTAAATGACTTTCAACTGCAACCCCATACAAGAGTTTATAAAATCCATTGCCTTAAGCCTAAAGTTTTTCAAAACATGAACAAAGATGGAAATAGGATTATTACACCACTTTTTCCTCAAATGCTTGCAAAAATTTCACAAGTACAAAATTCACCAATAATTACTGTTCCAAACATTGATTATACTCCACCAGTTTCTCACACCTATGAGAGGAGGTCAAAGCGACCAACTTCTCTCATTACAACACAACATGTTCTGATCCTTTTGGTTTAGGAACAAGCGTTGGTGGTTCTGTGCTTCAACCTAGTCCAACTAGGGAGGAACTGAGCCAATGCCCATGATTCACCTCTCCCAACAGGTCACACAGGTTGGAAGTGTTGAGGCGTTGGGCAACCTATGGATTTGATGGCACTTTGTACAAAATTAGCTAAGCAGGTTGAATCTCTGGAGAAAGACTTGGCACAACTGAAGGAGCAACATGCCAAGGATATCTGTTAGGTCACCATATTAGTAACACAAGCATCAATAGAAGAAATAGATAAGAGATCGGATGAACAATGACACAAACACACACGTATGAATAAATGAAATGTTATGCGTAGGAGTGAAATGTGTAACTTGAACAACCAACCCTCAAGTGAGGGTTTACAAGAGGTATTTATAGAAGGGAACTAGGGCAACACTCCAAGTTCTCATCCTTTTACTTATTGGGCTTGGCCTAGGCTTATGGGCTTTCTATATAAGCCTAGCCTTGACTACTAACATAAAAGCCATATTAAGCTAACTATTACATATGAATCACTAACACTTGAAATATAGTTTAGGAGTGATTCGAACAATCTCCCCCTAAGTGTTATTGATGAATGATAGAGTGATAAACGATGTAGGTGCTGATGTATTAGTAGCTTTGACGTCTTCTGACATTCTTCTTTCTTGTGAGTAGAAGTGCCTTAATTTGAACAATCTCCCTAGTGTAGGGATCTTGAAACTTTTGAAGTATTCTGCTTTGACTTCTTTTGATTTCTTTGTTCTTTAGTTCTTTGTTCTTTGTGGTGAAAGTGATAGTATGTTGTTGTTGTTCCGCATCGGGTCTACTTCGTTGCTCGGTGTCTCACGTCTTTCTCCAACATGCTCACACGCTCTTTAACGTTGGATTTGATCTTGATGAAGTTCTCTTAGTCTTTAAACTTTGTAGATTCTTTGATTTGACGAAGAATCATTCGACTTATGTCTTGCCTTTGAGAGAACTTGCATTAGTGATGATGTTGGTATGAGCATGTGAAGAATCGCACGATCAATCCGCTCGAGCTTCCATAAGAGGAAAACATACACACGGTTAGTAATAAGCGATTTCGCACTTACAAGTTTGAATTTCGAGGTGTTAATGACATAGTGTGAAACACATCTTTAATTCTCACAAGGCCGTTCTGAGCTGAGTCCCACAAGTGAGATAACACGATGTACCAAAGTACACCTACAGTTCGAGATGAGTCATTGAGGTACAGCAAGTATCACCTCACGACTATAGACCGTTTGAGACACACTAAGCGTAATCTATGAGGAGTTACGAAGTGACTGCTTGTGGTCGTTTGATGTTGACCACAGCAGGAGTTTCCATTCAATCACCGAGGATTACATATGTGAACCTCTCATAAATGTTCTCGACAGATTGCTAAGATACATGAAGGACACGATAAAGTATCACTTGCGTTCTTATTGTTGAGCGACAAGCGATAAAATTTCAAGTGTACCTAAGAGATCTTTTGATGAATCTCGTGGCTCTAGACTCAATAGTGCACTTTGGTTTTCCGACGGAGACTAGGGAGAGGGTCTCCTTCTTCAATACCAACAATCTAAGAGAAAGCCGATAGTTTACGTAGGGTTCCTTTGAGAATGAAACAAGCTTCATTGGGAGAAACTTGAGTGGCTAAGAAGGTTTAGTGCATGCGTCCTTTGGGTCCATGACGACTTTTATCTTCAATACCGGTGTCATCTAGTGACGTCAAGAGCATATGAATTGAACCCGTGTCGCCCTAAGTTGAATAACGGAGGCTATTTCTTTTCACCCTTTTCTTTGTATTTCTTTTAATTCTTCAACTCATTCTTTCTCCGATTCTCATTTTCTACTTTTTATAATCATACGTAAGGACTTCTAAGTACTAACTATTTGTGATGTCCTTGGGTAGATCCCTCCAGCTCTGGCGGATCATAGGACGGTTATTCCTAACCTTAGTCACCTTATAACTCCATGACTAACCTATGGTGCCATAAAACCATTTTCTTGAAAATCTCTCAAAGTGGTTATGATTGAAATAAACATTTTGTACCCTTTGTAAGAGTTTGATCATTTGCGAAATACTCCCCTCCACACGTGCTTAAGTGTTTTGGGAAATTTGCACGGTGAGAGAAAGCGTGCACTTTTGAATTGATCGACTAAAGATAGACAATTCCCGAGGTACACGGTTCGTTGCATAGTTAAAGAATTACATTGTCGACTTTTAGGTGACAACTAGCTCTAATAACTACCTTGAAGGTGTGGACAAACCTCGAAGGTTGTCAAACCGACCAAAGTTCATGTCTATCAAGAGTTTCTCGAATAGGTACAATTTACTTGGATAAGTCTTTAGAAGACAAATCTTTTCAATGTATGACTGTTCAGATCCCGTCAATTCATGGGTTAAGTCTTTTCACACGACGATTCAATAGCAAATCAATATATTTCTTATCACAATAATTTCCCCCCCCTCAAAAATGGCATATAAATGTTAATTTTGATAACGTTTTGATATTAAATATGACCATTTCGAGTTTTGTGGGAAGATTTCCACGAAGAACATTTTGTTTGAACAAAGATTTTAGCAAATACTCCCCCTCAACAAGTAATACTAACTTTTGAGGTTTTGAAAACGTAAGGGAAGTACTTGTTATTTTGAGCAAAACTTTGAAAATGAAAGTTTTGATAAGTTTTACTCAAAAGTAAAGCTTTCGCTCCTTTTATAGGATTGTGCAATGAAGCGTACCACGTGGTCCTTTTATTACAAGAACGGGTTGTACATTATGTGTGCACAAGCCATTGTCATTAAATAATCACACATCTAAATTAGTATGAAATTGAAAGCAGTTTAAGGGGTACGGTAGTCGGCAATATCTCGGGAATGCGAGCAGGCGTTGATAGCTGTGAGAGTAATCTGGGATGACCACCTACAAAGCTCTCCATAGTTACGAGGCGGTCCCTTCATGCAACCTTTCATCGATCCGAGTGATGATCCTCTTAACATCCGTTTTCACGAGAATTCCATCGCTTCTTGATCCGATGCCTTCATGTATCTCCTTTAACCGATAAGCTAGCCCATCCGACCTTCTTGATGTGTGATCCCCAAACTTATGAAGATCTCGACACGCCATTAAGCGGTTGCATTGTAGTTCACTCGGTAAACTACTACGAAAGGTTTCTTGATGAGAGTGTATTGTGGAAGTGGTTGATGTCGGGAAGTTCTAGGCGAGGTCTTGTGAGATTGACATGAGTCGATATGATTCAACGACAAGTTGTAAATCTTCTACATGTTCTGGATCACTATGCTTCGATGAAGATGAGCAAGGACTTGATGTATTCACGTTGAATTTAATTCGAGAATGGTCTCATTATTCCCTGTACCTTGGCAGAATCTGGATCTTCAATGTCGTTGAGACAAGTTCGAAAGTCCGCTTCACGAATTCATATTCCCTTTCGTCTTGTCTTTTGACCAAGACAGGTCTTGAGGAAGGTGTAATCCCATTTAGGCGAAAGAGTGACATGCTTAACATCAACGATCCCTTTATCATTGTACACTTCATGTTGAGACTTTCGAACTGACGGCTTTTGTAGTAGACTCGTGGCGTTACGGCCAATGGTGAATCCATTACATTGCATCAATGTCATACCTTTCCTGTTGTTGGAAAACATGTGGGTAGCCTTTTCTTCGATGGCTATGCGGTTGGAGTATATGGTGCCGGAGCGGAAGTGTAAGTGATGTAGCGTATTTCTTTGAATCATCGCTACCGTGTAGAAGAATTCCAAGTCATTGTTGAAGAAGTAGCGGAATGGAATCTTAGGTTGATCTGGTTGACCAATCGTTGGTAGAGGTTTAGACTAATTGGTGTAGTATGGAGCCTTGTCTCTACTGGTGAAGTCGATGTTTGCTTCAGGGTTGAGCCAATCAATGTTGTTAGACATGGCTTGTGCTATATTTTCAAGGTGATATTCAACTTCAATAGCACTTTCGAGCCGTCTTTGAGTAGTTGAAATGCTTCATTCTTGATTCGTTTCAACTCGATTTGGTCATCTTCTTCACGGAACTTTTCTTGCGGTAGCTTAGCATGCTCCAACGTCGACCTTCTACCATATCCGGATCATCGGTTAGGCGGGAGTAGCATCAACAAGTGTGGAGAACCAATCATACTCGGTGTCGTCTTCATCTAGCCATGAGGCGACATCGATATAGTGTTTTCTTCTTTTTTTGGCCTTGATGTGGATGATGGTTTCTTTGTTGAAGCGGGAGAGGTGGGTTGTTGTTGGGGCTGGGGACTTCCTCATCGTCACCACCAAGTATACTCGAAGTGATCACGGTTTTCTCATGCGAGGTGGTAACTCGAGTCACGAGGTTTGTCACTAGAAGGCGTGGAGGAGATCATTGTTGAGATGGAGTCCGTGGAGTGGAGGTGGCATGGAGGATGATTCTCCGGACTTCTTTGAACATTTAGGTTCGTTATCTTTATCCTTATCCTTATCTTCATCGTCTCTTGGGCGTTTAGGCCTTTGAGCTTCTTCTACATGCTAATTTGAGTTGGTATTCGGCAATGCTTCAAACAATTTACCTTCGTAAGAAGTAAATGTTGCGGATCGTTTAGACATTTGAGTTACCACTGAAACCACTTGACATCCGAGAACACTATAGGATCGATAGGGTTAATTGTTACGGTCATAGGTGTTGATCTTATAGTTTGCTTGGCTATATGCATCGATTTGGATAGAGTTATCTGTTGAACATCTCTCTTGTCACGCCGGGGTACTTTGTAGAGTAGGCGATGAGTATAGCCCTTAATCATCTCGTTCAGTTCCCTTGGATATCACGTTGCATGAACTTACGAATATACTCCCTTTCATTAGACATCTTTTCTATCTCGTCATTAAGATGTTTGATGTTGTCGTGAGTATATTTAACTTTTATTAGTCACATCTTTCTTCACGACTGTTTGACCGCTTTAACAATCCTTGTCTTTGCACGAGATATCCAAGAGTCGGTAGGTTTCTTCCTGATTTGGATGTGGATCTGGTTGTTCCTTTGGATGGTGGGGTGAAGAGTGAGAAGATGAATCGATGATGAGGAGTCGTGAGGTGATTCGGGGTCCTTAGGAGGTTCGAAGTGTCCTCCTTGAAGCGAGTAGGACTATCAAGAAGATAATCATCATACTTCACATCGTCATCTTGTCAGTTAGCCTTTACTTGACTGAATCCGGGCCTCTTCATCGCTTTGGCTTGAGTGCAACCTCTTCATCGACTTTTTCTTTCTCGGACTTTTCTTTTCGGGTTCCTCAAAGTCATAATCAATAGAATCCTCAGTCTCTTTTGTTGTTGCTCAAGAGTGGTGGCACGGTTCCCTTATCGGGTTGATTAACGGCATCGAGGAATTGGTGTAGATTGGACACCACCACTTGACCCTCAGGGCCACGCATTTGTTGTTGTTCAAACTCTTTAGCCACGTGTTGGAGTCTAATGATTTTGAACTTCTTCCTGTATTCGATATCGGTGGCTCTTCATCCGAGCCTTCTTCTTCATGCTCAAGCATGGGAGTCTTCCCTTTGCCTTGGTCGGCTTTTGGACTAGGAGGTTTAGCTCTTGTTGGAATGACATCGGTTCTTTGTTCACTGATAGGTGACCTCCTCGTCGATTCGGTTTCATCGAGCTTTCATCCACTAGCTTTCTTTGCGGTTCGAGACTTGGGAATGGGAATAGGAGCGACTTCCTTAGAGGCTGTCCTTTTGAGTGGAGGTTTCCTCTTTGGGAACTTTCTTTGACTCTCGGTGCTTGTAACACTTCACCGCTTGCCTCTTGGTTTTCCTTGAAGGTGTACAGCGGACTTTTCATCGAGAAAACCTACTTTGCATTCTTCTACCGCTACGAGATATCGTTTATGCAGTACAGTTGTTTGATATCATCGGTTATAAGGTGATCTGGCAAACTTGCACCTTATTTCTTTGTTGTAGAGTCCTTAAATCGACCGAGAGTGTGGGCTCATACAACATGGAGTGTTGTTGGGGTCATCGAGTCTCGAGGAATATCGAGGATTATACCCAGAGCTCGTTGGATCAGCAGTTTGGTATATCGACATCGGGATTTTGGTGCCAAGCTTTTAAGGAATGACATCATGTCGTCCCATATCGAGCTTCAACTTCAATGTGTTTATTGTTGACCAAAGCCCAAAAGATCTGAGTTCTATGAGCTTGGGATGCTCATAGCCACTCTCGCGTCGAAGCAGATTTGGTGATTATGATGTAGAGAGTTCTCCATGGTGAGAATATTCTTAAGATCCACGTATGAATGCTTAGTGATTACTCCGTAGCTTCGTCATAACCAATGTCGATCATGAATTGTGAAACGATCTCTTTAGTTGGTGCGGCATTATATTGATTGGTTCGATGGCGGGGATGAGAAGAATAGCCCTTAAGTCTGCTGGTGTGATGGTGACTTGTTTGGCATTGGCGTCCTTGTCACAACATTTTGTCCTTTGATCGTTTGCATTGTATTCCGTAATGGTGAATATAGATCTCGAACCTTGTAGCGTAATTGGTGAGCATGTTTTGATAGGGATGATTCTGAGAATATCACGACAATTAAACAAGAGGATTCGAGCATGTGAGTATCAAAATCAATATGAAGGTTGTTCTTTCCTATCTTCATTGGATAGCCATTAGGAATATATCGACAATGGTGAGAACATTTGGTGCTTCCACGTTTTGTAATTGAGCGTCCATGTCGTGATCGAAGATATTAAGCCAAAAGAACCAACATATCGAAAGACATTATGTTAGTCAACGGATGGTTTTATTGTCTAATTATTGAATGAGATATGTCGATGATTATTCTGAGTCCAATGTCACTTGTTTGTCCAATAGTCCAATGGCGTCGTGATAAGTTTAGTGAGTTGATTAACTTAAAGTCCATGTTTTCATTGATTTTCACAACATATTACGATTAAGTTTATTGGTGACATTATTGGTTTCGTGGCGTTATGATTTATTTATTTACAAGTTTGCAGCGTAACAATTCATAATTAAGGTTAAAACTAGGCTTAGCGTGAAATGGCAAGCTTATGCGTAAGCAGAGTGTTATCGGCGTGGCATAAACTTATCGTGGGTTCTTGACATACGCGTAAGAAATATTCTGCGTGGGAAAGAGGGCCTTATCGTAAAGCTTACGGCGTGGCGTATATGGAACCTTACGCGTAAGAGTCAACCTTATCGTGAGGTCATTGTTTACGCATATCCTTCACGAGGATACGTGTGGTCCCTTATGTAGAACCTTACGGCGTAAGCGTTACGCGTAAGATTTCTCTTCGCATAACAAGCTACGCGTAAGGTGATCCTTATGCGTAGATGGTAAATACCTTGATTACGAATTTTCACGTGTATTAAACACGAAATAATTTCATCATAGCACCAATATTAACACATACATTCGGTTATTTTGGATCAAATCATGAATACTCATAGAACGATTCGCGTAAGAAGACTTGTCGTGGACCTAAACCCTAGGAATTACGACTAAGAATTCTAGCCATAGGAAATGCACAAAACATTACGGTAATACTAAGAAGTCAAGTGAGTTGTTACGTCCAAGTTTTAACATCAAAATCATAGCGAATCAAAAATACCCAAATTTCAAGAACATAAACCTAATTTCTAATTCAAGATCAATTAGTGTTTACGGGTTGGTTACGAGCCTAGATATCATCAATTCATTATGAGAACAACATCAAACAAGCAACTAATTAACGTAAGCGTTCACACAAGGAAGTACCCAATTTCACGCATAAACCTTAGTTTTCAAAATCAATCAATTCGTGTATCTGGGTGATGTTTAATAGAAAAAATTAGATCATTGAAGTAAGAAAAACGTTTTGACACAATCATTTTAACCATAAACACACACACTTGATTAGGTGTTCATACGCTTATGCGTAGAACACCAAATCAATCATAAGTGAAGATTTAACCGTTATTTTTTACCATAAATCAAAACCTTTGTTTAAAATCTTGTTACAAACACAGAATCACTTACAAATTGATGATTAAGTAACCGGATTTGATGAATGATTTTTATGCGTAGGATGAGTTTGGTGAGATATTAAATGTAGTGAATTTAATGAATTTGGTGGAAGTTTTATGAAAAATAACTTTGAGCTTTTGATAGTTTTAGCCCCTCCACCTTTTCCATTTACATCCATTGTCCATAACTTCCATTTTGGTTACCAAACGAAGGATATTTGGAAAGAAATTTTGACGACACTCCCCCTCAACTTAAGAAATAATGAATTTTTATAAATTTTAGTCCGAGGAATGTCAGTAGACCAGAAAAGTGACCACCATTTAAAGAAACAACCGGGATAAAGTAACATGCAAGTACAAGGTTTTATGAAACTGAAAATATTTGCTTTCTCCCTCAACACTTGATCGAAAAATCTGAATTTTGAAAGATTTGAGTGTTGTGGAAGAGTTAATACTTGCCACGTTAAAGAAGTATAGATAGAAGAATATTTTTGTTGTTTTATCAGATTTTATAATTTTGTTTTGAAAATATTTACAAAATAGGTTTTGGTGTTTGGTGGTTTTAAGAATGTTTTAAGAGTTCATCGGTTCCTCTTGAGTCAAACTTCGCATACCAATCCGGTGGACCAACTCATTAAACCTAGCAGAGCTAAGGCTTTGGTGAGGAGATCGCCAATTGGTATTCTGTACCCAAAGTATAATTCAAGCTGTACCACATTCCACGTGGTCCTTGATGAAATGATATCGAAGATCGATGTGCTTTGATTTGAATGTTGTCTTGAGTTGCGAGATCGTAATAGCACTCCGATTGTCATGATACATCGGGATTTTGTCAAACACGTAACCATAGTCTTTGAGTTGTGTTCTCATCCAAATGACTTGAGCACAACACGACATGGCTACATATTACCTTACATTGAAGAGAGCAATGTACAATCTGCTTCTTTGATTGCCATGACACGGTTTATCACCAAGAAATTATAGTGCTCTGAAGTACTTTTCCGTGAATCTAAGCATCCTGCGTGATCGTGTCTGAAAAGGCTATTAGTTCAAAATAGAATCCTTGGATACGGATCCCCAAATTAATGGTTCCCTTGATGTATCGGAGGATTCTTTTATCCTCTCGAGAGGTGGGTTTCAGTTGGTCTTGACCGATAGCGGAGCAAAGATATCTGGCAAACACAATATCGGGCACGCTATTTGTTAGATACATGAGAGACCTAATAATACTACGGTATTTGGTATGGTCCACCAATTTCCCATGTAAATCGCATCTACCTTCTTGGTATGAGCCATTAGTGTGGCATAGGTGTCACAGTTTGCATTCCAAATTTGTTTAACAATTCAAGGGCATATTTGGGTGACTCAAGAAAATACCACGGGGTGATTGATGACCTTGCATTCCTAGAAAGAATGTGAGTTCACCCATCATTGACATTTCAAAATGTTTTGTCATTAATTTTGCAAAAGCATTTGAGTATTTTAAATGTGTTGACCCAAAATGATGTCATCCACATAGATTTGAGCGATTAAGATGTGAGCCCGTGATATTGTATGAAAAGTGTAGGATCGACCAAACCTTTGGTGAATCTATTGGCAATGAGGAAGGATGATAACTTATCGTACTACGCCGAGGAGCTTGTTTAAGACCATCTGAGCTTTGTTCGGTTTGTAGACATGGTTCGGGAACTGGGATCAACGAATCCTTACAGGTGGTGACATAAGCTGTTTCTTCGGTTGCCCATTCGTAAAAGGTTTGGCGTCCATCCGAAGACCGTTATATTCATATGATCCATGACGAGAAAGATCGAGCGACCTCAAGGCGAGCAACCGGAGCGAATGATTCTTCAAAGTAAATACCTCCTCCTCTGTCTATAACCCTTAGCCACCGGGCGTGACTTGTTTCGATTCGTTCCTTGACATCAATTTATTCTTCCAAATCCATTTTAGACCAATGGCGTAGACCCATGTTGGTCTTTCAACCGATTCCATACTTGAGAGCGTTTGAATTGGTTGAGTTCTTCTTGCATGGATTCAATCCGGTTGTCTTTTGTCATTCGTCTTTAATGTTTTTAGGCTCAGTTGGCGGATGCGGTGAGTGCATAAATGCATTTGGATCAAAATCTGCGGTGGGTGTACTTCATTAAGAATATCGACATTTGGTTCAAGCGTCGTTAGAGCGGTTTGTTCAAGCTGTTGTTGTAGAGTCAAGTGGTGGTGCTTCATCATGATGGTTGTTTTGTTGTAGCAGTGTATCGGTATAAGAGTATAATCGGGTTGAGCGGTGAAGCAGCGGATACACCTGAAACACGTTCATCAATGTAATCACTAAGCAGTGAGCAAATAGCTTTTCCATTTGTTGGCGAGTAAGGTGGGGCTTAGTTCGCCTAATGATGGGGTTTGAGGAAGTTTAAGCAGTTGTGACCGGCTTCCAATTGTTATGCTCGAAGCCATATCGTAAGTTCATCAAAATTAGCATGAATCGTTTCCATAACTTTGCT
Source organism: Chrysanthemum lavandulifolium (assembly GCA_022545495.1). Taxonomy (NCBI): domain Eukaryota; kingdom Viridiplantae; phylum Streptophyta; class Magnoliopsida; order Asterales; family Asteraceae; genus Chrysanthemum; species Chrysanthemum lavandulifolium. The sequence continues at coordinate 163,184,984 of CM040238.1, read as the reverse complement.
TTGTCTGACGATTCGGATCGGAAACCCTTAGAATTTTCACAATATCCTATAAAGAATCCAATGTCGACTTTGGCTTTGAGCTTTCAAAGTCATCACGATCATTATTTGGGTAGCAAAGGGATCCAAATAAAAGAAAGTGTTTGAGATTCGGTTTATGGTTGTGGATAAGCTCAAAGGTGTTTTGTTGTGCGTTTAGTAATCATTGAGCGATTTTGAGTATAGCATGCAGTTGATCGACACGCCCACAAGTAATCTGGATGTTTAGCATTGATTAACATTGTTCTTGCGACTTCCACTAACGCACGGTTTAGATCTTTCAACAACTCCATTTTGTTACGGTATGCGTGCAATAGATGTCGATGCTCAATTCCGACTTTCTCATAAAATTCTCGAAGAGTTTGGTTTACAAATTCGGTTCCTTTATGCATTACGATTTGGCGGATGGTGTTCCGGAGTGAACTTGAATTTTGTGAGAAGGTGATGATCATCTGTGGAGCTTGATCTTTACTTGAAGAAAGTAGACCCAAGTCCATTGTGAGTAGTCATCGACAATTACTAAGATGTAGCATTTTCCATTAATCGTTTGCACTCGCATCGGGCGCACACAAATCCATGTGAAGAAGATGAAGCACATGTTGAGGTTGTGTTCCACCTTTGAAGGAAAATGAGCACGAGTGCTTTTCCCTTGTTCATAAAGTGAGCATAGGTGATCTTTGGAATATCGGAATCTCGGGAGATCTTCAACAAGTTTGTGTCGAGCAAGGTTGGTGATTGTTTGAAAGTTTAAATGTGAGAGGCAGCGGTACCGGCCGAGATTTTGTTGATGTTGCCTTTGAAAGTGAGCGGATGAGAGATGAAGCAACCATGTCTTGCATTGAGATTGTATATAGACTAGAATTGCGAGAGCCACACATTAGATCGTTTCCTTGTAGATCACGAATGAAACAAGTTTTCTCCCAGCAACTTCCAAATCTCCATCACGAATTGACCATTGAAAAGAGATTGTGACCGAGGCCTTCCACATAATAAACCACCTAATTTCCATATTGCCATTGATATAATCTCGGTAGCCCATGATAGTTGAAGTGATCATTCCGAATCTGGCGGTGCCAATGAACTTTACAATAAAGTTTGATAAAAGTTTAAGATTGCACTGTCATGTGTCGGGAACATCCATATCAACAATCAAAGGATGGTCTGTATCACTGCATTACACGGCGACACGAGATGGAATAGAAGTATATGGAACCGAAGTGTTAGAGGTTACGAAGCGATTATAGTAGAAATACACACATCAATGACTTTAGGCATCCATTTAAATCCCAGTGTATTATGTATCCATTTCTGCCATCTCCAACTAGTCTTAGCTTTAGTCTTAGTGAATGCACTAGGTGGTACGACATTCCTTTGAGGTGATATTGGAACTACAGGGACATCAATGCGTTTCTTAGAATCTAAAGAGGGCGGTGTACCAAGCACAGACTTACAAGCATTAGTGGGCCTAGAGGTATTCTGATTCTTAGGATTCCTTAAGCGAGACAAGATAGCTCTAGCAACACATTTGTCATGACAATCGAAAGCATACTTTTCGACAAATAACACAAGAAGCATCGGTGAATATCAAAAGTGCTTAAAGGTTTAGCATTAGTTACAACACTTTTCCATTACATTTGTCGACGCAATATCTAAAGTGGGTGCAACTTGAGTCTTATTCAAAGTCCTAGGGTGTTCTTTACTTCAAACATTCTTTATTGATCTTTTCTTAGGTCGTAACTTCCTATTCTTCCTTGTATTGCTCTAGGTGTGAAGTGCGGACGTTTAGAAAGAGCAACTATTCTGTTTTGAGAGGGAAGCACATTAGTATCTTGTGTTTTGTCGATAGGCAATCTGGGTTCACGTTTGCTAAGTGTTACGGTGAAATTTTCTTAATGATGCTAGGCTAAACTTGTTCATACTTTCCTAACATTTCCCTTAACATAATGATAGTGTGCACCAAATCTTGATTTTCAGAATGAAGATTTCCAGAAAAATTCATGACTTCTTTAGTGTTTGCAAGATAATGATCAAGTTCGTTTGATGCTTCATTTCGAGTCTGTTTGAGTAAATCAAATATGACACCATATTCTTTTTTAACTTTTGCAAGTTCTTGTTCATATTTTGAGATTTGACATTTCTAAGACACGTTTTGATCGTCCAGTTGCTCAATTTTAGGATTAAACATTTTTTATTTCAACTGGTGGATTTTGTTTTGCAAAGCAAGTTCACGATTTTGACAATCTTTTTGACACCATTGAAGACGACGTTTTGAATTTGAAAGTTCATTTAACAATCGTTCATTTCAACTTTTAAAGATTCGATCGATGCACATTATCGGTATTCTCAACAATATCAACAGAATCAATGAGAATCGAGAGATATGATCGGATGCATATGCAGCAGTTGTAATAAAACAAGATTATTGATATCGATCGAGATAACATCTTCCAAGAGTCGATCAACATTTTTCTCAACAATTTCTTTTTCGTTTAGTATTTGAGATCGATGTTTACATTTTCTCGAAAGCTGTTTTCATGGGACCGAGTTCCTTGTGAAAATCCTTTCCCAATATAGTGCACAAGTTTTCAAATTTTGACATGGGGTAAAGTCTTTTACGAAGAATGTCTCTTTGTTCTCGCGCCATTGGCGATTGAAAATGTTCAACTTTTATTTGAATGCAATTCAATCTCACGTTCCAAAATTTTGAGGTCGGATAAGAAAGTGTCAAAGTATTTTATAACACGAAAACTTTCGACTTTTGTTTTAACTTCACTAAGTAAAGGTAAAGGACCATTAATTTGTGCACCATTGTGTTTGGGACTAACTTAATTGGTGTGATAACAAAGGTTTGTTAAGTATCTTGTTGTGTGACAAAAGTTCTGACTTTTGAATAGTTAAATGGTTTGTTATAAACGACATTTTCCATTTTGACCAACTCTCGTCATCTACATCTAATTCCTCCATACGATTATATTCAACAACGGTCATAATTGAATCATCAATTCTATATTACTTTGTAAACTTGAATTTGGTTTGAATGCTCTGTTTGAAAACTTAGGTTTATGTCGGCAAGAATTGGTCCATATCCATTTGGATTTTGTTTAAAAGTAAGCTTTTGAATAGTTGTGATTGACTCACCATGTTTATAAACAACATTTGAAACTCTTTGATTTTGTGTTGTAAGTCGACAATTTCTTCAAGATAGTTATCTATTCGTTTTGTGGAATCTTGTTTGTACTCGAGAACTGTTTTTGACAAGTTAACAACTCGACCTTGGCTTTTGAGTTTCAAAGTAAGAGCGTTAAGTTGTTGTTTATGTTCATGTTTGGTTGTTCTATTTGAGCGCAAAGCATTCTTGGGCGGCTAGATCACGTATCTGTCGTTCTAATGATTTTTCGTTTTGATGAGATTTAGCAAAGCGACTTCAAAACCTTCTTCACGTTTTCTTGAGTTTTAAAAAGTTGATTTGTCGAATTAAGCATTCATTATCCCTAATTAACCATGCATTTTCTCTTTTAATTTCGTGCAAATTTCCAAATGAGAGTGTTGGTCTTTATTAAGGTCGGGAGCTCAATTTCTCTATTAGGCGAAGCTCATCTTGTTCAGCGTGAGTCTCATCATGATCATTATTTAGATCGTCAAATATAACCACGAGTCAACTTGATTATCAATATTAACCAAAGTTATCTTGATCGTCAAATATAACTACGGGATCTATTTGATAATCATCGAATGAGATGTGGATGGCTCATGTTGAACACTCTGATCCTTGTCGGATGGAGAAATTGGCGGAGATATCGGATCGAGGATGAGTATATTTTGTTCGGTACACGAGACAAGCCATCGATGTCATACTTTGGGCTGTGTCACTCATGTGTAGAGCTTGCATTTGTGCCATCAACATCACTTCTTTGCATTAGCTTGCAAGTCCTCCATATCATCATCGAATCTGCATACGCCATAAGCTTTGTTCCTTGTTGGTAGAGTTCACTGACTTCATCCTTAAGAGCCAAAGCAGCGCCTCTTTGTGATAAGCACGCCTCTTGTCCTCGGCTTAGGACATGCATTAGCAGTGACCCTTCTCATTGCGATTATAACAACGAAGACCATTAACCCCATTACGAGCATTCCCTATTCAACCACTTGACCCCTTTGTTGTTGCGGAGCACCATTATTCCTTCCAATAGCATTAAACCTTGACCACCTCCCATCGACGACCATAACCACGGTTACGAACTTGCGCGTCCATTGTTCACAACATCTTGATTCCTTGTGTTGGATGAGGCGAATCGATTGTTGGATTTGTTTGTATACCGACCGAAGGCTTTAGCAATCATAACAAATCCTTGTTGCAATTCATCGAAAGCGGCGAGTCCTCATCGACTTCACCGTAAAGTGCTTGAGCATTGTTGTTGTTGTATGGAACCAATTGAGTTTGTTGAGGTTGTTGTTGTGACTGATCATATGGTGTGATGGTTGCAGTTGGTTGAGGAGCAGGTTGAGGAGTTGTTTGAGGAGGAAGACTAGTTTGAGCCCATAAAGCAAGTTGTTGGTTATCAGGAATTGATTGTGAAGCAGGGAGTCCACGGATAGTCCTTTCTTTGTCAACTTCTTTTTGGTGAGGCTTCAAATAGTCGTACAACAATCCGTATGTAGCATGATGAAGATTCTTAGCTTGACGGAGAAAAATGACATACTTCTCCCATTTCGGACCAAGACTACTTAGGAACTTAGTGTTGTGACAATTCGTGTCATGATGATGTTGTGTTTGTCCAAATCATTAATGATATCTGAAAACGATGATGATATGACTCTAATGTCTTTCTGGTTCAATCATGAAGTGTTCATAAGCCAAGTAGATTTTGGATTCCATGTCTTCTGATTGAGTGATGTGCCTTCCATAAGAAGATGAATGTGTTCCCACATTGCTTTGCGATCTTTTGAGCATCAACACTTGAAGGATTGGATTTGGTAATCCTAAAAGGATGTATTGCATTGCTAGTTCATCGACTTCAAAGTGTAAAAGTTCATCGGTGAGTGCGAGATAGTTGCAATGTTGGTGTGACATCTCTTGGTGGATTGGCATACGGATCTGCGGGTGTGACAACGATGGGCATCGAAATGGACCTTCCATAATGACCTTCTTTAAGAACTTTCCATGTGGCTTCTTTAGATCACAAAATCTAAAGAACCTTATCACCCATTGATCATAATTTCGGGAGTGAGCATTGGAGGTCTATCAAGTGAGCGACTTCATGAATTGATTGTTGGCTACTTAATGCTTCACACATCTTGCCAAACCATATCGGTTCCTTCATAGTACTCCGGGATGGATGTTGATTGTAGAAGTTTGTGTAAGGTTGTACTTGAAGACTTGGTGTTGGTTGAACCATTTGTGGTGGTGGAATTGCTCCAAGTTGTGGAGTATGTTGTTGATTAAATTGTTGTTGATAAATTTGTTGTTGATGATTAAATTGTTGATGTTGTGGACTTAGTTGTTGTTGTTGTTGATGATAAGTGTAAGGAAAATAGCTAGAGTATGGTGGGTGTGACATGTTGAAAACTTGTGTTGTTAAATGGATCTTTGTAGTCGAATGAAGCGATGTTGATGAAGTATCCATGGCGTAGAAATCACGTAAAGGCAAGGTAACATGGCGTAAAAACACCAAACTTACGCTGTGAAATAGTTCTGCGTGGGATTAACTTACTCGTAAGAGTTGAGAAACACTAAAGTTAGGCGTATCTTGAAAGTTAAGCGTGAAAACTTAGGCGTGGGATTAGCTTATGCGTAAGGCGAGCTTAGGCGTAAGATAAATCTTATGCGTAATGAGTTCTATGCATAAGTTTGAGCTTATGCGTAAGATTAGGGTTTGCCCAAAGATCTTTTACACTATCACGGTCAAAGGATATCCAAAGTCGAAGTGTTTTCGGGCTTATCCAAGCAAGAAAACACTTGAGTAAACTCAAGAAAAGCGAAGATCGATCAAGGATGAGTTCTGGCGTAAGAATAGGGTTTTCTTCGTGTGAAATTAAGTAAAGCGATTTACGCCAAATGATGTTTCTAAACCAGATTTTTGTGATGAAATAGCTTCAATATCACCAAAATAACACAAAAGTGTGAAACTTGATGATCCAAAACTTCTAAACACCTTATTAGTAGAAAGTATCCCGTATAAAACCAAGCTTAAAACAATGATCCACCGTAAAGTTTGAAACTTTTTGCTAAAAGCAGATATTTTAACACCTAAAAACGTTGAAAGTACAAGAATCTTGGATTGAAAAGTGTAAAAATTAAGTTTTTAAGCGTGACAAAGTATAAAACGTTATTACGCGTAAGACCAAAACTTCAAAAACAAAATATGTTCACCCAACTATTTGGCGAATGATACCACTGTTATGTCACCATATTAGTAACACAATCATCAATAGAAGAAATAGATAAGAGATCGGATGAAAAATCACACAAACACACACGTATGAATAAATGAAATGTTATGCGTAAGAGTGAAATGTGTAACTTGAACAACGAACCCTCAAGTGAGGGTTTACAAGAGGTATTTATAGGAGGGAACTAGGGCAACACTCCAAGTTCCCATCCATTTACTTATTGGGCTTGGCCTAGGCTTATGGGCTTTCTACATAAGCCTAGCCTTGATTACTAACATAAAAGCCATATTAAGCTAACTATTACACATGAATCACTAACACTTGAAATATAGTTTAGGAGTGATTCCAACAATATCACACAATTGAAAGAAGAGATTCAGACCTTGAAGGAAGAGTTGCAGGGGTTAAAACAAAGAAAAACTGCAAAGATAGTGATATCATCTCCATCCTCACCTCATAATGGCGACTCGGAAGTTATCGGTGAAGATTTTGGGAATTCTCCCAAGCAGGGAGGAAAGCGATCTTTGAAACCAAGGGGAGAATTGATTTTGGAGATGAAGGTGTTACAAGTAAAGTCTTGAGGAGGCGATACTCAGAAGACCAAAGACCCTCACAACAATAAGAGCATTCAGTTGCTCATGATCTTTGAAGTTGCTAGAAAGATTAATGAAGATGAAGTTGCGTACTCGAAGAGCAAAAGAAGAAAAAGCGATGAATTGGAGTTGCTAGTTTTGTGGAGGCTAAAGAGCTGGACATAATGGAAACCACCGAAGATTCGGTTCGGTGATCCAACTACAATACTTAGAAAAGACTCGAATTTAGCTATATACCTAAAGACCAAGAGATTGATTTCTTGATTGCTAATGATCACGTGATCAAGAAGAAAGCAATTGATCTCATGTAAAATAAGTCTTTAGCGAAGAACAAAGAAGCTGCTCGGTTAAAGGACTTCAAAATGTAATTGGCTCGATCGAGAAAGGGTCGAAAAGAAACCAAGGCAACCAACCAAGGCACAAGTTATATCATACATGAAGACTTATTGTTGCAATGTTGGTGGTGGAAAGACATCAATTCAAAGGAATGCACGATGATAAAGTTGAAAGTATCTACTGAGTTCAAAGACAAGATAAAGATTTTATTCCAATGGATTACGAAGAAGAAGCAAGAAGGTAACCTAATTTGAAGAAAGGCCAAAGAAAGTGATTCTCGGACATTTAAGAAGACAAAGTTTCTTTGAAAAAAGAAGTTCAAGCGAGAAATTCCCGAAAATAGTGGTGAAATGATATTGATAGAAGAAGAAGATTTTTATCCAAAACCACTGCAAGTCGGACATCCTATTGTTGGTGGGAAGTTTTCTTGATAGCAATTGTGCTCCAACATGGAAGATTACAAGGCTAGGTGGTGAAACTTTATCATTTATACATTTGAAGAACTTATCAAAGCATGTGATGAGATGATCTTGATACATTGTGGAGATTAGTTCAAGAAAGGTTTGATCTTGAAAATCTTAAAGATAGGAAGGAAATGGGTTTTGGATAAATCTTAGAAGGCTCTATGAACGAGATGCAAATGATGATTTACGAAATTTGCATGTTCATGTCTGATGCGACATGGACTTACTATGATTCATGTGAAGTTCATCATGTTTCTACATCGGATGGGTGGATGCATTCATGTTTCTTTGAAAGAATACCCACTCAGGTGGAACTCTCCTTTGTGATCTTGTGTACAACTATAAGAGTCCATGAACATCTTGAGAAGGTTAGAGCTTTGCGACATAGGCTTCAAGATCAATGTTCAAGAGCTATTCGGGCATTAATAAGAAAGTGATATGTTTGGAAGAATTCCCAAATCCTTGGATAATGAAGATTGAAGAAACTTATTGATTTGTAGAGAAATCATAAGTTTAGGGAGGATTGTCGGGAATAATATTATGATTACCATGATAGTCTTGTGGAAGACAACTGCTAAAGATTACACTAGCGGTGGAAACTCATTACCATTGCCGATACATTATTACCCTTTGTTGTTAGGATAATTGTTATGTATTCGTATATTGATAAGTATAGAAAAGATCTTGTGTATATTCTATATTGTTAGGATTATACTTATCTTGTAAAGGACTCCTTGTGCTATAAAAGGAGATCCTAGGTCATTGCATAGTATATGTATCATTCATATAAGCTTCAAGGTGTAACCTAGTGATCGGAAAGATCACTCGTATTATTCTTAATAATATTGGAGCTTTGTGTTATCTGTTTTCACTTACATTACATCATATAAACCATCTTCCAAGTATTACTAAGTATATTACGTGTGCTTATTAATATAATTCAAAGTATCACTAACAAAAGGTGTGTGTTTAGATCCATCACTTTAGATATTGCGTCGAAAATGTAATGGAAAAAGTGATGTAACGAATCTTGAACCTTTAAGTACTTTAAATGTTAAGTTTGAAGCTTCTTGTGTTGGTTGTCGTAAAGTATGTTCTCTGGTTGTCATGATAAATGTGTTGCTAATTATATCTTATCTAGTAAGCGAACAATAGAAAGCGGAATACCTCTAAAGCCCACTAATTCTTCTAAGTCATGCTAGGTAAACCGCCTTCAGTGCTCATGCTTTAATCATTGATGTACCCATAGAACCACTTCACCTTCTAGGAAGAACTTATCACTTAGTGCATTCACTAAGACCAAAGCTAAGACTAGTTGGAGATGGCGAAATGGTTACATAATACACTTGGATTACATGGATACTAAAATCATAAACATATGTGTTTCACCTATAAGCGCATCAGAACCTCTAACTCTTGGGTTCCACATCTACTATTCCATCTGTGTCATCTGTGTGTAATGCGGTGTGATGATCATCCTGAGTTGTTGATAGTGGATGTTACCGACACATGACAGCAATCTTAAACTATTATCAAACTTTGTTTCAAAGTTCATTGGCTTGTCAGTTCGGGAATGATCCCAGCGGCTATCATGGGCTTGGAGATTACATCAATGGGAATATCGAAATTAGCATAGTTTATTATGTGGAAGGTCTCGGTCACAATCTCTTTTCAATCGGTTAATTTTGTGATGGAGATTTGGAAGTTACTTTTAGAGAAAACTTGTTTCATTCATGATCTACAAGAAGCGATCTTATATGGTCAACGCATCAAGTCTTTACATAATCTCAATGCAAGACATGATTGCTTCATCTCCCATCTGTCTACTTTCTAAGGCAACATCTACAAAATCCTGCCTATGGCACCGTCGTCTCTCACATTTAAACTTTCAAACCATAACCAACCTTGCGGTTCAAACTTGTTGAAGGTATCCCACGATTTTGGTATTCTAAAGATCACCTATGCTCGACTTGTGAACAAGGAAAAGCACTCGTGCTCATTTTTCTTCAAAGGTGGAACATGACTCACACATGTGCTTCATCTTCTTCACATGGATTTGTGCCCCCATCATGCGCAGGATGATTAATGGCAAACACTACATTTTGGTAATTGTGGATGACTACTCAAGATGGACTTGGGTTTATTTTCTTGATAAAGAGCAAGCTCACGAGATAATCATCACCTTTCTCACAAAAATTCAAGTTCGGCTCGAACACTTTATCAGACAAATCGAGCAGACAAAGGCGAATTTGTGAATCAAACTCTTTGTGCATATTATGAAAAAGTGAAATTGAGCATCAAACATCAATTGCATGAACACGAGAACAAAGCGGGTTGTTGTGAGACGCAAATGCGTTAGTGGAAGCGCAAGCGATGTTGATTAATGCAAAACTTCAGATTACTTGTGGGTGAAGCCGTCTCTACTGCATGCTACACTCAGAACCGTTCAATGATAACTAAACGCCACAACAAAACACCTTACGAGCTTATCCACAACCACAAACCGAACCTCAAACACTTTCATGTCTTTGGATCCCTTTCTTTGTCAAATAATGATCGTGATGACTCTGGAAAGCTTAAGGCTAAAGCTGACATTGGAGTATTTGTTGGATATTGTGAAAAATCTAAGGGTTACCGGATGCGGAATAGTCGTACAGGAGATTATCGAAATGATTCATGCCAATTTCGATGAGCTTACTGAAATGGCTTCCGAGCAAAAGCGACTTGGAACCGGACATAACCGTCTAAACTTCCCCAAACCCCATCATCATTTGAACCAAGCTTACGACTTACTCATCAACAAATGGAATAGCTATTTGCTCCTGCATTTAGTGATGATATTGATCAACGTGCTCGGATGTATCAATGTTTCCATTGCTCGACACGATAATAATCATATACGATACACGAAACAAAAAGCGTGAAGATGCACCTCAATTGATTCTACAACAACATCCGAACAAACCACATCTAATGTTGAACCGGTGATGATCTTCTTAACCAAGAAGTACCTACACTGCGATTATGATCCAAATCGTTCTTCAACCCTTTTGCAAATGAAACTCCCACTTACGATGTTGCGGAATCATCTACAAGCCATTTGAATCCTCTAATCTGCACAATGTATATCAACATCAACCCTCCACACATCGTTGGACTAAAGACCATCCTCTTACGAACATCATTGGAAACCCAAATCAACCGGATCGTAACTAGACAACGCCTTCAGATGACGGTGAACATTGCATTTATACTCTTACCGTTTGTCAATCGAACCAAAAACATTAAAGAAGCAATGACTTACGACAATGGATCGAATCCATGCAAGAAGAACTTAATCGGTTTAACGTCTTGAAGTATGGAATTGGTTGAAAAACCAACGAGGGGTCTATGTTATTGGTGCGAAATGGATTGGAAAAGCAAGTTGGATGTTGAAGGTGCGATTATCGAAATAAGTCACGTCACGGTGGCTAAGGGTTATAGACAAGAAGAAGGATCGACTACAAGGAATCATTCGCACCGGTTGCTAGACTTGAGGCTTGTCTGATTTTTACGGCATTTGCGGCTCACATGAACATCACGGTCTTCGGATGGATGTCAAAGCGCTTTTACGAATGGTGGCGAAGGAAGCGGTCTATGTTAGTCGACTAGAAGGATTTGTTGATCGAGTTCCCTAATCACGTCTACAAAGCGAACAAGGCTCTCGGTCTCAAACAAGCCCCGGGCGTGGTATGATAAGTTATCATCCTTTCTTATTGCCAATAATTTCACTAAAGGATCGGTCGACCCAACACTTTTCATACAATATTACGGGAACACATTTTAATCGTTCATATTTATGTGGATGACATCATTTTGGGTTAACACATCTAAAGTACTCAAACGCTTTTTCAAAACTTATGAAAAACATTTTGAAATGTCCATGATGGGTGAACTTACATTCTTTCTTGGATTGCAAGTTCATCAATCACCGTGGTATTTTCTGAGTCGGTCAAATATGCTCTTGAAATTTTAAACAAACATGGAATGCAAAACTGTGATACCTATGCACACCGATGGCACATACCAAGCGGATCTTTGATTTGCATGGGAAATTGGTTGACCCTACCAAGTACCAAAGTATTATTGGGTCTCTCATGTATCTAACGACTAGTAGACTGATATTGTATTCTTTGTTTATCTTTGCTCCGTTATCGGTCAAGACCAGCTGAAAATCACCTCTAAGGCTAAAAGAATCCTCCGATACATCAAGGAACCATTAACTTGAATCTGGTATCAGAAGGATTCGGTTTTGAACTAATAGCTTTTACGGCGTTGATCACGCAGGTTGCTTAGATTTTCGGAAAAGTACTTGAGGAGCTCTACAATTTCTTGTTGATAAAGCGGTGTCATGGCAATCGAAGAAGCATGATTGTACATCATTGTCCTCAACAAAAGCGAATATGTAGCCATGTGCGTGTGTTGTGCTCAAGTCATTTGGATTAGGACACAACTCAAGGACTATGGTTACGTGTTTGATGACTACGATGACTGCGACAATCGAAGTGCTATGGCGATCTCGTGCAACTCTGTTCAACATTCAAAGTCTAAGCACATCGATCTTCTATATCATTTCATCAAGGAGCATGTGGAAAAGGTGCAGTTGAATTATATTTTGTGGAGTCTTGAATATCAATGTGAGACCTTCTCACCAAAGCCTTAGCTCCTGCTAGGTTTCTTGAGTTGGTCCACGGATTGGTATGAGGTGTTTGACTCGGAGGAGCTGGGCGAACTTTTAAAACAATCTTAAAACCGGTCAAACACCAAAACCTCTTTTGTAAATAATTTTCAAAAACAAAATACAAAAATATAAAATCGATAAAATACAAAAATATTCTTCTATCTAATTTCTTTCAAACATTGCAAGTACAAATCTTTCATCAACACTTTGTTCTATCAAACTTTTCACAATTTTCCCGAACAAGTGTTGAGGGGATAAAATAAATTTTTATTTTCACAAAACCTTGTACTTGCATGTTACCCGTATTGGTAGTATCTTTGATAACGGTGGACACGTTTCTTGTTTCTTGACACTCCTCGGACCCAAATTCGTAAAATTTATCTATTTTCAAAAGTCGGGGGGTGTCATCAAGTTTCTTTCAAACTTACACTTTGTGCTTAACCAAAATGGAAGTTTTGGGTACATGGATGAAATTGGTTGAGGTGGAGGGACCATAAGTGTCAAATGTTTAAAACTTAATTTATCAAAACCTTCCTTAATAATACTTTCACATTTATTACTAACATTTATATCTTACCAACCAAATCCACGCCTAAGATTCAACCTTCAAATCCGTGCTTTAAACCTCAAATTTGTAAGTGGTTCTTGATTCTAGGTGATAATCTAAACATAGGTTTTGATTTATACAAGAAACCAATGGTTAGATTTTTCCTAAACTTAATTTCATGTTTACGCATGCGTATGAACATGCAATCATGTTTTGGGTGTTTGTTGTTGAAATGAGTGTGTTAAAACATTGTTATAATCACTTTAAAACTATTTCTAACAACTAAATCCCGAAACATTAATCAATCATTTTCTAAATTAGGGTTTATGCGTATGAATTGGAGTTTTCTATTGTGAGTGTTTACGGGTAATTAAATGGTTGTATGATGTTTGTTACATGCTAAATTGACCAAAACCACTCTTGATTCTTGCTTGATACATGAATTGTATGTAATTGAGATTTAGGGTTTAAGACTCGTTAGAATTGGGGATTTTTGATTCATGAGGTTTTGGATGTTAAAACTTGTTGCAATACATTCACATAACATCTAAGTCATCCCAGAATTTATTTGGTGCATATACTATGGCTGGATTTCTTAGTCGTAAAATTTAAATCATTAGGGTTTAAGGTTTAAGCATAAGCAAATCTTACGCGTAACTGTTTATGACTATTATTCCAAGCAAAATTGATAGAGGTTTAATAATATGTTAACGGATATGTTATGATGAACTTATTTCAGGTTATTACGCGTGAAAATTTCAGAATCAAGGTTAAGCTGGAACTCTACGCTTAAGGATCACCTTACACGTAGATGGTTACTCGTAAGAGAAATCTTACGTGTAACCTTTACGCATAAGGTTCTACATGGGGACTACGCGGATCCCGTGAAGGATATCGTAAACTTCGAGTCTTCGCGCATAAGGTTCACTCTTACAGTAAACCTTACGCATAAGCTCCCACATGCAGCTTCGCGTAAGCTCTATGCCAAGAGCTCTTTTCCCACGTAATATTTCTTACGGCAAGAGAGCTCCTACGCGATAAGCTTATGCTTCAGCGTATGGTCTTGTGTTCGCAAGCTTGTAACTTCTATGCTTAAGCCTTATTTTAACCTTACTTATGAATTGTTACGGCGTACAAACTTGTAAATAAATAACTCAAGCGTCACGAATCAATATGTCACTAATAAGCAATAATGGTTTTAATGTTGTGTGAATGAGTGAAAGTTTGGACTTTAAAATTCAAAATTAATAAACTTACGTAACTTATCACGACTACTTTGGACTATTGGACAAACATGTGATACACCAAGTATTGATCCAAAAGATACTGGGAATAATCTGGACATTCCTTGAGACTTGATGACCCCAAACATCACTCTGCGTTGTTTGAGCCCACACTTAATGTTGTCGGGTTCAAAGACTCGACAACAAAGAAACAAGGTGATGTATTGCCGGCCTTCTCACTACTTGATATCAAGAATCTTCAATCATACTTACGATATCAAGAAGCGGTAGCATCAAGCAAAGTTGGCTTCATTGATGAAAAGTCTTCCACAATCTCAACCAAGAAGACCGGGAGATCGGGCGGCGCGGAAGTGTAGCAAGCTTTGGAAGTGCCCATAAGTATCCTAAGAAATCCTCACGAAAAGAAAAGTTCCATCAAGGTTGCCATTCCAAATCCTCAATTGGCACCTACACTTAGAGACGAAGACTCAGGATCTTGAAATGGATGAAGGGTTCACTACTCGAGCTGTTAGAAATGATACGACAACAATAGAAACACCTCCTCGTTCCAAATCGACAAGGGCAAAACTCCGGTGGAAGAAGCGGGAAGAGGAAGAAAGTTTAGAAGAAGAGCCGGGATGAAGAAAAGAATACATACCGCGAAGAATCTCGAGGCTTCAACATGTTGCTAAGGAGGTTAATCTTCACAGACTCGTGGCCACGGAGGTTCAAGTGGTGGCTCACAAACAACACCGAGTTCTCGATGCGGTTAATCAACCCGATAAGGAGGCGGTACCACCACCATGAATCGAACAAAAGCGACATGGGGATGAAATTATCTTCGACTTTGAGGAACGAGAAAGGAGAAAGCGAAAAGATAGCGATGAAGATGTTGAAGCAGTTGCTAAGGAAAAGATGAAGAGGAAGATCTAGCTAAAGCAGCAGAAGAGGCTAGGATTAAGGCTGAAGAAAAGGCTAAAGCTGAAAAAGAAGCCGATGATTATCTTCTAGATAGTCCCGAACGTAACCAGGAACAAACTTCTGAGCCACCAAATGCCCAGAGCCTTATCATGACTCATCGCCGTCTGACTCATCTTCTCATTCATCACCACTACCATCTAAAGACACCACCACCAGATTCGCATCCAAATCTGTCAAGAAACCGAGCAACACTTGGACATCACGGGCTAAAACTAAGATTTTTTAACGATGTCAGGAAAGTAAGGAAGAAAAACGTAGTCAACAAGAAATTAAATCAACTGGCCGACAGATTAAACATTCTTCAGAATGTGATGAACGAGTTTTCAGAAGAAAGAGATCAAATCCAGCAGATCTGAATAGAGATATCCAAAGGGAAATGGAAAATACGATCCAAGAATATACTCACAAGTTTCTTCTCGACACCGTCCACAGGTGACAAGAGATGTTCACGAACAACTTTATCCAAATCTCATGTAATTGGTCAAGCAAACAATGCAATCTACTCTGTAGCAATGAAAATCAATCCAATTGAGCCTACGGTTGTCTCCGATGCGAAATTGATTTCCATGCTTGTTCTACAAATGTCTAAGCGATCCATAGCGTTTACTTGATGAAGCTAAACTATTTGAGGCATTGTTGGAATATCAACTCAAAACTTCATGCAAGCGTCGGCTAAAGGGCTAGCGTCCAAGAGGCGATGATGATGCGGATAAAGATTACGGCGAAGCGTAAGAAGAAAATGACGATTCATCATCTATGCCTCCACCACCCCAAATGACCTCCACCTCTAGAAGATCTCCTCAATGTCCTCCTGCTAGGACAAACCTCATGACTCTAAGTCTCACCACCAACGAAGAAAAGCGGTGATCATTTTGAATACTTGGTGGTGACGATGAGAGATTCATGAGCCCCAACAACAACCTTCTTCTTCTACATCAACTAAGCAACCGGCATCATCCTCCAAGCCAAAGCGGAAAAAGTCAACATCATTTGTATCATGGCTAGATGAAGATGACCGGAAGAATATGTTGGTTCTCAAAGCTTGTTTATGCAACCTCGATTACCAAAGGCCAAGAACCGGTAGATGGTCGAACCTTTGGAGCATGCCAAGTTAATTCGGAAAAGTTTAAGGTGAAGAAGATGATGAAAGCGAGTTAAAGCATCAAGAGCGAAGCTTTTCAAGCTGCTAAAAACGACTACGATAGTGCAATTGAAGTCGAATATCATCTTGACAACATCGCCCGAGCTATGTCCAATATCGACTTCACCGGACGACAAGGCTCCATACTACCTTGTTGGACAAAGCCACTACCCACCATTGGCCGACGGATCAACGAAGATTCCCGCCAATATTTCTTCAACAACGACACGGAATTTCTTGACGCGGTGGCGATGTAAGCAAGAAATATGCTACTTCACTTACCTTCCTTTCCGTGAGAATCTACTCCAACAACGTGGCCATCGAGGAAGAAGCCACACATATGTTCGTTGATAATGTGGTAAAGTATGACCTCGGCGCACTTTATGGAATTCATCATCGGCTGAGCGAAGAATTTACTACGCTGCGGTACTCAAATCGAAAAGGAGGTGTCTGATTACCAACGGATCCTTGCCATCATGCATGTTAGCTGTCATCCAGTGGGACTACACATTCTCGAAGAAAATCATAGTCAAACGCCAAGACAAGCAGGAATATGACTTTACTCAGCGGATTTCCGAGATTGTCACTCAATGACATTGAAGACATGTATCTTGCTAAGGTACAAGGTCGAATGCGACAGTTCTCCACCAACATCCAGCTCCAGTACATCAAGCCATTGCTAATATTCATCAGAAGCATCGTCATCCAGGAACGTGTTGAAGATCTTCAACTTGCCGTGGAATCATATTAGAAACGTGTTAATCTCACAACACCAATGCTATACATTCGATATCAACCACGGCTCGATTACACCATCCTTAAGAAACCAATATTTGGGGTAGTTTACATGATGAACTAAACCGTAATTGTTTCATGGCGTGCAAGGAGCTTATAAGTTTTGTGATCACACTTTAAAGAAGGTTCGGGATGGGTTAGCATATCGGTTAAAGGAAATACATGAAGGCATAGGGTCGAAGAAAAGGTGGAATTCAAGTGAAAGGAGGGATGCGAAGAAGATCATTACCAGGATTGATGAAAGGTTGTTTCGTCGGGATCAGTTAAGGACATTGGAGAGTTTCGTGGGTAGACGTCAAAGCATATCTCTAACAGGCTACCAACGTCCAGACAGAACTCCTGGTATTATTGACGGACTTCCTGGTACTCCTTGATTTGTTTCTTTCATTAATATTTGGATGTGTTGATCTATACTTGACTATGGTTTGTACACACATAACAGTGTACAACCCGTACTTGTAATGAAAGGACCCTGTGGTATGCTTCAGTACCACAATCCTTATAAAAGGATCGAAAGCTTCTTACTTTTGAGTAAAACTAATCAAAACTTTTACTTTCAAAGTTTTACTCAAAAGAACAAGTGCTTCCCTTATGATTTTTCAAAACCTCAAAAGTTAATATCACTTGTTGAGGGGAGTATTTGCTCTAAACTTTGTTCACAAATTGTTCTTAGTGAAATCTTCCCAAAACTCGAAATGGTCATATTCGATATCAAAATTTCGTAAAAAATAACAATTATATGCCATTTTTAGGGAGAAAAATTATGTGATAAGAAATATGTTGTGAATTGCTATTGAATCTTCGTGATAAAGACTTAACCAATGAATTTATGAGCTCTTAAATGTTAGTAACTCGAAAAGACTTGTCGGGACGGGTAATAATTTCAATCTAGTTAAGCTAGTGATGTAAGCGTGTCTCATGAGGACTTGTCGATAGAATGTACCATTCGAGAAACTCTTGGTAGGCATGAACCTTGACGGGTCAAACCTCCTCACCAAGGAGTGTTTACAACTTCAAGTGACCTGGTCGATGATGTAACCGTATCTCACGGGAATTATCTATCTTGAGTTAATCAATTCAAAGTGCGCACTTCTCTCACCGTCTGATTTGTCAAAATACTTAAGCACGTGTGGAGGGTATTTACAAAATATAAAACTCTTTCGGTGGTACAAAATGTTTTTACTCATAACCACTTTGAGAGATTTTTTCATATAAATGGTTTTATGGCAACATAGGTTAGTCATGGAGTTATAAGGTGACTAAGGTTAGGAATAAATGTCCTATGATCCGCGAGGCCGGAGGATCTACCAAGGAGACCACCAATAGTTAGAATTTAGAAGTCCTTATGTATGATTATAAAAGGAGAAAATGAGAATCGGAGAAAGAAGGAGTTGAAGAATTAAAAATAAAAGTAAAGAAAAGGGTGAAAAGAAATAGCCCTCAGTTATTCAACTTAGAGGCGGACACGGGTTCAACTCATATGCTCTT
Source organism: Chrysanthemum lavandulifolium (assembly GCA_022545495.1). Lineage (NCBI taxonomy): Eukaryota > Viridiplantae > Streptophyta > Magnoliopsida > Asterales > Asteraceae > Chrysanthemum > Chrysanthemum lavandulifolium. Next base: position 163,166,273 of record CM040238.1, on the reverse strand, counting down.
GGTTGTCACTTGATGACACGGTATTGAAGATTAAAGTCGTCATGGACCTAGTGGCGCATGCACTAAACCTTCTTAGCCACTCAAGTTTCTCTCAACGGAAGCTTGTTTCATTCTCACGAGAACCTACATAAACTATAAACTTTCTCTTGAGAGATTCTTTGGTATTTAAGAAGGAGACCTCTCCTAGTCTCCGCTCGGGAAAACCAAAGCGCACTATTGAGTCTAGAGCCACGAGATTCATCAAAAGATCTCTTAGGAACACTTGACATTTCATCACTTGTCGTTCAACAATAAGGACGCAAGTGATACATTCTAGAGTCCTTCACGGATCTTAGACATCGTCGAGAACATTTATGAGGAGTTCACAGCTGTGATCCTCATTGATTGAATGGAAACTCTGCCGTGGTCAACATCTAACGACCACGGCGCGAGTCACTTCGGTAACTCCTTGTGGGTTACACTTAGTATGTCTCAAGCGGTCTCTGATCGTGGTGATGCTTGGTATACCTCGTGACTCACTGAACTATAGATGTACTTTGGTATAGCGTGTTAGCCTCTTGAGGGCATCCGGTTTCGAGAGCGACCTTTGCTAGAATTAGAGATGTGTCTTCACGTTATGCTATTGACACTCTCAAAGTTGGAACTTGTAAGTGTTGGAAATCCCGCTAAGGAGATTCCTTTCAAGAATTGAGTCACGAATATGTGGGTCATTACTTGAACTTGTTCAATGTAATGCCAAATGTCCCTACGGGATTACGGCGGTGATTCGCCCGACCAAGGTGAATGGAATCAAGACATTCATCGATAGAACAATTGTAGTAATTAATTCTTTATGAAAAGATTACAATAATCAATTGGTGTTCGTATTTATTAGGAGATCTGCTTGATGGATGCTTTCGCGGGAGGAAGAGATCGTCTTGATTCTCCACATGCTCATACCTACATCAACACAAAAGTTCTCTCAAAATCAAAGGCAACACAAAGTCATAATGATTCTTCATCTAATCAAAGAATCTACAAAGTTATAAAGACTAGAACTACTTACATCTGGAATTCATTGTCAGTGGCGTGTGAGCATGTTGGAGAAAGGCGTGGAGACAACTGAACAACGGTGACCTATAGTTGACAATAACATACTATCACAACCACCACAAAGAACAAAGTATTAAAGAACAAAGAAATCAAGGCGTCAAAAGCGAGAATACTTCAAAGAAACAAGATCCTACCTTTGGGGTGATTGTTCGAATCAAGGCACTTGATTCTCTGTGTAGGTTTAGGGGTATGTGTATGGATAAAACCACAATATCGATATCAAAAATAAACACAAGGAATGATTTAAAATCCCTTTAGGAAAAGGATAGTGAATCAAATCCGTGAATGATAGTGATACGGATTAGAAATCAAGTCGTTTCCCAACGAGGTGTGAATGGGACAACGTCGTTATTGGTTTGTTATTAAAATGCTCGATGTTTTTATTGATGAATTTGATTTTATTTAAACTACGGAAAAGGGAAAGTAATTTAGGAAATTAAACTACGGGAATCCTAAATGCGAATAAGCGTAAAAGCGTAATTAAAGAAAGCGTAAGCTAAATGCAACTACGTCTAATCTAAGCCCTAAAATGCTCTAAAATTACTTTTACTCTAAAAATGCAATTTGAAAATTAATTAAGATTTAAAACATTTTTTTATGACTTTTCTTTTATTTATTTGAATTAAAATCAAATTTTTAACTTTTAAAACTAAATTAAAATACTAAAAATTATGAAAATTAATGGGAAAATTATGAAACTATTTTAAAAAAAATCTAAAATAACTAAAGAGAATTTTCAAAACTAAATTTTGTATTTTTCCGATTATTTTCTATTTTCTCTGAATTTAAAACTATTTAAAAATAATTAAATGGCTAAAATTACAAATTAAACTAGGAAAAATGGAAAAGATTCTTTTTTTTTTTTTTTTTTTTTAATCTATGAAAATTGAAAAAAAAAAATTTTTGAAGATTTTCTTTTGTATTAAAAGCTATTTAAAAGTCCTAAAAGCTATTTTAAAATAGGAAAAATAGCAAGCGATAATGGAAAAATCGAAAATTTAAGGAAAAGTCTAAAATTATATTCTAAATTTATGAAAATATAAAAACTAGGGCTTATGTGTAAGATTATGAAGTTTGTGAGTGCAAATTGTCCCTAAATAAGCTCTATTATTAAGCTAATGCAATAAGCTACCAAACTTTCTAGAAGCTAATTTATACTAAAAGTACCTAAAAGCAACTGATTACAGCTACTCCTAACCTCTAATGTGCAAATTATCAAAGATTTATGCTAACTGCATTCTAACTAAAACAGGCCTTAACCCCCTATCTTGCAGCTACTGCACAAGCTTATCTAATAAGCTAAAAAGAAAACCAGATCTATGGACCTCAAGACCACCAACCAAAGATCAGTTGGACCAACTTTCAGACACTACCAAACTAAAATGAGGCTTTAAGAGTTTCTGCAAATATCCTGCTCACACTCAATTTAAGTTGAGTGTGTGAGAGAAAAAACAAACTTAAAGAACGACAATTGGAACTTATAAAGACTTACAAAATTTACCAAAATCGTTTAAAAGTTGACCAACCGAACTTGAAATTCCCAAAATTCCAACAAAATTGGACCGAAATGAAGCTATTAAAATACACAAAGTTTGGTGAAAAGTTGTTTCAACTTTGACTTTTGAGATAGTAATGAAAAGTTGACTAAAATGAGTTTTGATCCAAATTTATTACCCGCATGTGATGTTTTGTAGTAAAATGGGCCGATGCAAGCTATCTTATCTAATTTTAAACCTAAATGCTAGATCTACTTGTGATTCAAGCTAAATTGCAATTTAAGGCGGTTATTGTTTGATTTTGACTATTGTTAATCTATTGTGCAAAAGAGTGGCGAATCAAGCCTAATTATGATAGATGAAACTAATCGACAAATTCTAACCACAAAATAAACCTCTAATTCACTAAAACCAATTGATCCAAACACTATGTTTCTAAGCATTATGCAAATTAATATGGCGAAATGATTTGGATGCAACTAATACTAAAACTACTAAAATTAAAGCTAAATTATACTAAAATTAACACAAATAAACCGGCACTAAAAGCTATAATGATTGAGAGAGGATTAGAACTAACGGAGGTCCACTTTGTGTGCGGCTTAAATCGATACCAAATCTATCACTATTCTAATCAAAACCAACCCAATCCAAGACTTGCATCAACCCGATTCCATCTCGAATCAACTACTTAACCCAATCAAACTTCCTTCATATTATTTGTTTTTTTTTTTGAGATTTTTGAGTATATTGAGAGTAGGATGAGTAGACTACACAATAAGCTCTAAATAAGTATTTGATGAACTTAATATAAAAAAACATAAAGTGAAAACCTCTTTAGAATTGATTCGAGATATTTTGATTTTTCAAATATTTTTTATTTTTTGTGATTTTGTTTTGAGAATTTAACAAACTTAAAATGATTAAGAATAAGGTAATTTTAGATCAAATATAGTAACAATAAACTGATAGAAACAATAAAACAGTGATTAAGAATAAATGAGAATTAAAACTAAAAATCAATTTTATTACTCAAATCTGAATACAACTTTGGAATTTAAAAACAGAAAAGAAATTACAATATTAAAAGCATTAAAAACTATTACTCTACTCAGATAATCTACTACTACACTACATGATTACAACAGTGAAATAAGAGGGGTATTTATACACGAGCTCAGCCTCTTAGAAGGATCTGGAACTTGGCATTTGTGCTTCTTTGGATCATCTTTTAGCCCTTAGATCATTCTCCACCTCATCCTTTAATCTCGACCATAGGATTGCACATGCCGCGCACTTTCAACCAATCGAAAAGCGAGGATTTGGAATGTAACACGGATCGGTGACACGGCGATACATGTGTCGGGGTGGTGTCATAAGTGTGTCAGGAAAGGACGGAATTACCCTTAATTGTAGTGGATTGTTCGAATTAGGAGAAGGGTATATTAGGGTTCATGGTCAGGGGATTTTGGGGGAAAATGAGAGGCTTTGATTTTTATTTTATTTCGTTTTAGTTTGTTGTTGACCGGGTAAATGGTGTTATTAAAATGGGTAACCGGGTCAAGGTAGGATGATTGGGCTTGTGGGTTAACTTGGGTGGTGGGCTTTAATCGATTTGTACCTAAGGTATTAGTAACTTGGATTAGGACTTATAATGGATCCGGATTTAACCACAAGGCCAATTGTGTACAATCCGAAATTTCGAGGCAGAGTGTAAATTCTAAAATTGATCCAAGGGCTACACTTGACAATCTCCAATATACCAAGGCCCGATTTTGCCAATTCGAAACTTGAGGGTAGATTCGCCAAATGCTCAAAGTTGAGGACCGATTCGACAATTCTTCATACTTGATCATATCTTTCAAAATCATCCCCTTAGCATGATAATCTTCACGGATGCTCAATTCGACCTTAGGCTCGACTTTAGCACTCTCTATCTCTCGTGCTCGGGTTTCGATACGATTTGGCTTCTTTTTGTGTGTTTGACATATCCGTACTGCACAAGCACAAACTCAAGAAAACAACGAATATTAGCAATAAACGGCTCTTTCTTGGTTATTTTGGGTCTATATTTGATAAAGAAATGATATGTGTTTTGCACATATCAAAATACCAAACGAGACCATTGTCGTGTCCTCACGCAATGCAATCAACTCACGCTTCTAAAACTAAGGATTTCAATCTCTTTCTACTAAACCTATGAAGAAGTAGCAAAGATTGCTCAAAAGATATTAAGAACCCTTAATTCTAAAAACGGCCCATTTTCCTTTTATATTTCACATATAGATATTACGATTAAGCACATTCCGGTTATGAGTGACGGTTTGTTGAATCTTTCATGTCGATCAATAACTCCAACATTTTTCAAACGACACGTTAGGATCACGGAATAGGAAACACAACACAGCGTGAAGTGACCATACGGATAGAATACATCGTCCCTGATTTTTTACAAGACCCCAAACTAAGCGTAAAATCGAACTCATTGTTAAATATGATTCTAGATGCTAACACTACCCATGGAAGTTACTTGTGTAATTACCTTTTGCTCCCATTTTCCTATTTTCCTCTAGATTTTTTTATTTTTGTGAGAAATGAATTTCTTCAAATTTCTCGTTTCGATAATTTTTATTCCGATAAAGATATGAAGCTAAGTCGCTAATTAGTTATCCATCTTCTCTCAAGAACCATTGTACACAAGAATGAGGTCCACATCAAGGTCCTAATTTACATACGATTTAGAGAGATATCTCCGGATTCAAAGTTTGGCTTAACACTTATTTCAAGACATTTGCATTTTTGCAATTTAGGCCCTTGGTCTTTTCAACCACTAACTCAGCGGGATTACCGTTTATCGAAGTCTTATTATGACTTTGGATTTTCCTTTGCCTTTTGAAGTCTATGACAACTTTTATGGCTTTGGATTTTCAAATTTAATACATTTGGGCTTTATTTCATGTTAATTTTGTGCTAAGCTCCGAATCCTCGACTTTTATAACAATAGAAACAATAGCGACAAACTATCAAGAATCGGTTGTCTATTACACGCAACACGCAGTACCTTGATGTGTACCCAACTCTCATGGGCAAGGATTCTCTAAAGAAGAATAAAGAACTAACTATCACCTAAAACTCAACATCTCTAATTATTTATTAGACAGATATGGGGTGAAACAATCTTGTGGGAACAAAAAGCCATAAGTACCTTCGATGGGCTCTAAAGAGAACCAACTACTCCACGGTTAGCATCTAAACTCATAAGTAACTCTATCATTCCTCGATCTCCGCAAATTTAAAATCCCAAATAATGAGATCCGCGGATGCTTAGCCGATAATTAAATTATCTATGGTTAAGGGAACAAGCTAGGGCTCAACACGCCCGGTCAAGTTAGAATTCCATTCCTACTCTCACCAGCGGAAGTCAACAAGGTGTCAAAACATATATTAACTTAGCAAATGTTTCTTCAAATAATCTCAAGTCTCGCATTTTTAAAGTCACTTATTAGAAACTCGCAAATTCTTGTTTAAGCTTCGCATATTTAAAATCACTTAGGGAGACTTGCAAATTCTTGGCCTTGTGAGCTAGAATCGCATTTTATAACCTCTTGTCTAAGCAATTAGCAAAGGCTATTTCAAGAAAAACGCATATTTAAAGAAACTTCTAAGAGACTAGCAAGAACTTTTCGATCATAAAACTAACAAAAGCTTACAAAAATTTTAAATTTTCTCATTTTTGCACAATTTTTCATTTTGTAAGGAAAAACGGGGTTGCGAGAGTATACGACAAAAAACAAGCAAGTGCAGTCAAATCAAATCGAAGATTACCCACCCCAGACTAAAACGAAACATTGTCCTCAATGTTTAAAGGCAAGGGTAGCAACGAAAATCTAAAAGCCGTTTATGAAGTATGCTCAAAGATAAGCGTTAGTCGATAAGATTTGGGATATCGGTTTCCATCGAGAACGATCATGAAACTCGAGTGGAGAAAAGACAAACTTGAGCACGAGTCTTCATATCGGAAAATCCTAGACAAAACATCACAAACAACCAAACACAAGAAATCGAAAAGGCTAACCCCTTCACGTCACTTATTAGAAAATAGAAAGAAGATAGAAAGATAAGCATGGGGTGCCTCCCACGAAGCGCTACTGTTTTTGATCACCGAGTCGCTAGCTTTGACTAGTCCCGAATTCATTTGTCCTTGGGGAAACAAGCGGAAGGAATACCCGGATCAAAGATGGTATCCTCACTCCGGAGGAAAGAGAATGGGTGGGTTGGGAGGAAAGAAAATTTCGGGCTCAAGCACATAAGGTTTATCAAGAAAGAGTGATCCATCATCCGGTGGTTTTGCGGGTGGACGAAGGGATGAGCGGATCTAAGAGAAACGACTCCATAGAAGAAGGGAGTCCATGGTACGTAAAAGTGTTACTTGAAGGCTCAAACATGAAGGCATCCAGAGAGGATCCTTTTTAGGAAAACTTTGGTTTTATGAATATCCTCTCCGATAAGTATCCTGAGGGTTAAAATCTTGTCCTCGGAGGAACGAAATCAACGTATCATCTTCGTGAAAATCCTCACGAGAGAGGAATCACTCTCGGATAAAAAATAGTGTGGGACCTCGGTATCAATAAGCTCATCGTTGAAATCTTCACTTCCTTTTCTTTCTTTGGGTAAAATGGATCATCGTATTCGTTTTCTTTAATCTCGGAAAGAATCGAGTGCGTGGGAGCAAGTTCATCGGTGAACTTCTCAAGTAAATCGACGGATCTTGATATAACAAATATTCAATTTCGCGTAAGTCGGCTCTAAAATCAAAGGCGTCATCCTCACTTCCGGTGGAAGAGGATCCATGCGGCGAGTTCATCGCAAACTCCTCGAGAAGTAAATCAATGGAAGATTCCTTGAGCTCGGGCTCCGAAGGATTAGTAGACGGCTTGACTTCTTTAATTTCATTTTCTTTTAGAGAGTGAAGAGTGCATTTCTTGATTAAGCGAATATCTCCTTCGATGTCGATGTCGGCGTTATCAATTTCGGTGAAACCGAATCACTTTTCAAATAAGCCTCAATTTCTTTCATGATAGAATCATCCTCCCCGATTGAGTGAGGAAAAGGAAGAATCGAAATGATTTGTTTAGAAGAAAGTTCCATATTTTCATAGGAAGGGTGGGATTGCCACTCAAAGAAAGCTCGACGTTTTTAGGAACAAGATCAATCCGATACGAAGCGGAGGTGGGACAAGTGGTGTGCTCTTAGAGCTAGCATTTTCCACCACAACCTTTGTAGTCTCCTTTTCTAATTTCTTCCTTTGCTCAAGACGTATCGTTGATAAACTCTTAACCAGTAAAGCGTGAAAGACTCGGATCAATTCTCGATGGTTTAGGCCCAACTTTTTGAACCACCGGAGGTTGGATGTTTTGGTACTTAGTTATTAGTAGGAATTCCCTGGTCCTTTGTCACCTCGGTGTCATTAATTTTGGCCACATCATTATAGTTGGTGAAAGATTTGGAAGTATGGTTAACGTTAAACATGACGGCTTCTTTTCCAACTCTTAACGTGATTTCTCCTTCATACACATCAATCAAGCATGGCCCGTCCTTAAGAAGCATCTTCCGAGAATAAAGGGGCACGAGGGTCGACATCGAAATCAACGACAACAAAATCGGTGAAATCGAACTTCCCACTTTAACAAAAACATCCTCGGTTATACCAATTGGTTTTGTCGTAGTACGATCGGCTAGCTCGAGGGTCATACACGTTGGGGTAAGTGGGGGTAATGAAAGCTTTTCGTAAATTGATTTCGGCATCAAATTGATACTCGCGCCAAGATCGCCAAGGCGAAGAATGAATAATTCCTTAAAAATCGCACGGAATGAGAAACTTGCCGGGGTCACCTAACTTTTCGGGAAGTTTCTTGAGAATAACCGCCGAACAATTCTCATTCAAAGACGTTTTTTCCAAATCCAAAATTTTTTCTTTGTTACTTAACAATCCTTGTAGTGTCGAAACAAACTTAGGCATGAGAAGAAGAGCATCCATGAAGCTAATTTGAAGTGAAGATCTTGAAATATCTGAAAGAATTTTTCCATTTGTAGATTTGCTTGTTCACGTTGTTTTGATCATTCATCCTTGACGGCAGTGCGGAGTGTCGTTTTATGGTTAGTCTTTTCAAGACTAACCGAGCATCCTTGGGCTCAGACGTCGGGACAACCGTGGGTTGGACATTCTCGGTACTCCCCTTATTAGTAGGAAGCACCGGGTCCTTCGTCACCCCGTTCTCACGGTCTACCACTCGAGAAGGAGAAGAAGAAATATTGGTAGGAGCCGTGGGTCCATCGTAAGCAACACCACTTCGGGTAGTGATCGCTTTCATGTCACCTCTCGGGTTAGGAATCGTATTGCTCGGAAGAGAACCGGAACCCGAGGGTTGAGAATAAGAAGTAGAAGGTTGATTAGCTTGAAAGAAACTAGCCATCATATTCCTCATTTCAGTCATCTGCTTGTTACTCGTAGCAAATTCATTCCTGATGCTGGTGATTTGAGTTTGTAAACTTTTAATGGTGTTATCGGAGTTCTTCATGTAAGTTAGAAACTCGTTGTTTGGAACAGCTTGATGAGGTGGTTGATAAGGTTGTTGATAAACTTGAGGTGGAGGAGCTTGGTAGTTTTGATTACCATGATTAAGATTAGCTCCTCGGTTTTGATTGTAAGATTGGTTTTGATAACGGTTTTGGTTTTGTTGAGGAATGGGTGCAAAACCGGGTGGTCCCATTGGTTGTACGGTATCCTTGGTTACGATTTTGAACCGGATTAGCAGAAGCTACGGAAGCATTTATGAGATCGCCATCGGTGGCTTCACAATTATAGTATGGATGAGGACCACCACAAATAACACATGTTTCGGTAATGGCTTTGACTTGTTCGGATTTCAGAATCTTAAACTCTCTCATCATGGAATTAATGACGATCATCGACCCATTCAACTCATTCCTCTTAACGTAGTTATCATTAGTAGTAATCTTAGAAACAACCGGTCGGTTTCTAGACGAGACAACTTTTGACTTGTTTTCAATAATCGTTCTAATATCGGCGGGCATACGACTCAAGATGTTACCACCGGCGGCCGCGTTAAGCGAATCTTGATCGGACGGCGTAAGTCCATTATAGAACGTATCAATTTGATGAAGATCGGTAAAACCGTGATTTGGGCATTTTCGCAAAAGTTCTTTAAATCTATCCCATGCTTCTCCAAAACTTTCATCGAATTTTTGTTGAAAATTAATGATTTGATTTCGTAACATTGTTATTTTTGACGGAGGAAAGAATTGGTTCACAAATTTCTTAGAAAGGTCTTCCCATGTTGTAATTGAGTGAGGGGGTTCTTTTTCCAGCCAAGTCCGGGCTGCCCCCTCAAGGGAAAATGGAAATAATCTCAACTTAATCGACTCATGAGAAAAGCCCCGAAAGTTTATCGTAGATGCAACTTGATTAAACCAACGGAGGTGTGCGTGGGGCTCCTCATGATCCAAACCACAAAAAGGTTTATTAGACACCAATTGTATTAAATTTGTTTTTAGTTCGAAATTTTCGGTGTTAATTGGTGGAAGGACGATAGCATCACCGTGGCCGTCTCACGGAGCTTGAAGTAACTCGTTCATTGTTCGAGTGTCCGCCATGACGATGGGTTCTTCAACAATAGTGCGTAACTCGGCATGCGTCTATTCTTCGATTACGATTACGTCGTGATCGAGAGCGATGCGCATGCACTTTAAAAACCAAGGCAATTAAAATGATATGGTATTCGAAAACAACGGTGAACTTAAACCAATAATCCCAAGTGAATAAATCACTTATAAGACAAACGCACAAGCGGCGGAGAAGCTTATTAGGTCGGTCACGAAGCTTATTAAAAACCGCCTCTTTCACCGCAATTTAATGTCGGGGCCGTCCTTATACCCACCACAGTTTGTTTATCCGATAGAAATAAATCGATTCACAAGCGACACAAAGGCAAGTTTTTGATCTTTGGTTGGGAACTTACTAATGATAACACCTCCGTTGAGAATGTTATATAATTGATGTATTCTATTTAAGCTCAAAAAACAAGAGAAAATCTTTTGTATTTTAATATGATATATATATATAAAGAAAAGGAAAATATTTTTACTTTTTTTATTTATAGAAAAATAATAACTTCACAAAGGAAGGATCTCGAGTCACTAATCGTCAAACCGTTAACGATATTGTCATGACAACCTCCTCCGCGTGCGCCAAAATTTGATTCTCTGTGTAGGTTTAGGGTATGTGTGTATGGATAAAACCACAATATCGATATCAAAAATAAACACAAGGAATGATTTAAAATCCCTTTAGGAAAAGGATAGTGAATCAAATCCGTGAATGATAGTGATACTGATTAGAAATCGAGTCGTTTCCCAACGAGGTGTGAATGGGCAACGTCGTTATTGGTTTGTTATTAAAATGCTCGATGTTTTGGATTGATGAATTTGATTTTATTTAAACTACGGGAAAAGGGAAAGTAATTTAGGGAAATTAAACTACGGGGAATCCTAAATGCGTGAATAAGCGTAAAACGTAATTAAAGAAACGTAAGCTAAATGCAACTACGTCTAATCTAAGCCCTAAAATGCTCTAAAATTACTTTTACTCTAAAAATGCAATTTGAAAATTAATTAAGATTTAAAACATTTTTTATGATTTTTCTTTTATTTATTTGAATTAAAATCAAATTTTAACTTTTAAAACTAAATTAAAATACTAAAAATTATGAAAATTAATGGGAAAATTATGAAACTATTTTTAAAAAATCTAAAATAACTAAAGAGAATTTTCAAAACTAAATTTTGTATTTTTCGATTATTTTCTATTTTCTACTAATTTAAAACTATTTAAAAATAATTAAATGGCTAAATATTACAAATTAAACTAGGAAAAATATGGAAAAAGTTTTTTTTTTTTTTTTTTTAATCTATGAAAATTGAAAATTATTTTTTTGAAGATTTTCTTTTGTATTAAAAGCTATTTAAAAGTCCTAAAAAGCTGTTTTAAAATAGGAAAAATAGCAAACAAGAATGGAAAAATCGAAAATTTAAGGAAAAGTCTAAAATTATATTCTAAATTTATGAAAATATAAAACTAGGGCTTATGTGTAAGATTATGAAGTCAGAGTGCAAGCGTCCCTAAATAAGCTACTATTATTAAGCTAAAAGTGCAATAAGCTACCAAACTTTCTCGAAGCTAATTTATACTAAAAGTACCTAAAAGCAAGCGATTCATGACTACTCCTAACCTCTAATGTGCAAATTATCAAAGATTTATGCTAACTGCATTCTAACTAAAACAGGCCTTAACCCCCTATCTTGCAGCTACTGCACAAGCTTATCTAATAAGCAAAAATGAAAACCAGATCAATGGACCTCAAGACCACCAACCAAAGATCAGTTGGACCAAGTTTCAGACACTACCAAACTAAAATGAGGCTTTAAGAGCTTCTGCAAATAGCCTGCTCACACTCAATTTAAGTTGAGTGTGTGCGAGAACAAACTAAACTTAAAAACGACAATTGGAACTTATAAAGACTTACAAAAATTTACCAAAAATCAGATTTAAAAAGTTGACCAACTGAACTTGAAATTCCCAAAATTCCAACAAAATTAGACCAGAAATGAAGCTATTAAAAATCCACAAAGTTTGGTGAAAAACTGTTTTTTCAACTTTTGACTTTTTGAAATAGTAATGAAAAGTTGACTAAAATGAGTTTTGATCCAAATTTATTAACTGCATGTGATGTTTTATAGTAAAATGGAACTGATGCAAGCTATCTTATCTAATTTTAAACCTAAATGCTAGATCTCACCAACTGATTCAAGCTAAATTGCAATTTAAGGCAGTTATTGTTTCATTTTGACTATTGTTAATCTATTGTGCAAAAGAGTGACAGAATCAAGCCTAATTATGATAGATGAAACTAATGCGACAAATTCTAACCACAAAATAAACCTCTAATTCACTAAAACCAATTGATCCAAACACTATGTTTCTAACTGTTATGCAAATTAATATGACAGAAATGATTTCAGATGCAACTAATACTAAAACTACTAAAATTAAAGCTAAATTATACTAAAATTAACACAAATAAACCAAAGACTAAAAGCTATAAGCAGTTGAGAGAGAGGATTAGAACTAACAGGAGGTCCGGCTTTGCAATGTGACTTAAATCGATACCAAATCTATCACTATTCTAATCAAAACCAACCCAATCCGACCTTGCATCAACCCAATTCCGTCTCGGAATCAACTACTTAACCCAATCCAACTTCCTTCATATTGACTGCTTTTTTTTGAGATTTTTGAGTATAGTGAGAGTAGGATGAGTAGACTACACAATAAGCTCTAAATAAGTATTTGATGAACTTAATATAAAAAAACATAAAATTTGAAAACCTCTTTAGAATTGATTCGAGATATTTTTGATTAAGAATAAATGAGAATTAAAACTAAAAATCAATTTTATTACTCAAATCTGAATACAACTTTGGAATTTAAAAACAGAAAAGAAATTACAATATTAAAAGCATTAAAAACTATTACTCTACTCAGATGATCTACTACTACACTACATGATTACAACAGTGAAATAAGAGGGGTATTTATACACGAGCTCAGCCTCTTAGAAGGATCTGGAACTTGGCATTTGTGCTTCTTTTGATCATCTTTTAGCCCTTAGATCATTCTCCACCTCATCCCTTTAATCTCAGCCATAGGATTGCACATGCCACGCCCTTTCAACCAATCAGACAGCAGGGATTTGGAATGTAACACACGGATCAACGACTGGCGCATCACATGTGTCAGGTGGTGTCATAAGTGTGTCAGGAAAGGACGGAATTACCCTTAATTGTAGTGGATTGTTCGAATTAGGAGAAGGGTATATTAGGGTTCATGGTGAGGGATTTTGGGGAAAATGGCGGGCTTTGATTTTTTATTTTATTTCGTTTTAGTTTGTTGTTGACCGGGTAAATGGTGTTATTAAAATGGGTAACCGGGTCAAGGTAGGATGATTGGGCTTGTGGGTTAACTTGGGTGGTGGGCTTTAATCGATTTGGACCTAAGGTATTAGTAACTTGGATTAGGACTTGTAATGGATCCGGATTTAACCACAAGGGCAAATTGTGTACAATCGAAATTTCGAGGAGGTGTAAATTCGAAAATTGATCCAAGGGCTACACTTGACAATCTCCAATATACCAAGGCACGATTTTGCCAATTACGAAACTTGAGGGTAGATTCGCCAAATGCTCAAAGTTGAGGGACTGATTCGACAATTCTTCAAACTTGATCATATCTTTCAAAAATCATCCCTTAGCATGATAATCTTCACAGATGCTCAATTCGACCTTCCCGGCTCACTTTAGCACTCTTTATCTCTCGTGCTCGGGTTTTAAATCGATTTGGCTTTTTTTGTGTGTTTGACATATATGTACCGCACAAGCACAAACTCAAGAAAACAACGAATATTAGCAATAAACGGCTCTTTATTGGTTATTTTGGGTCTATATTTGATAAAGAAATGATATGTGTTTTGCACATATCAAGACTTCTCTACAAGAAAGAAGAATGTCGAAGACTTCAAAGCTACTATTACATACGCACCAACAACCTGCTTAAGATTACTTAAGATATCAATTACTAACACTTAGGGGAGATTGTTGGAATCACTCCTAAACTATTTCTCAAGTGTTAGTAATCAATATGTAATAGTTAGCTTAATTAAGGCTTTTATGTTAGTAATTAAGGCTAGGCTCATGTAGAAAGCCCATGAGCCTATGCAAAAGCCCAATAAGGAAAGGAAGGGACTACTTGTGTTGCCCTAGCTCCCTTCCCCTATAAATAGTCTTGTAACTCTCATTTGAGAGTTGGTTGTTCACTTTACTTAAAATCCTACGCCTAAAGGTTTCTATTTCATTCGTGTGTTTTGTGTGATTTGTTCAACCGATCACTTCTCTTCTATATTTCTTATATTGATGCTTGTGTTGCAAACATGGGAACCTAACGAGACTCACCAAAATCATCCAACATCAACCGTATTGAATTATCCTCTTCGATCTTGACAATCTACTACTTAGGATCCACAATCCACCACATCTACCATCCATATCATCACTGACATTAAACCATTTTGACATTATGAACTTTGTCACCCTCAACAACCTATACCACCATCTCTTTCGCAACCTAATCAATCACCTTTAGTCACGCGCATCATTTCATTTGTGACCATTGCCAAAGTACAAGGCAAGCCAACCTTTAATTAAGAAATGAAATAAGCTTCATTTTAACCATATATTAGACCAAATCAACATCATCACTCACGACATCTACCTTTAATGAATATGAAAGCATCCAAGACTATAGTATATCTATTTTATTTTCTTTTGTTTTAAAGAACAATCCATTGTTCTTATTTACAAGTGTGTGGCCTAAATACCACTACATCTTTGTTATTTTATTACAAGGATTCGTTTACGCACTGCGTGCTCTTCTATCATTCTACGTTCTTGCTCCTAATCTTCTTCACATGGTTCATTTATAGTTTATCACTAACATCTTTTTTATGTAGGTATTTTCACTTCTGTTTCACTTGAAGCCCTCTTCTAGGGGGAGCTTACGTCAAGGGGGTTTTTAACTTTGGAATATTTATTCCACCATATTTTCTCTTCGACACTCTTTTTGTTTTGACAAAAAGGGAGATAAGAGAGTAAAACTTACATTTTTGCAAAACCATTAAAACATCTAACACTTAAGTTTTACTCAATATAATTTTATGTTTTATCATCAACAAAAAGGGGGAAATTATTAATACAAACAAGCTGTAAAAACGTTTGTTTATATTTCTCGATCTCGTTAAGTTTCGTTGATAATAATCATAAAATTATCTCAAGTATAAATCTAGACTTCATGTTGTTTTATAAATATATACATTTGTTGGTTACATATGTGTTTGTAATTAAATAAATGTAAGATAATGTATTGGTTAATAACCACGACCCATAACCCATGCCTATGATTCAAGCCCATGACCCATGTGCATTTACATCATTCATGACATCATGTTGGGTAAAACTCATGACCCTTTACCCATAGCCCATTGTTTATATACATTGTATCTAGTTGGGTACCCATGACCCAAAGTCCATGACCCATGGTGCAATACCTATAACCCATAACTCGGTTTGTAACCCAAAATCCGGATGGTACTACCATACGGCTAGATCCCTTGGTTTAGATCGTCGGATCCCTTTGGGAAGGGATCCACGAAACCGGTGAACAATGGCTTAAAAGTCTATAAATAGTGAGTCATTTCTTCATTGTTTCTCACCCTTTTCTTACAACTCTCTCTCATATTATCTTACTCTCCTCTAAACCGTGATCCTTGATCATTCTTGTAGTTTTGTTTTCTTTCTTGATTCTCCTTAGATCCTTCAAGGCGAGATCACGATTAGCATACAAGTCATCCAAGCTTCAAAAGAAGGCCTTGCTCAACTTGATCATCCTCACAGGATCTCAGTAGTATATCTTGTGTTTCTTGTTTCATAAAGTTGTTGTGTTAAGTTGTGTAGTTGGATTGGTTCTCCATTGTAAAAGAACTGGTATTTAGCTTAGCACCGAATAAAGTGTAGCGACCTTGTGAGGCTTCTCCGCCGGATTGAAGGAGCTTGTTGACATAGTGCTTGAACTCTCGAGTTGGGTACTCAGGGAGTGGAGTAGGGCAAGAAAGGTGTCCTTGTAGCTGAAACACTATAAATCACTTGTGTCGCTACTTTCTATCCTTTTACTTTACTTTCTTTCTTTACTTACTTATATTAGTAAATTATCATTACTTAGTTATCCACAAGATTTCACATATACTTGAATCTAAATCTTTGAAAACTCTAATTGGTAAAACTATTCAACTTTTGGATCCGGATGGTACTTCCAGACATTGGATCCTTCGTTACATCGGCCGAATCCTTTGGGAAGGATCCGAAACCGGGTGGCGGTGGCGAAAAAGTCTATAAATAGTGAGTCATTTCTTCATTGTTTCTCACCCCTTTTCTTACAACTCCCTCTCATATTATCTTACTCTCCTCTAACATGTGATCCTTGATCATTCTTGTAGTTTTGTTTTCTTTCTTGTGATTCTCCTTAGATCTTTCAAGAAGGTGAGATCAAGATTTTCATACAAGTCATCCAAGCTTCAAAAGAAGGCCTTGCTTGACTTGATCATCCTCACAGGATCTCGTAGTATATCTTGTGTTTCTTGTTTCATAAATTTGTTGTGTTAAGTTGTGTAGTTGGATTGGTTCTCCGTTGTAAATGAACTCTCGATTTAGCTTAGTCCCGAATAAAGTGTAAGCGACCTTGAGACTTCTCCACCGATTGAAGGAGCTTGTTGAGATAGTTCTTGAACTCTCGAGTTGGGTACTCGTGAAGTGGAGTAGGGCAAAGAAATTGTCCTTATATCTAACCACTATAAATCACTTGTGTCGCTATTTTCTATCATTTTACTTTACTTGCTTTCTTTACTTACTTATATTATTGCATTGTCATTACTTAGTTATCCACAAGATTTCACATAGACTTGAATCTAAATCTTTGAAATAACTTTAATTGGTAAAACTATTCAACACCCCCCCCCCCTTTTTTTTAGTTTTCCACATAATTCATGTAATACTAGATGGTACCCGTGCGTTCTTGACGGTACCACAATAAGTAAATTTTTGATGAACAATATATTTTGATTACATGTTTTTGTAATAATGACTTTATGTAGAGGTGTGCACGGTTCGGTTTAAGTCGGTTTTGGCTAAAACCAAACCGAATCGAAATGCGATTTTGGTAGAAGTTGAGGTCCGGAGGGTGGTGAGGTGCGGATATGAAAGTGTACTATTCTTTTTTTTTTTTTTTTTTCTTTTTATGTTTTTGAGTAAGTTGTTTGATGTGTTATAGATGATGGTTAAAGACAATTAATTTTATAGATATTACAAGTATATGAATTTAAGACAATTAATTTTTTAGATGTTACTTTTATATATGTGTATGTAACAAGTTATTTAAATTTCCTTTTATAGTAATCTTTTTTGTCTTAAAAATTTTAAGACTTTTTTATTTAGAAAGTCATAAACTCTTTATATAGTAGTATAGATTTTTTTCATACTCAACCATCGTTGGCTTCTTTTAAACCGCACCTATTCAGTTCAAAATAGTTTCAATCGCTTAGTTTTGTTTAAAGTTCGATCATGTATTTGGATCACTTATGCTTGTTTAGTAATGAAAATCAAGATTTTTAAAGTTAAAGAAAAATGGTACTGGCCCTTATGAAATCCTTTGATGTCAAGTTTCCCTATCTCTGAATTGCTTTTGTGTATATTTGTTTCTTATTGTAATGTGTAACTATAATAGTTTAGACAATAAATAAACCAAACCAACAATGTGTAGTCTAACACTTTAAGGTTGTAGTCTAACACTTTAAGGCAATAAAGCTTAACTGGTAAATTTGATTTTGTGTAAAATTTAACCAATTCGGATCATATAATGAAGCTTAGACCTTATTACTTCTAAGTTAGCTAAATAGAAAAGAACATACTTGTAATAGCCCTCAACTCTTACATTAGAATATGATATATTAGGAACTTCCTTTTTCTTTTCTCATTTGCTCTTCAACTCACAAAAAAAGACAAATATCCGTAAAAAGAATAAAAAGATTTTTTATTTTTTTTTAAATTCTACAAAAACTCCAAAAAAAATTCCGAAGATCGGGTATGTTGATGCATAAAACTTTGTGAAAACTTTTTATAACTTTGAGTTTTGATACGCTTTTTAATGCACGTAAAACGAATTTTGATGCAAAAAAATGATTTAATGCAAAATGTATTTTCTCATTTTTTTTAAAAATATCCACTATTAGAAAAAATCACAACTTTTCATGCACCATCATACCCGATCTTGTGGAAGTTTTGGGAATTTTTCTAGAACTTTTTGAAAAAAAATATTTTTATCTTTTACGGATATTTGTCTTTTATTTGATCCTTATCCTATATATATATATATATATATATATATATATATATATATATATATATATATATATATATATATATATATATATATATATATACAAAACAATAGGTACCAATCTAAATTTGACAAGTGTCACTTTTTTAAAACTCAAATAGATAAACTAAATAATTCAAAAGGGCAAATAAGGTATTTGACTTCTCCTGTGTATCTCAACCCTATGTATGACCTTCATAATGTCATATTGTCTCATCTCAATTAAAAAATAATAATAATAATTAAAAAAAAAATTGCTCTAATCTTATAAGAATAACCACCATTGCACATAAAAATGCTCTCCATTGTTTTCTCGGCATTTTCGCGACCAAAAGATGAACCTCGTCACTTTTCGTTCACCGCCGCCAAGTTCGTTTACCGGATCCGTCGTTGCCGCTAAATTTTGGTTTCCTTATCCGATTATTAAGCCGATCTCATTTGAAGATCCGACTATTAATCCGATCTCGTTTTCGGGTTCGACTATGTGCAAGTTATTTTCGATTCGACTATGTGTAACTTATTTTCGATCCGACTATTAAGCCGATCTTTTCAAGACCACAAAATCGGGTTTGGTTATTTTTTTTAAAATGGTATCAAAATAACAAGAACACAAGGTGTAATCACCAACCAACCACCCCTTGGTGATATAAACTTTTATTATAACAATATACGAGATAGCTTGTCCCAACACGGATGCAAGCAAAGAATACAAAAGAAAAGATATAGTCCTCTATAAGGTGCTATCATACAATACTCACACACTAAACCAAACTGTTAAGATCAAGAGGATCTTAAGCGAAACTAAACAATAACTCGGTGAAACAATGAAACCGAAACAATATCAATCGAACCAAGATCGCCGAGAGGAAACCAGAG
This sequence comes from Chrysanthemum lavandulifolium, assembly GCA_022545495.1. NCBI lineage: Eukaryota > Viridiplantae > Streptophyta > Magnoliopsida > Asterales > Asteraceae > Chrysanthemum > Chrysanthemum lavandulifolium. The sequence continues at coordinate 163,146,695 of CM040238.1, read as the reverse complement.
AGATGAAAACAAGTATGTGAGAAGATAAATGAAACCCTAGAGATAAGCAGCTTTTATAGCACGAGAAGTTTCATATCAACCCCTGCACAATACAAACTAACAAAACAGACACAAACTTAACCATTAGAAAACATAGGCTTAAATAAGTACCAAACATCCCTCAGACTTTCATAAGATTGTCTTATTTCAACACCCTTCCTCAATCTCATGAAAGAAACAAGTTTATCATTCCGAGTTTCTTTACCAGAAACCCATGTTGCACTGATCCAAGGCCCTTAGTTAAAATGTCAGCAATTTGACTTTTAGAGTCAACATTCACAGTCTTGATCAAACCAGATGCAACTTTTTCTCTAAGAAGATGAACATCAATATCAAAATGCTTAGTTTTTTCATGCATGGTAGGTTAGCGACAATTTGAATTGCAGACCTATTATCACAAAGATAGACTAACGGTAATAACCCGTTTCTCCCAAATCCTCCAATACTTTTAAAATCCACATGACTTCACAGTTCTGAAGCCATACTTCTATATTACGCCTCAACAGAAGATTTAGAACAAAGTAGCTTGTTTCTTGCTTTTCCAAGAAACAAGATTTCCATTTACAAAACACAATAACACAAACGGATCTTCTAGTAATCGGACATTTTGCCCAATCGTAATCAAAATAAGCAATAACCCCAAACTTATCGTCGATTTATTAAATCCAATAGCATTACCAGAGCAAGTTTCAAATATTTCAAAACCCTTAAACCAAGACTCATATGAGACTGCAGGAGGAGCATGCATGTCTTGACTCAAGCATTGAGCAAGATATGAAATATCGTGTGCGGTCATAGTTAAGTAAATAAGCTTTCCTACCAATTTCGATAACCAAGAATATTCTTTATTAGCTTATCAGGTAAAGGAGTCATAACAGGTCTACATGCAAGTAATCCATAATCATTTAACAATTCAAGACAATATTTCCTCTAATTTAAGCAAAGACCAGTTTTAGTCTTCAAAACTTCAATTCCCAGAAAAAACTTTAACTCACCCAAGTCCTTTATTTTGAACTTAGTTTTCAAAAACTGTTTCACTTTTTCAATTTCTTCAACATTATTACCAGTAATAATCAAATCATCTACATATACTAAAAGAAATACAATCAGATACCATTTCTTTTAATAAAGAATGAGTGATCATTTTAGATCGAATAAATTTAGCTTCAAACAAATCTTGAGACAACTTGTGATTCCATTGTCTAGGAGCTGTTTAAGCCCATACAAAGATTTTTCAACTGCATACTTTATTCGACCTTTAGTAGAATAACTGTGGGAGGAAGCATGTATACTTCCTCATTAAGATCACCATAAAGAAATGCATTATTAACATCCATTTGATATATACACCAATCATACTTAACAAAGAATACTCAACAAACATCTAACAGTGCCCATTCTCACAACAGACTAAAAGTTTCCTCATAATCAATTCCTTCATCGACCATAACCCCGAGCAACAAGCCTAGCCTTATATCTTTCAACCTCACGGTGGCCTTATACTTAATTTTCCAACCCATTTGCTACCTATAGGTTTTCTACCCACAAAATTTCGGTTTCTTCCCAAGTATCATTTTCATGTAAAGCATATATTTCCTCATTCATAGCATTAACCCACTTAGGATCTTTATTGGCTTTGTAGGATTGTAAATATTATTGTGTTGATGATTCGGGTGGTCTTGGATGATGGAAATACATGTTAGCCATTTGAGAGAGAAAGGATAAGAGAGGGTGTTCTTGGTAGAGACTTGATGTACAAAAATATGAAAGGTTAGATTAGAAGCACCACCCCTTCCATGGATGGAAGGGGTATTTATAGTAACATACATATACGTCCTCCTGTCGGACTGTGGATCAGGGATACAGTGGGTAAAGACCCGTCCTTCCTCCACGGTGTTACTCTAAACTAAACTACGCTACAAACTAACTAATAAACTGCTAAATAACGTAACTAACGATATGTCTACGAGCTAACTTATGCTAGATAATATTTGGGGTGACCGACACTTTACTTATGGAATTTCCAATTCCTAACAATCTCCCCCTAAGGGAAGTCACCTCATGTTTTACATTTTGAATCTTGCATTCTATTCTTGACTTCGTTCTTGAGCTCGTAGACTTTAATTCTTCAACATTTGCAATCTTTGTGCTTTAGTAGCGATTCTTCAAAGTCCGCATAGTTTTGTACTTTTAGTGGAGGCCTTTAACTGATCCACATCTTTGATGATCTTCGAGCTTTCTTTGAGATCATCAGCCACAGCAAATCTCTCTGGATCATCCATAGTTGTGTTGCATTCATGTGAGGTTGTGACTTTTGGACCGACATGCTCACACTTTTTGGATCATGACATCCTTTCATCAGAGTAGCGGAAGCTTTTACTGGTTCAAGATATTTGCAGCAGCGTAGTAGAAGCATAGTATAAAAATATCCGAGCCGGGTTCGTAGATATGCACAAGTCATGATTTCTTCAATTAAGTGTGGATGTTGTGAGCATGCGGCTATAGATTGACTCCTCAATGCCGATTAGTCGCAACTGTTCAAATGTACCGCAAACAACGATTAGCAATAAAAGCATGAAAGTGTCTTTGATCACTTCGTTGAATTGAGGTAAACGGCTCACGGTTCCCGTTGATCAAGACAAGTATTGCGTGTGATCAAGTATAATTTCAAGAATCTCCTTGATGTGGTTTCGCAATCGCTCTAGCTATTCTCAAACCGGAACGTCTCAAAGAAGACAACACGGAGTGAGTGAACCAAATAATTGAGATTCATCGATTGATGAAAATTGATTTGAAAACAATCGCGTATTGCTTGAATAAAGAGTTTTGTAATGTCTGACGAAGGTTTTATGAGAAAGATCAATTTTCAATCAAAATACCTTTGTATTAGGAAATGAGTACATTCGATGTGCTAGAGAAAAGAAGAGGTTTACACATCGAACGGTTTTTCCAAAAGTATTTTTCAACCGGAGATACTTTTGTGTTTGAAAATGAATACACATTGGATGTGCTAGAGAAAAGAAGATTTGCACATCGAACGGTTTTCCAAAAGTATTCCTAAATTCCATTCTGGACCAAGGTTGATTCAAGAGTGAATCGCCCATTGTTTCTATCCGCTTGTCACAAGCTTGATCTTTAGAAAAGATCTCACATGTCACCCACCAAGAGCTTGTTTGATGTTGGCTCTGAAGGATTTCCATCTTCATCGTGAATACTTTTACATATCACTCGGATGTTCGGGAATACCACAAGGATAATGTGTAGGACTCTTAATATATTCTTACTTTCCACATTGTGTGAAACAAGAAGTCTTCATTAATTTTGTGTCCTAATGAGATATTGTGGACGATCTCTTGGCTTTAGACTCAATTGTGCATTTTTGGTTCCTATGCCGGAGACTAGGAGAGGTCTCCTTCTTCAATATCAACAATCTCTAAGAGAAAGTTGATAGATTATGTAGGTTCCCGTGAGAATGAAACAAGCCCTTTTAAGAGGAACTTGAGTAGCTTGGGAAGTTTAGTGCGGTCGTCCTTTGGGTCCATGACGTCTTGTCTTCAATACCAGTGTTACCTTAGTAACAAACAAGAGTATATGTATTGAACCCGTTCTTGCCCTAAGGTTGAATTACTAGAGGGCTATTTCTTTTCACCCTTTTCACATTCAATTCTTTTTCATTCTTCAACCCCTTCATTGCTTACCGAGACTTCATAACTAGAACCTTGTTGGGTTTATTCCGGTTCTAGCTTTATCTCATCCGCACTCTTCCCATATCTCACTTTTCTCCTTTTTCATCATACCTAAGGACTCTACACTATCTAGTGGATTGTCCTCGGTAGATCCTCCGGTTCGGCGGATCGAGGAAACAAATACCTAACCTAACCATCCTTATAACTCCATGCATAAAGTAAAATGGTCGGTCTTTTGGTATAGTTCATTCTTTCTTGAAACCAATAGAAAAATCATTTGGAAAATCAATCAAGGTACTTTTGATACGAGATCAAAGCATTTTGTACCTTAATAGTTTTGATCATTTAGAAAACCTCCCTCAACATGTGCATATGATTTTTAAATTGTTTAGCACATGGAGACAAGAGGACTTTGAAATATTTTCTTTGATCACAATTTTCATAGAAAAGCCATTTGATTTTCTTGGTAAATTCTCCCTCAATATGTGCGTGAGGATATTTGAAATCATTTTATCACATAGAGGCAAGAGTTCATTTGAAGTACATCCACGATCACAAATTCCATTAAGAAACCATTTAAAACACAATCAAGGTACTTAATGTTAAAACATAAAAGCTTTTGTACCTCGACGTTTATTTTCTTTTGAAATGCTCCCCTCAATATGTACTTGAGATTCGAAAGCGTTTAGCACACAAGGAGAGCAAGATGCACATTTGAATCAAAACGATCACCTTTATCAAATTTCATTATTAAATCACAAATTCTCCCGATCAAAATATCAAACCCTTTAGGATTTTGGATCCCAAGTGATTTCATAAGGTTTAGAAAACATGGGAGAAAATGTGCACGATTTAAAACTCATCTTGTTTTTGGATAAATGCTCCTCCTCAATCATGTGCATCATATATTGAAATCGTTTGGCACATGGAGGCGGAGTGCCTTTAAAGGACTAAAACATTTGAGATTTAAATCACGATCTCTCCCCCGATCACAAATTTCAAACCAATTGAGATTTTGGATCCCGATTGATTTAAATCATTTGGAAAATTTTAGGGGAAAGACGTGGCAAGATTTAAATTTGAAAAATGACAGATGAGGACCAATAACATACATTAAAGATTGTTAGTGTCAGGTATGATAGTTTTTAGGAGATCTTTAAGTAAAATAAAACAATTTCACAATCAAACAAGAACAGAAAAATTTTCATTTTGAAAGATCTTGATTCTTAAAGGAAAAATCATACCATGACATAACATTAAATCTTTAGATCACCACTTATTTTGTACAATCCGGACTTTTATGAAGAAATATTGTTTGAAAATAATTTATTTTAAATCACTCTCCCTCAATCGATGACCGTAGTCAATGATTGAGTGACTTATAGTTTTGATAAAATGAAGTCCGGTGATTTTCAAAATTTAGACCAACTTATTTTCAAAACAATATTTTTCCATTTTCAAAACAATTTTATCAAATATTTTGAAAAATGGTATCATTCACTACTTTTCCGCACAAGATACGTTAGGTGGTTGAGAAGCTTCGTTGTTGTCAGAGGGCTTGGAAGAAAAACCGTCTGCGATGCGGTGAGACTTTACGTTGCATTTTAATACCAATCGAGGTCAAATTAAGCTCCGTTTCTTCAATCACTTAGAAGAAAACCATCTGTTGATGCAATGAGACCTCTTACGTTGCATTTTCCATGCCAACACTCCATAGAAGTCCAATTAAGCTCCGTTTCTTCATTTTTAACCCAAGATATAGTTACCCTTTCCTTTCGGCATCCATTCATAATTGTAGGATCCGGATCGGGAACATTCTTATAATCCATGATATCGCATACGTTAGTAGACATACGAGAGAGATATATGGTGGTCGACAACACCCAAACAAAGAATCGACTAATAAAAGTCAATCCAACATATCAATCGGTTCATATAAGGCATGGGATATATGTGTTCATCAAACTATAATCATCTAATCCTAACAATCATATCCTAGGCACCTAGTCCTTCAACGTAGGTTAACATCATTTTCGCTAAGCATTTAGGATAATTAAGAAAGCCCGTTAGATGATATAAATTTGAAAACATTCTCCCTCAATCAATGACTCATTTTATGAAAAGTTTAAGAGTCTGAAGTCATTGATTGAGTTTTCAATTTTACGAAACACCGAATCGATAGATTTTAAGCAACTCATTTACCACCAATTTTTAATCGCCAAATATTTTTCCAAGAATTTTAGACGGAAAACATTTATGTAGGAACAATGAGTCCTTCGACATACTTTTCTCAAATAGTATTTAGGATAAGTGCACGGAATTTGTGAAAATCGTTTAAGCGTAGCACTTTCCTTCTTTGAAAAGCGGGTTGCTATCTCAAATAATAGCAACCCATAATTTAGCACGGGTTACTGATCAATTAATCGTAAGACATATTTTGAGACATGTTTAGAAAAGAATATTTACACCTCCTCGCCGAACTTCATCTATGGTCCCGTGCCATTATTGAATGACATTTCTAAGACCGTAGATGTTATCGATACCGTAAGACATGTCTAGAAAACAATATTTTTGGAATTTTCAAATTTTTCGATTTTATGGGTTTTGTTGGTTTTATATTTTTCTATTTTCTTTTGTTGGTTTTCTATTTTGTATTTGGTTTTTGATAAATATTTACAAAGATAGAGTAGATTATATAATTTAAGAAAATGATGATACGAAATTGAGATAAGGATATCGAGCAGCCCCGTTGTAGAAGATAGAAATCATCATCTCTTAAACGTCCACCACCAAAGTTTCGAGGCTCCGAATAGAAGATAGAACATGAGCCTTTGAGAAAGAGAGACTTTGGCGACTTCCCCCAAATCGAAAAATCCATTAGATGAGCGATTCAAGCTCTATTTCAAGCTTGCCTTAGCGTGTGCGAAGAAGCACATCATTATCATAAACCATTGCTCCATTTAAGAACGATAATCGAGGTTCTCCGTTAGGTGTTATATCATCCAATAGAATAACGATGAACGCTTCATCCCACACTTAAATAATCTTCTCATATTTCTTTTCAACCGACGTCAAGCGATCCATTCCAAAAGGTGTCAAGAGAACAATTCCCCAAGTAGTTGAATTGATACAATCGGTCTCTTTGTATAATGCTCAAGAACTCTCCGAATACACATCATGAGGGTAATGAAGAACACCTCCCAATGTTCACATCTTTCGTCCCGATGAATGTGTATGAAGCTCAAGAACTCAAGTACACCAATATCCAAGAACTCTCCCGAATACACATCATGCCCGGAGAGAAAACACCTCCCAATGTTTGTGGTAAACAATGGTTTTCTTCCGATGATCATGTATGAAGCTCAAGGACCCAAAGTACACACATTCCCCAAGAGAGAACAACCGATAACATTGAAGAAGCGAGGCGAATCATCGATTATCTCTGCGGATGACAATCTCTGCGGATGTCAACTCCGAATAAGTGATTATATCTACGAATCACCGATTAAGCCCTCAAGTGAGACAATGGCGCCCCAATGTACACAATTCTCTCCCCGATGATTGCGATAACATCGAGATCATCACACACTTGTGTACCTCTTATATCTTCATAAACTTTCTAACATCACTTCCCCACATAGTTGGAATAATAACACTAAACGCCATGAGTCAAACATTGAGTTTATCTGCGGTAATGACAATATGTCTTCCCGGGATTTCTTCAATCACTTAGAAGTATTAAGCTCATCAAGTTTACTCGCGTTTAGATCGTGTCTCCTTCCCCTTGTGGTTTTGACACTTGTAATCAAGAACATGTTATCGACCCAAATACTTGAAATTTGTTGAGAAGAACATCATTAGCTTAGATATGTCCGTGAGAATCAACTTGTCAAGAATAACGTGATAAAATCTAATTAGGGATTAAATTTGGCTTTTCACTCTCCCCCAATTAGTGCTCTCCCCTAAACTGACAATATGTTTGATAAATGCCCAGATTAAGAAGAAGTCTTTAGATAATCAAATGCAACTCGTCTTTAGTCTTCTAACATGCATCATAAAATATAGAACCGACTGTAGACTCGACCTTCTTCAATATTGTCCAGTTGGGGAATATAAAGTCAACATCTTCTTCTCACCAAATGCATTCCCGTTAGCTTATATATAGCAAATCCCCTTAACTCAAATCCCTCCCAATCAAACAAGAACGTAAAGATGTTCATCAATAAAATCCGCATAACTGGAAGCACTTTGTCATTAATCATATCACCGTGAAGATGTCAACCAACGGCTCTTAGAAGAAACATCATGTGAAGATGACTCGATAAGAAGAAGCTCGGTTCTTACATGAGTTAGGAGCCGTATGACCATATATTCTCAGATATAACTCAACATGTAGATTTATCATACTTCTTCTCCCCCTCAAGAATTACATACGGAGTTGCCATTATTGATTGAATAAGTGAATATCTTCAACAAATGTAGTCTATTCACACTTCTCCCCCGCAAAATTAGCACAAGATTTCGCCATCGTCATTATAGTTGAGCAAGTGGAATAAGAAAACAATCAACGGTAGCCCGGTTCACTTGATAATTGAAAGCGCAAGGAAAAAGCATGAAGCATGTTGATGATAATGGTCATAAATAAGAAGATTTCTTCTTGAAGATAATGCGCTTCAAGCGTACACATTTCTTTTATTTAGGGAACGAGGCATGAACTGTAGTGTTCATACGTCATAAATCTCTCTCTTTTCAGCACTCTTGGCAAAACATGTAATCAACCCCATTATCATTCAGTAGGCTCTTTGTCGTGACAGCTGATGGAGAAAACCCAATATGATGAATTTGAACCTGAAGTAAAATAACCCGAACTCGTGACTTAAACTTGCACGTATGTAACAAAGAGTGGTGCCGAGACTTCATCCTCCATTGAATCTCTAGGTACTCTATACTCTTCATCCAACCAACCATCAAGTATAAGACGACATCCCTCTTGAAAATCCACAATTGAATGTGACACCGAGCACTACAACGTAACTCCTTAAAGTGATAGTTATTTTGTGGTCGTAAGAGCCCAATTCCCCAAGTGGTAAAAGAAAAGGTAAAAGACACCCAACAATAACTAGATTTCTAAGTCTTCGTTTTGATAATAAGCTCGAACAAGGATCTTGAAGAATCTTCATCCAACCATCCCGATACCTTCGGATACTAAGTACACTCGCCGTGATATTTCACTTCAACCTCAAATAAATAATAGTGAATTAACCCGTTGTCACATTTTCTAGTTAAAAGCTCAATTCTAGCCTTCTTTGACGCTTTAAGTGAACTATGATAATGGTTTTCATCCCGACCATGGTTTAATGAGCATATCCCGTACAACTTTGAAGTAACCAAACCGTCATGAAGAAAATCCAAACAAACACCCAATTCATGAAATACTCCTTTTATCCTTCTTCAAGCGTAAACCGTAGCACCAAAGATCGATAAGATCCCGACATAAACTTTCCTTTCTCCGTGATGGTTCCATCATCACGGATTTTATAATTCTATAGTTTAAACCGAGAAATAGTTTCTTTCGTGGGATTTTACAAAACCAAGAATAAACCGTAAGATAGATCCGTAAACGCACATTACTTTAGTCGGGATGTTTTCATTGTCACGGATTTAACAAGTCTATGATTTAAACCGAGAAATAGATTCTTTCGCGGATTTTACAAAATCAAGACAAAACCGTAAACAATGTCGACTTGAATGTGTTATGACAACTTTGGTTTTGGCGAATATCTGCTTTAGGGAACATGCAAGGTTCATCAACGGTTCATTATCCAACATCAACAATATCATCAACCATCCAATAAACACATTGGTAAACACATCATTCACGCATTACGCCGGCTATTGCGGTGACAACATGGAGAAGTAAACCTGATATGCCAAACTTGATCATGAAGTGAACTTCCCCAGATTCGTTACTTAAACTTGTACTAATCCTTGTGAAGAAGAAACGGTGTACCCAAAGTACAAAACCTCTTGACATATCCTCAACTGCGTGAGACACCGAAGCGATAGTTACATTGTGGGTTAAGTGAGAAAGAATCACAAAAGTAACTAAATAGCCAAGTCTTTATCACACTCAGTAAATGCCCAAACAAGTCATATTCGCGGAAGGGTAGAAAGAAAGAAGACGAAATAAGTAAACGCGCCTCGAAAATGTCACTTCAAATCCAAATAAGAAATACCGTCAAACAACTCCGTAGTCAACTTTTTTCAACAATCAATTCCAAATGAGACATAATATCTTTAGTGAAAGTGCATAAACCAAAGTATCAGACCTCATAACATAATGATTCCCATCATCCTACCAAATCTCATCATCGGATCTCATTGTCACAAATCTTATTGACTGATTTCTTCAACAAATATCATCATCAAATCTCATAACTCAGATCACATAACCAAATTTCATTATCCAAGGCCTCATAAAGTCCAAATCACATATCACACATCATCAAGTTTGACCTAGGTTCAATCATCCAAGTCCTATTTACAAGTCCAAGCTCAAAATGAATTCTTATACACGGTCCATAGCATGATTACAACACCCGTCCCATCTCAAACAATATCAGGCCCAACTATTCTCATAAAATCACTAAATGATTAATTGATTAAAAGCCATTTTATGAAAAACGGATTGCGGACTATTTCATATTATGTCAATTGAAACCAGATGCTTGTGTAAAATCAATTTTGTTAAATAAAGAATGTTAATGACATATGGTATAATGACAAATGACATGTAAACCACGAATACAAGGCCTGCGATCCATTCCAACTTGAATTCACATTATGTGGTACCAATTCGTGAGTTAATGCACAACATAAAATAACATTCACAAGCCCATTTAACCATAATATTCGTTCGGCCCAAGCTTCCTTGCTCCCAAATCCTCATATTAATCGGTTTCAAGCCCATTCAAACAAATGCTCACCCTAATTATTAGGGTATATAACGCACACACCACTCACACCACTGCACTTACCCTAATAATCCTCCACATATCACACGCAGTCACACTCTCCAATCTCGTAAGTATGCTTTACAAACCCTAAAATTGCAACCATAATATCTCCGCCCCATCTATCAAATCTCCACACAGCCAAGAATCACAAATCCTAGAATCATTCTTAGAATCACGCTTCCATTTCATTCACATATCCGCAAAAAAACAACCCTACACATGAATCTCATTAGCATTCACTCTCATCACAACGCAATCATGAGACCATCTCATTTACTTGATAATCAGGTTATGCTCGCCACAGGGTTGGCTAGAGCTCCATCTAGTCGGCTTCAAGGACTTAGATTAGCCACAGGGATGGCTCGAGGATAGCTTCACGAACATATTCCATGTAGGTATCAAATTATAACGAACCAAGGTTAAAAGAGTTAACAGATTTGTTAACATCTTTTACTTTCTTGTTCGAATAACAATTGAAGCTAGGATTCACAAATCAAACCTGAGTCTGAGTCAATGTTATGATGGACATGATTATATCATTTTGAGTACGAGTCTAAAATAGATCTGTGATGAATAAGTTTCAATAAATAAATCTTTGAAAGATTAGAAATTGAACAGGTTCTGAGATTTTGTGATGTAATTGATTTAATCTTAGAGTCTCGATAGAGTTGTTAATGAGATTGTGACAACCTGATGTCAACTGATTTCATTTCAGTTTGGATTATAGTTTTTGATGTTTGGACCGATGATGGTTTGAAATCTGAGGTCGTTATGTTGAATGATATATGGTATGTTGTGGTCAAGGTCGAGTCATATTCTTCTTCATCCTTTCAGTTCATGTCAAGTCGCTATTTTTAGTCAAATCGCTAATCATTTGAGTCAAGTTGCTACTTGTTGACAAGTCGCTACTTGTTAAATAACAAGTAGCTAGGTCTGCAATACACAAGTCGCTAGGACTAATTTTTTACAAGTCGCTAACATTATTTTCTCAAGTCGCTAAACAGCCTACAAGTTGCTACGACTGGTAAATACAAGTCGCTAGGCAGATTTTGACTCAACTCGCTACACCAAGTCGCTATAAATAAGGTACAATGAATCTGGACACTTAGACAAGTCGCTAACTTGAAATTTGACATTTTCCGATGAGTTTTCCGACCAAATTCCGACCATATTCATAGCAACCCAGAAACATCAACTAAAAACTCTTCATTTATGCCCGTTTTGACCTAGAAAATGACCAGTTGACCACGTATTTTACCGTTTAAGACCATTAGCATACATTAGTACCAAAAAGTCTAAAATTAATGAAAATACAAATATCGCTTTTGGACATTAAGATGACACAAAGATGATATTGTTCATAAGTAAGGACCGTGACTTTTATTTGACCAAAACCAGATACACCAAAACATGTAAAACTGCTTTTACCAAAAATAATGTAAAACATTTTCGAACCAAAAATGATACAAAAAAAGATTAACACGAGAATCAAACACCACAATAAATCATCAAAACACAAAAACCCTTGGCTCGATACCATTTGTAGGATCGTAAATATTATTGTGTTGATGATTCGGTGGTCTTGGATGATGAAAATACATGTTAGCCATTTGAGAGAGAAAGGATAAGAGAGGTGTTCTTGGTAGAGACTTGATGTACAAAATATGAAAGGTTAGATTAGAAGCACCACCCTTCCATGTAAAATATTATAAATACCCTTCCATGGATGGAAGGGTATTTATAGTAACATACAAACACGCCCTCCGTCCGGATTGTGGATCGTGCATACAAATGGGTAAAGACCCGTCCTTCCTCCACGGTGATACTATAAACTAAACTACGCTACAAACTAACTAATAAACGCTAAATAACATAACTAACGATATGTCTACGAGCTAACTTATGCTAGATAATATTTGGGGTGACCGACACTTTACTTATGGAATTTCCAATTCCTAACGAGCTTCACTATAACTACTAGGCTCTATGGTCTTATTCGATTAAACACAAAACAACAATTCTCAAGACTCAAACAAAGATGATTAACATACTTATTCAAACCATATTTAACCTTAGTGTCTAACACATAATCATTCAATCTTTTAGGCAACTTAGAATATCCGGAAGATCTCCTATAACCATGCATCTTCCTCAATTTGATTTTGAAAACATTTTGAAACCTATTCTCATCGATAAACTTGGAACAACATTTCCTCGTAATTTATATTTTCATCTAAAGGAGTTTGAATGCACATCATCTCCGAGGGTAGCAACTATCGAATGATGTATCTGTTCTACATTTAGATCCCGATCATTGTTTGCCACATCATCCGGTTGATGGATCCTACCATCTCTACCAAAAGATGATGCTTCCTTAACCACGCTATCATCATTGGGAGTAGGGACAGGAGTTTTGGGTTTTGCCACATATTCAGAATCAATAAAATCAAAAAAGTTTAAGTTTGACACCTCTAAGTCTTCTTTAAAATCATTATTCTGATTCATTTTATATGGAAAAATAGTTTAATAGAATTTAACATCTCTTAAATACAAAATACTTCTGTTTTCAAGACTTAGAAGCTTATAAGCTTTCTTTCCTGTAGCATATCCAATTAAAATACATTTTTCATATTTCTCAAAAAACTTATCAGACCCTTTTACAATAGCAGCAAAACACAGACACCCAAAACTCCTAAGATGAGACAAGTTAGGTTCCCTATTATAGACCAGAGAAAAGGGTGACTTACCCTTTAAAATAGAGGAAGGAAGCCTTTTAATCAAATAAGTAGCAGTAAGAACACAATCAGGCCAATAAACAAGAGGAATCCCCCCCCCCCTGAAACATAAGACTTCTAGCAACATTTAGCAGATGTCTATGTTTCCTTTCAGCTATACCATTCTACTGAGGTGTATATGCACAAGTTGTCTGATGTATAATACCCATGGTATTTAAAAATCGACATTCTATTATTCAAAACTCAAGACCATTATCGGACCTTATCATTTTAATCTTTTATTAAACCGAGTAAGCACCAGATTATAAAACTCACAAACATGGAAAAACTTCATCTTCGCTTTAAACATATACACCCGCATGCACCTACTATAGTCATCCACACAATCAAGAAATATCTAAAACCTTCTCGCTAACCACTTTATAAGGACCCCGGACATCAAGATGTATCAATTGTCCAAAACCAAAGATTTTTTTCACTTAAAGGAAAAGAATCCCTTGTTTGTTTTGCCTTATGACAAACCTCACAAGGACCTTCATGATCAACATTAGTCGATTTAAAGATTGATTAAGCATTTTAAAACCCGGTTAGCAGGATGTCCTAGTCTATTATGCCAAACTTCTTTAGAAACATGACAAGCAAAAACTCACTTTGATTAACCACAAAGACTTATCACAATCTCTATCAAATGATATAAACCACCAAACTCACTACCGGTCCCGTAACACTCGATTTTCAAACTCGAATATAACATTTAGTCTCATCAAACCCAACAATCAACTTCATCGTCTTTAATCATTTTATGCATGAGACAAGAGACTAACACAATACTCGTGCACAACTAACACATCAAACAAAACAACATTCTTGTTAAGTCTTAGATTACCAACATGAGTAATCTTAGCAAGGGTACCATTAGGATGGCCAACAGTTAAGTTCAGATCAGTTATATCAAGCAAGCTAAACATCTTATCATTATTATTAGTCATATGTTGATTAGCCCCTAAATCTATGATCCATCCCAAATGATAAGAAACACCCTTAACATTTATCTTAGCACAAAAGAACTGATAGAAATGTTGATTAAAAAACACATTGCAGTTAAAGAAGGAACAAGAACCACTACCTGCCATACTAGTATGAGCAATAATGTGTTTTATCATTCAAAAGATTCATCAACTTCATAACCTGCTCATTAGTGAAAGAAACAGTACCAGTGTTTTTAACATCACCACTCAGAATAGGCATACCCTTAACCTCAGCATTATTATTTTTACCATTATTAAAACCAAATGAAGGTTTCAAATTAGGATTCTTTTTAAAACCAGGAGGATAACCAATCAGCTCAAAACATCTTTCAATAGTATGCCCTTTTAAACCACAATTTTTACGCAACAAATTGTCATAATTCCCTTTATTATTACTATTATTGTTCCTAGGCCTATTATTATTAAAATTGTTCCTGTTATTACCATTAGGCCTAGAAATAAAAGCAGATATTTGTGGTTTTTCAGTTTTAGCAGAAGTATAAGGAATCCCCCTGAGGGATTCTTCCCTAGAAACAATCACAAAAGCATCTTTAACCTCAGGAAGAACTTCCCTAGTTAGAATAGAGCTTCTAATAGGTTGATAAATGTCATCCGCACTCCATCGAAATTGCATAAGTTTTAACAGCTTAGCATGATCAACCAACTCTATTCTAGCCTCACAAACACAATCAAGAAGTTTAGTCAAAGTATCAAATTCCCTCCACAAAGAATTTAGCTTATGAAAATATTCGTAAAGTGCAAACCTCCTTGTTTAAAGGAATTAATCTTTGCATCAAATTAAACACCACGTAACCATCAATTCTATCATATGTATCCTTTAAATCTTTCCAAACAGATGCGAGAATCGAAAACACATGACCAAGATACACATCCCGAGATAAAGAACTCAACAAACTAATTTAACACAACAACATTACATCTATCCCATTGTTCCTCTAATAAAGGACTAGCAGCATAAGCGGTTCTAACACAAGTACCATCAAGAAACCCCATTTTATTTTTAATTTGCATAGCCAATTTAATAGAACTAGACCAAACCCTATAACTTTCAACACCAGATAACTTCACAGTAACAATAGATGCACAATTAGAATCATTAGGATGAAGATGCAGAGGATTACTTTGATCCAAACTACTAATCATAATAGCCATGGTGCAAAACAGGAAAATAAACACACAGACCAAACAAGAAAACCAAGAAAAAACCCTAAACACTAGCCACAGCCAAGAAACCAATCATAACTTCCAATAAACCAAAACCTATCTTCCTTCGACCTAGACACCAAAAAAAACTATCCTAAACCCAACACACACCCAGATACCTCCTAAGTCAAGCTTGCAGACTGTGACTGGTCAGAGCACGTATTTGTACCACTCTTGGTGGCAGATCAAGATGTTAACCAGTCCGTTTACGCCCACTACACTCAACTCAGAAATATCTAAAAGAAGAGATTTCACTTACGGTGCTATAAGAATACTAGCAGTGGAAAAATACCAAGAACTTAGCCCAAGAACCACACAATTCCCAAGAAGCAAAAACCCCAAATTAGCAATTAGGGTTTTACCAATCGAACCAAGAAACCAACAATTGATTCAAGAAATCAACAATTGGTCTCAAGAAACACTGTAATCCACTAACAATTGCTCAAATTAACCACGAGAATCAAAACCCCGAAAACTTAGGGTTTCAAGAAAAAACCCTAATTCGTCAATTAAACCTCAAGAACTCCAATTAACCACAATCGTAACCAGATCCAAGAACCACATACTTGAGTCGATCGATTCAAATCAAGATCCCCAAATCAAACCGTAATCGAACTCGCTCGACACCATGTAAAATGGTATCAAAACAACAAGAACACAAGGTGTAATCACCCAACCAACCACCCTCGGTGATATAATCTTTACTATAACAATATACAGATAGCTTGTCCCCAACACAAATGCAAGCAAACAATACAAAAAGAAAATAGATAGTCCCTCTATAAGGTGCTATCATACAATACTCACACACTAAACCAAACTGTTAAGATCAAGAGGATCTTAACTGAAACTAAACAATAACCCAGTGAAACAATGAAACCATAAACTAGGGATGAGCACGGTACCGGTCCCGTACCGATTCCGTACCGAATTAGTGGTATCGATTTTTTCCCGAGCATAAATTAGTGGTACCGTACCATACCGAACGGATTGGATGCGATCGATTTCGCATCGGAAATCGGTTTCCCCTTTTTCTGGAATTTCCGATTTGGTACCGTCCGTGCATCAATTAGTGGTCCCGATTTTTTCACCTTATTTTGTAGTCCCGGTACTGCATCAGATTTCAAGAATCGGTACTGCTTTGACTGTGCACTGCACGGTTCGGTTCGGTTCGGATTCGGTTCAAATGCTCATCCCTACCATAAACAATATCAATCGAACCAAGATCGCCAGAGGAAACCGAGAGATGAAAACAAGTATGTGAGAAGATAAATGAAACCCTAGAGAGATAAGCGCTTTTATAGCTCGAGAAGTTTCATATCAACCCCGCACAATACAAACTAACAAAATGTATACACAAACTTAAATATTAGAAAACATAGGCTTAAATAAGTACCAATAAGCCCTTGGACTTTCATAAGATTGTCTTATTTCAACATTTTTGACGGTTTATGTATCATCATCGTCGAATATGTGTAAGTTGTGTATCAAGATCATTGTCATGTCGGGATCCATGTCGCCACAAAGATTTCTTTTCCAGGCCAAACGATCTCCAACGGTTTTCGATTGTTTTTCACGGTGCTACAAGCCTACATGCCCACTACATTTTTTAAGGTGCTACCTGGCTAATTTTCCGACAAGGCTTCCGATTCAACACGGTTTTTAGATTCGTCTTTTTTAAGAATTCAAAGTTTGATTTTTTTTTTAGAATTTAATTTTGGGCAAATGATAAAAAAATGCATCGAACTAGACACTTTATGTGATTGTGTGTAGCCAACTATTTTTTTTCTTATTGTATGTACTGAACTTTCAAATTTCAATCATTATGTGTATTTTGTGACTATTCTGCCATGTAAAATTACCATTTTACCCTTCAAAATTTGAAAAAATTAGGGGTAAAATGGTCACAAAATACACACAATAATCGAATTTTGAAAGTTCAGTACACACAATAAAAAAAATAGTGGGCTACATACAATCATAAAAAGTGCCAAGTTCAATGCATTTTTTTGTCATTTGCCCTTTAATTTTTAGTCTAGTTATTTTGGTAGTATTTGATTTATCTAAAACATGTATTAATAGATGTGTATGGATAGGTACGTATACATAATTATGTATGTACTCTGATTGGAAAAAATATTTTATTCATGTGTACAAGTCTTTTATTACAAGTGTTAGGATAAAAATGATTAATGAGGAAATGGATTATATAGTTTGGTTTAATCTCTACCATAGATATTTGTTTGGGTCTTTGTAAATCTGCCCATAGCCGAGCCAAAGTTTAAGACCAAACTTTATTGTGCAGTCATAAATATTTGTTTCGGTCTTTGTCAACTCTATTGTTGCTTCGATCTAAACTCTTGCTTTGTTACTTGCCAAACATGTTCGGATATGTATATGTTATGTTCGAGTCCATAGAAGACGGCATAAAAACATGTTCGGATATATATCAAGTCATGGGTACAAAATGGGTTGTATTGTTCTCTTTTTTATTAGTTGATGTATCCGTTGTTTTTTTCTCTGATTTTGTAACAAATTGAAACCATGACTTCGTGAGAATGTAGTTTGTATCAGTTGATATATCATATTTATCCACATGTCAGTGTGAAAAAAATCTTAATATTAAATGTTACTAATATCGATAGACTTTGATAAAATGTATAAAGTGTGTCAATATCTATAAGAATGTATCACTCTATTAAAATGATCGACGATATGCGAAACATATGTATCAAGTGTGTCAATATGTACAAGAATTTAGCACTCTATTAAAATGATTTGACGATATGCGTAAACATATGTATCAAGTGTGTCAATATTAATAAATTAAATATGTGTCAAGTGTGTCAATATGTATATGTGTCACTTTATAAAAACAATGTGCCAATATGTCTAACAATGTGTGTACCAAGTTTGTAAATATTAACATATGTGCTTCAAGTGTGTCAATATATATAAGGATGTATCAATATGTATAAGAATGTGTCAATATATATAAGAATGTATCACTCTATTAAAAAGATGTGTCACTTTAATAAATAAATGTGTCAATATATGAAATGACAGAATCATAAATTCCGCTTGCTATCTAATTTTCCGAGAAAACTACTAATGCTGTATATAATGGAGCTTTTAAAAAACATTAAAAACAACCTTCATACACTCATTTTAAGCATTTCATCAAAAACTTAACATCCTTATCTAACTGATAAACCCATTAACCAATTCAAAAACTCATCTCAAACTGTACATCAAATTCACCCATCATACATAATATGTTCATAGGAAGAATTTAAATATTTTCAGTTTCTAATCTATGTTGGTGGTTATCTCCCAGAACAGGGTTAGATAATCAATGTCAGCAGAAACAAGTATCAAGTCAGCAAAAACAAATACCACTAGGTGGTTACCGGATATCACTTGGAATCGTGTGATCACTTTCCAAAGTAAACTATTCGACCCTAATTCACGGGTTACACGAATATCTACTTGGGATAAGACCAAATGTAGTTACGAATTAGGCACAATTCAATAACCCTTGCGCTTATAAGTGTTAATCGTTTTCATGTGTTTCATGCATCATCGATCTCCTATTTATAGGAGTTTACTCTAAGCTAATCAAATGGAATTATGAGTATTAATCGCCCATTAATAGCCTCATAATTATCCCCATTATAGCCGTTAGTGGTTACATGACCAATTAAACGTGGTCATTAAGCGGTTGAAACCGCCACTGAATAGGTCAAAGCCGTTACAAGCAAGACTTTCATAGCGCTAGCGATGGAAACATCGCTTATCGCTGGAAACCACAAGCAATACTTTCCACAAGCAAGACTTTCCACAAGCAAGACTTTCTACTAGCACTACCAATACAAACCACTATAAGAGTCGAGGTGTTCATGGACCTTATGGGTGTACACTGCACCTCCTAACCCATTACAAGGTGTGAACTAATCCCACAAGTGCACTAAATTTTCCAACAATCCTCCCCAAATTTAGTTTACTTCCTTTGCATGAAAACAACCATTAAACAAAACATGTGCATAAACGAAAATGTCCCGAGGATTGAATTTCCATCTTAGTAAATTACACGCTCAAATATTCGAGAATCGTGGTGTTCTAAGAATTGAACCCTTCAACCCATTTGAATATCTCAAGATAAAATACACACAAGTTTTCAAACACTTATCGACTCCGACACTATACAAGCCATGTGTCCATATCCAAATTCATAAATGTTGTAAAAGCTAAAGTCCAAAGCTTCAAGCGGCAAAACTTCAACATTTACATAGGTGGTTCCTCTTTATTCATGCTCCCGCCAAGCACTTTTTCAAAGAAAATTAACCATTAAGAAGTAAAGACTTCATCCTCCTTTCAAGCAGTTTCGAGCACAACCTTGGGATGTAAAATAAAACATGTGCTCCAGTCCATCGAATGTTCGACTTTCCACATTGAACTCGGCTCCCAAGTTTCCTTGGGAGGAGTCAGTGTCCTAGCATTCAATGACTAAGTTGGACTTAAACCCATCCCTTTAGCAGACTTTATAACCAAGTCTCTAGCCGGACCCTTCGTCAAGTGATCACTAAGTTCGTTGAGATCTTACAAAGTCTATAGATACCACCCCATTCATGATAAGCTCACGAATCATGCTATGTTTGACACCTAAGTGTCTAGACTTACCATTGTACATCTAGCTATAAGCTTTAGCCAATGTAGTCGCACTATCGAACCGGATAGAATATAGGTGCTATAGGTTTAGCCACAATGGAATCTCAAGAAGCAAGTTTTTCAACCATTCAACTTCTTTACCAAATTGTTAAAGCCACAAATTTAGATTCCATTGTTGAACTGGTTATGCAAGTTTACTTCTGGATGCCCAAGAAATTGCACCTCCACCAAGTAGGAATACCCACCACGGTAGATGAATTGTCTTTTAGTTCTTGATCCAACTTTCATCGATGTAACCTTCCAACACTTATAGGTAACCAAGATATGAGAGACTATAATCCATAGTTCTCTTCAAATACTTCAAGACCTCTAAACCGCTTGCCGATGATGAGCACTAGGATTACTAGTATACCGCTCAATTTTCCCTCGCAAAACCAATATCGGGTCTTGTACAAGTCATGGCATACATCAGCACCAATTACCCTAGAATACTCAAGTTGAGATACGCCTTGCCATGATTAGGCATCGACTTCTCACAGTATCCATAGGTGTACTCACTGGAGTACAATCAAAGTAATTGAATTTCCAAGACCTTCTCAATATAATGAGACCGAGAGATAGAAATTCTTTTACTTTCATGTTTAATCCTTATACCAAGGATAACATCGCCTCCCCATGTCCTTCATGGAGAACCTTGATGACAAAAATTCCTTTGTCGTCAACTCGATTTTGGTCGGTGCCAAAGATCAACATGTCATCAACATATAGACAAATGATGACTCCTTTACCGATTCATCAAATTTGCTATATACACATTTGTCGACTTGGTTAAGAACATAACCACTAGACAAAACCACTTCATCAAATTTTGATGCCATTGCTTAGGTGCTGCATAAGTCCATAGAGACTTAATCGGTTTACACACTTTGTTTTCATTGCCGTGCATGATGAAGCCCCGAGGTTCGTTCATGTAAACCTCCTCATCCAATTCACCATTCAAGAAAGCGTCTTCACATCCATCCGATGAATAACCAGTTGTGAATAGATGCCAAAGCAATCGCAGATCTTATGGTATCGTCACGAGCCACGAGGGGCATAAGTATCAAAATAGTCTATCCCGACTTTTGTTTAAAGCCCCGAATGACTAGTCTAGCCTTGAACTTTTCAATAGTTCTATCTACCTTCATTTTCTTTTGAAAATCCATTTGCAACCCAAAGGTTTGCAACCCAAAGGTTTGCAACGGTGGTAGATCAACCAACACCCAAGTGTTGTTGCCCATGATGGAATCCATCTCATCATTGATTGCTTCTTTCCGTAAAGCAATATCCTCGGGACTTCATTGCTTCTTCAAATGTCTTGGTATCATCCTCAACAATGAAGCAATAGGAGTATTGGTCCGAGACCTCATCCCTTGATCCTTCAACTAAGTATAGTTGAAACTCGAGTCCAAATGACTTTGGAGTCCCGACCCTTTTGCTCTTTCGAGCACGTGTTCAGTTGTTGAACCACAACCTCATCGTAGACCACCGATGGTTCATCATCGTGACCTCGATACACCGTGTCATGAGTTCCATTAGGAATCCTCGACTTGGTTCAGGGACCGATGAGAATCTATTCTCATCAAAGTTCCGCATCCCTTGATTCAATTATTGAGTTAATTGAAATATATTCATTAGGTTCAATAACATAGAACCTAAAAGCCTTGGAATGCTCAAAGATATCCAACAAAGATGCATCAATGCCTCTTTCACCCAAAGTTTTCATCTTTGGATCTGGGAGTCTTACAATAGCCCTACAACCCCAAACCTTGAGATAGTACAAGTTGGGTTTCCTTTTAGTCCGAGTTCATAAGGGTAACCTTGTTCCTTTTGTTGGGAACCCTATTTAATAAATAGCAAGTTGTTAACATAGCTTCACCCCGTAACCTTGACTCGGTCCATAATAGGACAACATGGAATTAACCATCTCCTTCAAAGACCTGTTTTCCTTCGAAATATCATTTTGTCGAGGAGTATAAGGGCGATTGTTTCATGGATTATACCAATGATTGAAAATACAGAGTATCCATGTACTCACCTCCCTATCGCCCTTAATCTTTGATCGAGGACCCAAGTTGTAATTCAACTTCGCTTTTAAACACTTTGAATTTATCTAATGTTTCATCCTTGGTATGTAAAGATAGACATAACAAAATCTAGAAGCATCATCAATAAATGTCACAAAGTACTTCTTATTCCCCAAAGAAGGAGTGGCATGCAAATCACAGTGTCATCGTGTATAAGCTCCAAGACCTTAGTCTCACGACTAACACCGAAAAGGTTTCTTGGTTATCTAGGTCAACATGTAAGTTTTACATTTTTCAGTGTCCATGTCAAATGCTGGGATTAAACCATCCCTAGACATATCTTGCATTCTTTTATAGTGTACATGGCCAAGTCTTGCATGCCATAGGGTAGAATCAGTCAGGTCAGTGGTGGTCACAAATGCATTGAGAATAAGACCTCTACATATGTAGTCATCATTCTCCATTTGCTCCTCCTCCGATCCGCTCCACAAGTAGCATCATCCCATCATCGTGAATAGGTGTAGTTAGCACATACACCACACTCATGCTCGATGCCAAAGAAGTGCATCTTCTTCCGCCACCTCCTAAAGTCCACCCTTCAAACTTATCAAGCTTGGCAAAGTTTGAAGCCATGTGTTCATTGGCGAAGCAGCCATTGATTATCACAAAATAGTTTACTTTGATTGTTGGTGGTTATCTCCCGAGCAGGTTAGATAATCAATGTCGTAAACAAGTATCAAGTCACAGAAACAAATACCACTAGGTGGTTACCGGATATCACTTGGAATCGTGTGATCACTTTCCAAAGTAAACTATTCGACCCTAATTCCTGGGTTACACGAATATCTACTTGGGATAAGACCAAATGTAGTTACGGAATTAGGCACAATTCAATAACCCTTGCGCTTATAAGTGTTAATCGTTTTCTATGTGTTTCTCATGCATCATCAGATCTCCTATTTATAGGAGTTTACTCTAAGCTAATCAAATGGAATTATGAGTATTAATCGGCCCATTAATAGCCTCATAATTATCCCCATTATAGCCGTTAGTGGTTACATGACCAATTAAACGTGGTCATTAAGCGCTTGAAACCGCCACTTGAATAGGTCAAAGCCGTTACAAGCGAGACTTTCATAGCGCTAGCGATGGATACACCGCCTGGAAACATCGCTTATCGGTGGAAGCATCGCTTATCGCTGGAAACATCGCTATCGCTGGAAACCACAAGCGTTACTTTCCACTGGCGGTACTTTCCACAAGCAAGATTTTCTACTAAGCACTACCAATACAAACCACTATAAGAGTCGTGGTGTCCATGGACCATATGGGTGTACACTCCGTACCTCCCAACCCATTATAAGGTGTGAACTAATCCCACAAGTGCACTAAATTTTCCAACAATCTATAAACAAAGTCATCAATTGCTTAAACATTATTAGTCACACAATTAATCTTCATGAGCTAAATGAAAATTAATTGCGATTTCAAAACAAACATGGATAGATAAATATTGTAATTCCACATAATAGAAAACACTGGAAATTGAATTAAAGAAAATCTGATTAATATCAAAGTAGTTAAATGCTTACTTTTGTTATTGTAAACAAAATCCCGATGAACTAACTGCATACTCAAACGTTCCTCAATATTAATTTTAATGTTTTTAGCGTTATTTCGTGTTTCTGTTGATTTTGATGGTTTTAGGGTTTTTGTTGATTTTGATTGTTTTAGGTTAAACGTTGATTTGAATTAGGGTAATCAAATCAAAATGAGTTTTATCACAAAATTTTTGGCAAAAATAAAGGGAAATCACCATGAATTGATAAGGAGTTTGTTAATAATTAACAAAATACTTTGATTTTGTGAGAGATTTCAGTTCAAGTTTGATTGATTGAAGATCCGTGTGTGTTTTGAAAATGAGATAAGAGCGTGTCACGCCTGCATATGTTTTGACATTCTTTCACGTTCGAGCATATATATATATATATATATATATATATATATATATATATATATATATATATATATATATATATATATATATATATATATATATACACAAGAATGTAGTTGTTTGAGGAATAGATCAAATAAAAGAACTTGGATGCAAAACAATTTTTGATGCACAAATTATCGGTTTACAATTTTAATGCAAAACGTTTTCTTTACAATATTTTCATCAAAACTATAAACTTTGGGAAAAACTTTTCACGAGTTTTTCATCCGTCAACGCCCCTGCCTTGTGGAATGTTTTGAGAATTTTTAGAAACATTTTATTGCTTTAAATCTATTTTATGTTTCGATAAATTTGTCTTTTATTTTAATCCTACGCTACTTGTTAATAAGACGCAGTAAATAATACCTATCCTTTTTTAATTTTTCTTTTAAATATATCATTTTTATGGAAAGTGATTGGCACACTCATAAAATTTATTGGCATACTCAATTGTACAAGCAGTTAAAACAAATTACACTTAAAATACAATTGTCTAATACATTAAATAGTGTGTGCCAATAAATTTTGAGAATGTGCAAGTCAGTTCTTTTTTTTATTAGACCATCTCATTAATTAGTTAGGTGCATTATATGCATGTGGACCCAATATAACTATCAAATGTTTATGATTTATATTTAAGTAGAAAATTTCAAATTACTATATCTTCGTATTAAGTATGTGCTTTATAAAAGATGGTAGCTTCATTTAAGATAGTAGTTGTATAGACTTGGTTGTTGAATTGGCATCAAATATAATCGAGTCGCCTTAATTTTTCTGTAGCACCTAAGCTGGAAAAGTCACCCTAGTTATGTCGTAAATTAAATTAGTTAATTATAAGCCGTGTAAATAATGCATCTTGCATTATCATTAACATTTTATTAACCATTTGGCAACCACCAAGAAAGTGCATGATCATGGTTCATGTCCAACTTTTAGTAAGTGATAGAATCTCTCTCGTAGGTGTAGATAACATGTCAAACGTATTATTCTCTTCATCTCAAAATTATATTTCATATTTGAATTTTAGAAAGTGTTAAAAACAATTGTTCATTTCTCGTTCAATTAATCAAAAATAAATTAAGTGGATAAAGATAATATTTTATTGGTTAAAGAATATAATAATTTCAGTTTTCTTAAACTTTGTGTTTTAAAACAAAAGAAGTATGTATGTTTATGAGCAATTATTAAAGGGGCGTTTGGTTCGCAGAATCTTTTGAAAAAAAATTATAATTTGTCGAAAGAATTCTTGTTTGAAGAATTGAAACATGTTGTAGTTTTTATGTATTTCTAACTCATAAAATCTATTATTGTGTTTGGTTGATCAGCAATGAAATATAATTCAAAAAATTAAAAAGCTAAAAATTAATAAAATATTATAAAAATAAAATTTGAATACAATATTAGTAATGATAATAACTATTAAAGCATAATAATTTACAATTTACAATATGATAATAATAATATTATTTATTTTAGTAATTATTAAAATAATAGTATAATAATTATATATTAATAACGGTAATTAATATAAAAGAAAACTTTTTTAAAGTATGTAATAATAAAACAATTATTATGAAAAAAATAAAATTAATATTATAATAATATGTAATAATAATAAAATAATAATAATAATAATAATAATAGTAATAATAGTAATAGTAATAATTTATGTATAAATATATTAATAATTAAAAATTAAAAAAATTATAATTTAATAGAATAATAAAAATACTTTATATTAACATATATAATAATAAAAATAATAGTAACAATATAATATTTTTTTTCTTATATAATTTTTTTTAAATATCTAAATAAAATAATAAGAAAATATTAATCAAAATAATAAAAATAATAATAATAATAATAATTTTTTTTCTTACATTGGAGCGTGCAGCTGATTCATATCTTTAATAGGATTGGTTTTACTATTCTAAAGGTGTGGGGCTCAGTTGGTTTCGAGGCTCCCATTAATCTTTTGTAATCCTTTGAGTTTTTAATAAAAGTGTGATTTTTAAAATAAAAAATAATAAAAATAAAAATAATAATAGTAATAAAATAATAATAATAATAATAAAGTGATGTTTATAATATAAAATAATAAATAATAATAATAATAATAAATACCGATAATTATACTTGTAAAATCTTGAATTACGATATAATTCAAAACTTTCTATCCAATTTGACATGTAACATGGATTCCTCATTAAATAGCCTATGTAGTGTAATTCAAATTATAATTCCTCATTCTAGTGAACCAAACAAGATTACAATGGAATTACGACTTCATTTATGCGATTACATTAAATTACAACGAACCAAGGGTGTGTTTATTGTTAAAAAAACTATTTTCTTATTGCCTCTTACCTTTAACTCAAGAAGAGGTGGTAAGAGGTTAGGGTGTTTGTCTTTTTCATTTTCAAAGAAGAGGCGGAAAGATTTATTTGGTCTTACTCATTAAGAGGAGGATGAAGTATCTTATCGCCTAATGGCTTATACTTTTGTTTCTATTTATTTTATGTTTTCTATTTATATATATATATATATATATATATATATATATATATATATATATATATATATATATATATATATATAACAGGAGGCATTTGGCATTAATGTCACCTCAATGTCACATAATCCAATTTAATGCCACATAATCGTTTGTTGTCCAATTAAGTAATATTTTTATCCACCTAAGCAATAATATTTAATTTTCGGATTTTATGTATTAATTTTTAAAATTCTTAAGCAATTATTTCTAAAATTCGAATTTAATAAAAAATGACCATGGTGAGATTCGAACTTGGGTCGTTTGTAGGATTAGTATAAATAACTTGTGTGTTTACCACTTAGGCAACAAGTTATTTTGATAATTATGTTGCATATTATAATCTATAAATGCCTATAATTTTTGCAAATCTAAATCTATAAACCTATCCACAATTTACAATAATGTAATCCAATATATAATATATTATCCGTTATTTAAAAAAACGATATTTTACACAAAAAAAAACCCTAATCATTACACCTCTCTAACTCCATCATGGTTTTAATGATTTTTGATGTGTTTTTTGCAGGTTCTAATTATAACATCTAAAGATAGGCGTTTGTTGTTCTTGGATGATTGATAACGATCGAATTTAGGGTTGTAATGATTTTATATTTATTCTCATAAACCCTAATATATCATCGTTAAACTCAAACCAAATTGTTCATATATTTAAATGTAGGTTTTGCTTAATAAGATTGTGCAAGAACATAGATCAATTTATATCATGCATTTATGGTTATATTATTTAATGAACCTGCTTGTTTATGCTTAGGAATATAAAGGAGATGAGTGTTTGTTGAAGATGATGAACAGTATGTACTACTCATAATTCTTTTATCATTGAAAATATTATGTTTGACTTGATCAAAGTGGAAGTTTAATTGCTCATTTATTTATTATTTTGCGACTAAGGAACCTGGTATGGGCGACATCAAAACATGTATATCTCATGTCAACTACTTACATGTACAACTACTCTATCATTCATTTACATCAAATGTTGGTGCAAAACTTTAATTTGTTTTGTGTTTTGGTCATGATTGAGATGCAACTATATTTATTATTGTGGTTGTTTGCAACAAAGAAGTCGCCCACCGTGCCACCACCAACCTATCCACGGATGAATACCATCTCAACCATCAACTTTGTCGCTCAAAATGCGCATTGCAAAATTAATACTTTTATCGTGTGAGTTACGTTAGGTTATGATATGTATGTTTGCCTAAAGACATGTATGTGACTATGTGTGTATGTATATTGACCTCATTGTTTATACATCTTCTTCATGATCGATTGACCCAAAAATGTAATTGCCTTGAGGTTTAGGTGTTCATGGTTAGCCATGCATTTATGGTATATATGTTTGACAAAATAAATGATTATATTCTACTTTCAACGGGCCAAAGTGGCCAGTGAAGTGTATTAATTTTTTACATTAATAGAAATATATCCTATTTCTTGCGTAATTTTGAGTTGACCAAATCATAGCACACATGAAGAATTCAAAAGAGTGTATGGTCCACCACCTCAAATCTCAACAATGGACCTCAAATGCAAGATTCTTTCATAGAATGGGAACTCTTTAGACTCTCGTGTTCATTCTTATATGAGTTGTGATGTTTTAGGTGACGATTAAATAAATAAGTGTTATTATTTGCCCTTCTTAATCGTCATATGTCATGTGTTTGTTTATATGAAATTAAAAAAACAACTATTAGTATTTACCCAATATTTCAGTCCCATTTATGATAGACTGATTCACATTTGCTGCTAATTGTATATTTAAGGAATTAATGAATTCTATATGTTCTTGCAGATGTTGGGAGGGGTGTCTACCCATGAGGTAGAGGAGGTGTGCTTGCTCGCTGTTTCAGTAAATGGTTATGTACTTGCATAAATACGCTTATTCTCAAGCATAATAAGCACCTATAATATACATTGACAAATTAGTCTCGACAAGTATCCTTTTTCATTATTTCCTTTTGGTTTTTGAGTTTTGGGTTTTTCATTGTTGTGTATCCGAACGATTTGATGTGTTTGTGTTTGGTTTTGTGTGAAGCCATAAAACTAATACAAATCATTGCTACGTTATGCAATTAGCGGATTACATAAAGGCATGTTACAAGTTTTGAAACACCCATTATCAATGAAAAAAAACAAAGAAAATAATCTACCCGAGACCCTAATAATATTCGTGGTTTCTAACAATTTGTGAAAAAAAAATGAAAACTTTACTGTTATTACTTGATATAATTTATGTGTTCGTGTTAATTTTGTAATGAATGCTTACCAATTCGGATGCGATGAAGGTATAGTGTGCTTACTGGCATATTGCCCAGTCTTTTTCAGCCCAACTCCATCATACTTGCAATATCTGTAAAAGTAAATCAGGAAATTGCATAACGAGCCATGATATGGAAAATCAGCACGTGGGAGCAACAACATGTGACCCATCAACAGGAAAACAGAGGTAAGTTTTATGTTAAAAACATCGTGATAGAAGTCACCAAATGTGCAAATGGGCCGAGAGGACAAAATCAGTATTCCGTAAAAGAAATCAGGTTAGGCTCTCCGTTTTTGAAAAAATAAACATAGTCAACGTACCATGTTATCATTCATATTCCATTCAATCAAAATTTGTTCTCAGAGTTTACTCATTTTTTTTGTTTTTTTTTTGCAAGTAAATGCCATTTTATTATTCTTTTTCTAGAAAGTTAGTCCTATTTTGGGTGCAAGAAATTATGTTCCTGAAAATATAATCCGACTTAAGTTCAATACGTTGTTATGAAAATTTTCTAATATTATTGTAAACTTTCTTTCTCAATTTGGTTCAATTGAAATTGCTCACCGATATGTGGCTCCGCCTTTACTAATGGAATTGGAAGAAGACATTCAACGGATAAATGCAAATGGGAAGTGTACATGTGGAAAAGTAAGAAGAACACTAAATATGATGAGGCTAAACTTTTTGAATAGCTATGTTTTAAGGATACTAATATGACAACCTCATTTTACCCATTTACTCATTTGATGGTACCTTATGGATAAAAGCACTAATTTTATTAAGTAGATTAACACATAATGACGGAGTTATTGGCTTTAGTAGCACCATTAAGTGCCAACTGATAGAGAAAGCTAGGACTAAAGACATCATGTCCATTAAATTCAATCACATAATATTGCGGCATAAGGGATGATTGATACCGATGTCGTGTCATTGTCGAGCCCGCCCGACTTTTGAAACTACTTTTAGAAACATCCCCACATTTTAGATGGTTGTGGGTTGTGTTCTTCGATACACGGATCGTTGTACTAATGTTGCCATTTAGCCCCATAAGCATGAAAACCTACATTACCATCATAGCCTCTTATAAAATTAAAACCTACATTACCATCAAAGCCTCCATAATCGTTAAAACCTACTTTACCATTATAGCCTCCAAAACCTGGAGTTAGGTGATACTCACCTGCTCCGTTCAAGTTGTTAGCTGCGTTTAAATTATGACTATCTTATTAGAAACGTAAAGACGATGCAACTTCATCGAAGTTCTTAGTTTCCATTAGAAGATTCAGTTAGGTCTTTCATTTATTTGATATTCGTCTCATTAGGTCATTCGGATTTTATGCTCAAGAAAATGGTGAGCTGAGAGCTTAAATGTTAATTATTCTACTATAGTTTGTCAGGCAATGTTCTACCTACAGAATTCAGTAAATACAAAGTCGGCAGTATGATATTGACGCTGCAGTCCCATTGATCACGGATGAAGCCCAAAATAGTTTCAAGTTTTCTTTAGGTATGTTAAGAGCCTTATTAGTAGTTAATTTGTTGCCTTTTGCTTTGTGAGGCCAACATGTATGTGATAAATGTGTGAATTATAGTGATATACATGCTTGATAGTATTGTAATTTTGATATTTGCGTTATGTACCCATTAGTATCATTAAAACTAGAGCAGGTACTAATAAGAAACAAGCATTAAAGTAGCAAATAAAGAAGCCATAATGGCGAGAACATGATCCTAAGTGTCGCCAACTATGGTGACATTCTCACAAGAGCTTCAATCAATGATGTGTATCGGTCGTGAATGGACCAAGGTCACTCAGTAATAAGATCTTATAAATCAATCAGTCTTAGTTATATATATATGTCAAAAATTTAGCATTCACTCATTTGTCTCTTTTTGTAAAATACATTATTTCTACCTTTTAGATTGAAGTACTTGTGAGGAAGATTCATTGCATAAGTAGATCTGCTACTAAGTGTCATATTACTTATGAGGATGCGTCTAGAAGTGAAGTTGAATTTGAGAATTTGGAGGTATAGTGTCATTCATTTAAACTGAATTTTTGTAAAGTTGACCCATTTTGGATATTATAAGGGTTATTTGAAATTGTCATGCAACCACGGAAATAAGTTTTCGTGTGAATCAGGACACACTCTTGGACAATATAGTTTTGGCTATGCGAGCACCAGCAAGGGAAGCGGTTTTTCGCTTTAAGGCCAAGTGAAAAATGTATGATTTCTCACCCAATTTTCACTCCTCTATAATCAAGAACTATTCATGTCGATCTTAAGTCTTAACTAAAGGAAATTTAATATGATTTATGCAGTTATTTGGGCAGTTGTTGCTGAGTAAAGGTTTTTGCGAAATAGACACTCCAAATGATAATTGCAAGCACTAGCGAAGGTGGAGCAACTATTTTCAATTTTGAGTACAAAAATCAGCCAACATGTTTAGCACAATCGCCTCGACTTCACAAGCAAATGGCAATCTCGGTGATTTTCAACGTGTATTTGTGGTTGGTCCTGTTTCTAGAGTCAAGATTCCCATATTGATAGGCATTTGTGTAAATACACCGGTCTTGATGTTGAAATGGAAATTAATGAGAGTTATTTGAGGTATATATATATATATAGACAACTTAATTATATATATATAGACAACTTAATTATAATAATAATAGTATTCAAATGTCTTAAGAAAAATAAAGTTTGAGAACTTCACGCCAAGAAGACTAAGTTGAGACTTTGGACAAACTATGTACCCCGACTACCAATTCAAAGGCTATTTCGTAAAATTTCATGGAAAGGTTGGTTTTTCAACTTTCTTACAAAATATAACTTTCATGACAAAGCTCACTTTGTTAACTTCCTCAATGGTGACCGGTTGAATGAGATATTAGGATCTATCTTTATAGATAGTACGTCTAGCATGTGTTAGGAATCTTAGTTCTATTCTTAGGAGTCTTAGTTCTATTCAAATACGCATTGTAATTTATTTCACTGTAAATTTTATACAATTAAAATTCATTTTTCCTGTTTTCAAGTTTCTGCCCTAGGTTCTTTCAAAAGCCATAATATTAACATCAATTGACATCTTGCCTTCCTTTTTAACACTACCAAGATGAACAGAAGGGTGTTTCAATTTTTGTACATGAATGGCCCCCCAATGACACATTTACTTTCATTAATGACTAGCCCTATTCTTGATTATTTTTAATTATTTTTACATATGTTAACAATAATTATAAGTCATCTAGCTTCATAAACTTGACTTCATATATATATATATATATATATATATATATATATATATATATATATATATATATATATATATATATATATATATATATATATATATATATATATATATATATATATATATATATATATATATATATATAGGGAGGGTTAATGTGAGATCAAGCTTAAAGTTGTAAAATAAGATCAAATCTAAAAATCCACTAAAACATTTATAAATAACAATTTTAGCAATCATACACAAAAATTAATATTTTAATACAAATTAACATTTTAGCAACTAATAACCAAATGATACATGAGTTTGGATTAGTGATACATCGATACACATCACACTAATAAATACTTCCAAAACCGATACACATACAAAAACCCGACACATTAAACTACTAATCAAAGTGTATCACCTAGGTTTCAGAATTTAAAAAGAAATCATCGAAATTTTAACAATTTTAGTTGTAGTAAATAAAAATTATTTTTATTGTAAAGGAGAGTATCTCTTGTCAAATTTTAGTTCGATCTCATTTTAACAACTTTAAGTATGATCTTATTTGATCTAGATTCTACATATATATATATATATATATATATATATATATATATATATAGGGAGGGTTAATGAGATCAAACTTAAAGTTTAAAAATAAGATCAAATTTAAAAACCACTAAAACATTTATAAATAACAATTTTAGCAATCATACAAAAAAAAATATTTTAATACAAATTAACATTTTAGCAACTAATAACCAAATGATACATGAGTTTGGATTAGTGGTACACCGATACACATTACACTAATATATATTCCAAATCGACACACATACAAAAACCCGATACACATTAAACTCTAATCAAAGTGTATCACCTAGGTTTCAGAAATTTTAAAAATAAATCTATCGAAACTTTAACAATTTTAGTTGTAGTAAATAAAAATTATTTTTATTGTAAGGAGGGTATCTCTTGTCAAATTTTAGTTCGATCTCATTTTAACAACTTTAAGTTTGATCTTATTTGATCTAGATTCTATATATATATATATATATATATATATATATATATATATATATATATATATATATATATATATATATATATATATATAGGGAGGTTAATGTGAGATCGCTTAAAGTGTAAAAATAAGATCAAATCTAAAAATCATCGAACATTTATAAATAATAATTTTAGCAATTATACAAAAAAATATATATATTTTAATACAAATTAACATTTTAGCAACTAATAACCAAATGATACATGAGTTTGGATTAGTGATACATCGATACACATTACACTAATAAATATTCCAAAACTGACACATACAAAAACCCGATACACATTAAACTACTAATCAAAGTGTATCACCTAGGTTTCAGAATTTTAAAAAGAAATCTATCGAAACTTTAACAATTTTAGTTGTAGTAAATAAAAAAATTATTTTTATTGTAAGGAGAGTATCTCTTGTCAAATTTAGTTCGATCTCATTTTAACAACTTTAAGTTTGATCTTATTTGATCTAGATTCTATATACATATATATATATATATATATATATATATATATATATATATATATATATATATATATATATATATATATATATATATATATATATATATATATATATAGAATCTAGATCAAACTTAAATTTGTTAAATGAGATCCAACTAAAATTTGACAAGCTTAACTCTCCTAATTAGAACAAAATAAATTTTTATTAACTACAACTAAAATTGTTAAAGTTTCGATAGATTTCTTTAAAATTTACGAAACCTAGGTGATACACTTTTGATTATAGGTGTAATGTGTATCGTGTTTTATATGTGTATCGATTTTGGAATATTTATTAGTGAATGTATCGTGTATCACTAATCCAAACTCATGTATCATTTGATTATTAGTTACTAAAATGTTAAATTGTGTTAAAATATTATTTTTATGTATTATTGCTAAAATTGTTATTTATAATGTTTTAGTGGTTTTTTAGACTTGATCTTATTTTTATAACTTTAAGTTTGATCTCACGTTAACTCTCCCTATATATATATATATATATATATATATATATACTAGCAGGCACCACAGCGTTGTAGTGGATGGTACCTTGAAATAAAATTTTCGATGAATAATATATTTCAGTTTATTAAGTTCTTTTAACAATAAATTTACTTGATATCAAAATTTCAGTATGGCAGGTACCCGTTCGGGCTCGAACCCATGGCCCGTGTTCCGCCGGGCTCAAGCCCATTTGGTCCGCGCTGTTGGGGCTCGCCTATTGGCCGTTGTCCGCTTGGCTTGAATATTTGTATAATGTCTTTATTATTTGTAGTAGTGAAATTTAATGCGTGAATTGTGTTTAATTTGATTGTACAATATGCTTGATAATTGTATTTTATGTAAGGGTGTTTTAATAAGCAGATAATTGTATTTATTGACCGTTAAATAATTGACTACATTAAATAGTATTAATGTGATGTTTTGTTGTACACTATGATTTTTGTCTTGTCACGTCCGAAAATTATGTGCATTAAAGTGTTGTACACTATGTTTATTTTCTTGTAAGTAGTAGTCATTATAGTCATTAATAACATTGACCACTTTAATAGCATTAATGTTGTAGTCCGAAAATTACATCATGCTTATTTTGTTGTACACTATACTTATTTCGTTGTAACCGAAAATTGGTTCAATTATTATGACATCGCGCTTAAATGGTCAGAATTTTGGTGAAGGGTGTTTTAATAGCATTAATGTTTTTTATAAATTTTGGTCTTAAAACGACACCACGCTTTATTTTGTTGTACAACATGCTTACTTTGTTGTAATTCGAAAATTGGGTGCATTAAAGTGTTGTAAACCATGCTTAATTTCTTGACGTCTTAAAATTAAGAGTGAGGTGCTTTCCGATGCATTATAAGTAGTATATATATATATATATATATATAAATGACGTTTTTGTGATGACCATCCTTAAAATAAGAACAATAGGAACCATTGTGAACCATCGGATCAACCATTGTAGATTAAGATGACTTTTAATAAAATAATTAATTGAGAATGGCAAGCTTGTAAATACATTAAATCATATGTATTAAACTGATTAAACTGATTGCAATAGTCTCGTTGGATACTTATGTGTTTTCCAAATAGTCATACTTTTTACATGTACGTAGTATCTTTTTCTTTTTCTTTTTTTTGGCAAAATACACAAATCGGATTAGTTTAACCGTCAAAATGTGATACATATATCATGTTTTTTTCTTTTTTATAACAAATACATGAATCCATTTAATTTAATTGTCAAGTCTGTTACATGTATCTTCTTTATTTTTTTCCTTTTAATTTTACTTTAACGTCAATGATACATCAAAAAACACTTGAAAACAATATATGGCACACACTAATAAATCATATGTAACTTTGATACATATCATTTGATGCATGACTAGGCGATAAGACACACACCCGAACTGCAACATATCCTTTGATGCACGACTACACGAGAAGACGATAGACCCCAACTACTACACATCATTTGATGCACGCCTACCCGAGAAGACTATACACCCGAACTGATTCAAATCATTTGATACATTACCCGACATGATTCATTAAAAATATAATTTTTCTAATAAGGAATTATTTTTTTACCATCTACTGATGCCCCATCATTAATGTAGACAAACAACCTAATTCGTTGCCATATATTCATACACAAAAACTAATAAACAAAATGAATTATGCATTTTTTTTCTTTTTCTTTTGAAGACTACTGATACAATAAAATCAAGTGATTAACAATGTATATTGATACAAAAATAAAAAGTTGAAGTACTCATGAATCGTATCCATAAAAACCACAAGAGAGGCCCAATTCAACCCAACAAAAGATACCATGGAATCAAACAATACAAATATACATTAGTGCCGGCAAAAATGAAACACGAGCATTAGTGCCGACAAAGATGAAACACGAGCATTAGTGCCGACAAAGATATCAACTAATACACACTATAATTACATTAGTGCCGGCAAAGATTTCGATCTAAATGCAACTTAAGGTTGTGTTTTGCCTAGCAAAAAAAAAATGATACACGATTGAGTGGTCTTCAATAAAAATGAAACACTAGCAGGGGTTGAGATGTACATGCGGTGGTGGCAAAAACGAAGTGTCGGCGGCGGTTTGCTTTTGAACAAGGAATAAGAAAAATGCTATCAAAGCTATCGTATTAAAAAAATAAAGATCATTCTCACCTTTTAATATGGCGGCGGCGGCTCAATGGTGGTGGCAGCTATGGTTTCATAGCAAATCTAGTGATAGAGAGGATACAAAGAGATGTAGTTGATAATTTTTGAGATTTAATTTCATAGAGAAAGTGACGGTGGCATGTTTTTGGTTAGAAATAGAGATAAATAAGGGTTGTAAATTAACAAAAGAACCCTTTTGATTTAATTTCTCACAATAATTGTAGTTAGTCAACTTTTTTATTCTATTTAATTGAAAATGCCACTTGTCAATTTATATTGGTTCCTGTGTTTGTATTTTAATGTTGGTTAAATCACAGTGAACGCAATTATATATATATATATATATATATATATATATATATATATATATATATATATATATATATATATATATATATATATATATATATATCTGTTGGTTTACAACCCTAGATGGGCGGGTTAAGCTTTAAAATATTATTTGGCGAATTCTAAGTGGACCTACATAAATAAAGAATAATGGCATGCATGTATTTTATGAAGATAATAATAATGAATGCACAATGCGTAAAGTTTTTTGTGAAATTTTCAGCTTTCGATATATAAGTGTCAAAAACAAAATGACAATAACCAAGCTAGATTTGGTTGGCCACTGCTGATGACCTTGATATGATATGTTTATTTGTTTGCATAATCACAAGTATACTATATCAAGATATTAATGTACATACTACATTCTCTCATGGTTACGAAGTTTAGAGTTGTCGTTCCTAAGTTAACAGAATTACAACATTAAGTATTTAAGTGCACTTGCAACATTTCCACAGCGCTTTCGTCTCCTCCTGCTCCAACATCATTTCTTTTCTTATTCATTATTTTGATGTTCTTCTGTTCTTGCATTTGCGCTTTCATATATGTCTCGTGGTTCGAATCATAGTTTATAAATTACTATATATGTAGGCAAGTGTGAAGTGTCAGATTTATTAAAGGAACCGCTTTTTGGATCTTTTTTTTTCCTTTGTTTTTTTCACTATTAGAATAGCAACTGAAACATATTATCTCGTTTGAAAAATTATTTACCATCCACTAAGGCCTATCCTGCAATAAGCAAAAAAGAATTAACATTAATGGAAACACCCATTGCGTTAATGGATTATTTAAGTAAAATATGTTGGTATAATGTGAATTATAATGAGTTCACCTATGAATAGCGGATGGGTCATTTTGAAGCATATACCGTCCACCTATGAAGAGTGGATGGGTCATTTTGAGGCATTCCCATACTCAGACCAACAAATTTGATAAAACAGGAGACCAAGATTCCTTCTTCGACTAACCAAGCATTATTTTCTACCATAAAATTCATGAAAGAAGCCGTAGCCTAACCAACCTACCCAATACCCATGACCCAACAGGTTAAAAAATTGATAATATGGAAGCTTACTTGGTGCTATTTGTGTTGGGCAAGCAACAATCACAATATGAGTTGGTATGTTCAGTTATTTTGGTCGTTCGAGTTGGTATGTTCAGTTATTTTGGTCGTTCCTGTAACACATCATGACAATTTTCGAGTCCAAACATAAAACAAAAAGTGACATTAGATTAAAACTTGAGGTTTCAGAAAGTGAACAGTTATGTTATATGTTGAGGTAAAAATCTGTAGTTACCCGAACAAGCTAATCCTTCGGCTGAGCTCTCGGATTAAGTCCCGCCGGATACATTAACACAAAGACAACAGCGTTAGCACTCGCATGGGGTTTATCACGCACCAAACTCCGTGAGAATGAGTGCGGTAATATGTCGGGAGTAAATGTAAGTGAGAATAAGATTAGAATTTGTTAACCTTGAATCTTTGTAGCTTGGCTCCTTTTATAGATGAGGGTTTTGTCCTCACAAGAAGGTCACGTGGGCGATAGTGACTCTTTTCGGGCGGGAGTTGACTTTCTTCTGTTTGGATTCCGTCGGAAAGGGTCGGTGGTTCGACCAAGATTCCTTTCCTCATATACATGATGATGTCGAGAATCCGTTATGCCGAGGGTTATGCCTAACCCTCCGGTGTATCTTGATCTAATTGCGTTTGGTCTAAGTTGGACCGAATGCTTTATCGGAAGATTGCATGTTGTCTTGGGCGGTTTTATTAGGGCCAGGAGAGTTGGGTTCCTCGGCACTTTACTAATATACCGGGGAGTTTGTATGTTGGGACATACGCCAACATTATAGATGACAAAAATAAAAATCCCTATAATTCAAGCATATCATCTTCACTTTTGATTGTAACCAAGTCTTCAACTTGGCGGCACATCTCCAACCCACATGAGAACGCGAAAAACATACAAAATAACTGTTATGAAAACTAAGACAATGAAGTACATATCTTAGAATAATCGTACTAAAAGTTGAGATGGTTTAAAGATGTTTCTGATCTATTCAAACTAATATCAATAGGGGAATAATACAACACTAACAACGGAGAAGCTAACTTAAGCTAATACTCGTCAAAGCAGGCTTCAATAAATAACTTTGTAAAGAATAACAATTGTTAAATCTAAAAGAAAGTGAAATTAAATTTTGTGTAAATAATTTCATACCTTTTTTAACCTTTCCATGAACAAAAAGAAAATAGAAATGTTATTGCTCAAGTGATATAACTATTTGTTGTTCAAGTCATGAAATAAAAGTTAATGATGTACAATTGCAAAAACATATGCCAAACATGAAAAATGTTTTATATATAGCTAAGAACAAGGTTGTAAAAATCGTTAGGCGCTAGTGAGGCGGTTAGATAAGGCCTAGCGATTAATCGGTTAGGCGGGGATTAATCGTGGATTAATCGGATTAGAATTTTTATGCACAAAATGTAATTTAGATATTATATTATTTTATATGTATGGGATAAGTGTATTGCATGAGTTCAACTATTTCAGTGTTCAAATATAGGCATGTCATAATTCTTTAAAGTTCAAAGTCAAACATAAATATTCTTCGGTTTGTTGACCATTTTTTAAGCGACCTTTGACCGATTTTGTCCGATTAATCGGTTTGTTGACTGATTTTTAAGTGATTGTCCAATTTTTAAGCGATTTTGTTGACTAATTTTTAAGCGCTTTTGTCTGATTAATCTGATTAGACCGATTTTGTCCGATTAATCGGTTTGTTGACCGATTTTTAAGCGATCTTTGACCAAACTGATTAAATAGACCGATTATGATAAATCAAAGCACTTAGTGAGTGATCGATGTGACAACCCGTACTTTCGGTCATTTCTCGACACGATTCATGTCTCATTATTTCAACATTTTTAGTAAACTTGGTTTACTTGTTTCAAATCGCGTAACCTTGGAGGTTTAGCGGCGAATTCATGATCATAACATCACGTACATTTCATATGGACTATGATTAGTCTACATTTCATTGACATCATGTGCATCTCATTAGTACATTCACGACATTTCATTTCACCTTCAGTCGCGTAATTTTTATATTTAATAATCTTTATCGCGTGAGTTTTTATTTTATATATTTAATCCATTACTTTCAAAAATGATCCGGGTATTTTTAAACTTACATTTAGTTTATAAAACTATATTTTAGTTTTCCTAGTGTTTCAAATTTATTTGGTACTTAAATCGTTAAAAATTAAATTATTACGTCGTTTTCTTAAAAATTTTACGATAATTATTTTATCACTCAATTTTCACAAGGAAAGTATTTTACAATTTTATTATCTCAATACATTCTATTTTGAGCTATTAAAACTTACTTGTACCAAAATTCTACCATTTACCTTTACATTCATTTAACTTACATTTTACTTACACTTTCTATACAAAATAATACAAGTTACAAGTTAAAAAAAAAAAAAAAAAAAAAAAAAAAAAATTTTATTGGAGAGACAACCTCCCTAAAATCCGGCCAAGGGGAGGTGTGTTTTAAATGAGGCATGGTTCTAATAATATTTTGTCTCCAATGATAATACATAAGTCTAACTTACTACATTTTCACTC
The DNA here is from genome assembly GCA_022545495.1 of Chrysanthemum lavandulifolium. Taxonomy (NCBI): domain Eukaryota; kingdom Viridiplantae; phylum Streptophyta; class Magnoliopsida; order Asterales; family Asteraceae; genus Chrysanthemum; species Chrysanthemum lavandulifolium. The sequence continues at coordinate 163,105,901 of CM040238.1, read as the reverse complement.
ATTCACACATAGTCTTCAAGTGTTAGTAAATTTTAGTTCTCTCTTTTCTTTGGCCTCTTCAAAACCGGTCACAACATCAAGCTCCATAGGGATCAAGATTTTGCAAAATCAAGTGTTTACAACCTAGTTATATCCTTTATATGGTTTTGAAATAAAAACCAAGGATATTTAAGTTTAATCCTTGTTACTTTCACCTCTTCACTATCACTAGTAAGCATATTTTATCATTTTCAAGTTTCCTTATCATTTCATATGTTTCTTTTCATTTTGGAGCTTATATGCATGTTATGTGATTTATACCATTTTTCTTATGATTTTTGAGTTATATATATATTTATAGTCATCCTATAATTATTCCCATGGTATTCTTTGGTCTTGATGGTGATTAGGAACCCATGACACCCTAAGAAGGTGTATGGTAGGATTAGATTAGCTTTGGAGTTGATTTGAAGGGATTAGAATAGGTTTTGTCCGAGAAAAACTATTTTCGATATGTATATTTTTATGTTCTGTCCTTAATTCGAAATTCTGGAAAAACCTACTGTTGGTACGACATTTTGGCCTTGATATTTAGAAAATATACTTTAAAAGCGAATCCGTGGCCTTTTGAGCGGATAAAAGCGGACTTATCTTGAAGAAGTTATGGATTTTTAAAGTTTGACGACGAAGCGTATATTTTTACGAAAATTCAGCATGCAGGTTTTAGTATTTTCGGGTCAAAACGAGCCTTAAGCTTCACAAATTATTTCGACTTGTCAAAAATATATTAGTTTACTTGATCTGAAGCTAAGGACATATTATACGTGAAAGCAGTTTAAAGCGACAAAGATATGCACGTTTTATAAAGTTGCCGTAACTATTATTTTACGAAAAACTATATTATTTTTACGATACAAGTATTTTAGTAGGCATAACGTCCATGTTTGCGGCGGTTTTAACCATGATGTGAAACTTTTGGAACAAAATGTCTTCTAGTGAAATCAAGTTCATCGGCCATATTTTCAAAACAAAAATGTTTGTAAGCGGAGTTATATTAAATTAATTACGGATGTTCAAACTTGGCGAAACTCATTTACGCACACAATTAGCAAAACCACCATCTTTAGCCTTTGATATCTTTATGATCGAGACCTTTTGAGCGAAAACTCTGACTGAAACTTTTAGATATCGATACAAACTTTCCAAAACCGTCGAGTTCGTTCTCTAACGATCGGCGTACACCATTTACGACTACTTTTCGAAGCCATTTTGTTAATTTCATGATTTTCCGACGACATTGTTTTGCGACGAAAAGTGGTAATTTCACCAAAATCATTATAAAACCATTGTAGGATGACATTTTGACGTAAAAACATGTAAAGTCATTTTGAAGGGTCAAGGCGTCAAAAGAGTATTTTTAAATCGACGAGTAATATTTTCAAAACCGTAAATGGTATAAATAACATCTGAAGTGCATGCATAACATTACATTGCAACTCATGACATATCATATCATTCGTAATAGGTCCCGGTTGACGCATTACATTACACCTCGGTGTACTCACTTTTGCCGTTATTCCGGTTTATCCAAGTGAGTTTTCATAGCCCGTTTACATGCTTTCGATTATTTTCAAACCGGGGAGAATACATTGCACTACATTTTTTTGTACGATACCAAGTATGTTAAATTCAATTACATTGCTTAAGTTACCGCATTTGCCAATTTGAAAGTCCCCATTACTTGAACATGAACCGTTAATCTTTGAGCGAGGATGAGTGGATAGATCTATCGAGGTGGCGCCTCCATCCGGGTTGGTGAATCCCAACCGTGCAAGCGGATGCATTTCATTTGATCACGTTACGGAGTTGTCGGCAAACACTCTGAGGGCATACATTATTGAGCAGTCTAGTTTGGGGTCATGGGCTTAGAGCAATTGTAACATTATTTTTACGTGATTGGATTGTCATGCATGGTCTATACTTGTGTAGTCGTATAAAACATTTACATAAACCTATGATTTCTCACCAACATTATTGTTGACCGTTTTAGCAATGTATTTTCGAGTGGCGAGGCATTCATCATGACATGGTTTAGGGACCTACATTTTGAGTCATGGCGTCGACTTACATTATGTACATTATGGTACTTTATTTCAAAACATCGTTTGGATTTGTAACATGGATGTATTTACATAAACTTTGTAAACCTTTTGGGACCGATGTTGTACTACGATTGTTTTATGAAATATCCAACGATGTGTTTTAAAGCGACACTTTAGGTCGTTCAATATAACTGTGATGTGGTGCTATGACGATCAATCCCGAGAATTCCATTCGGCGCAAAAGCAGTAAATTGGGGTGTGTGATTGGTACGAGCTACGATTATAGAGAACTAGGTTGCATCATTGACCCTAGACTATAGCTACATTATCATAGCATCTCATCATTTCATCATAGTACATATTTATTGTTATCATGCGGATTCACTTACACTTTGTTCGAGATTATTTACATTTATTTCACATCGGTTGTCACAGACATGTCTTGATTCTCACCCTATCACCATTTCATCGGACTCTAGCTCGGATGATGTTCCATTAACCCCATCATGGATGATGATTCATCACATTCCGAGATCGTATCTTCCATTGGTTCTACTCCGGCCTTCCAGCGATCATGACCGACACGAGACCGAACCGCCCGAGGAGGTGAAGTCGCACCCTCCTCACGTTAGCCCGACTCATAACCCGTTGCTCGCACCATCACCACCACCGGCACCACCTGCCGGCACCATCATCACCATCATCATCATATTTTCTTAGAGATCCTTTACCCGCATCGGACTTGCCGCCCAAAAGCGTGCTCGTTTGATATCCTACACCACCATCGACCGAGCCCGAGCCACCCGCTAGATTTGAGTTAGGCGAGAGTTCTAGGGCCTGTTGCACGACGACCTTCTATCGAGGCATTAGGAGCCCGTATTGATGCTCGGCGGATCCAGTTGATAGTTTGTGCGGCAGTTGCGAGGCTGCCGGTGATAGGATTGAGCCCATTCTTTGAGGAGGTCGAGGTTTGATATTAGGTAGGGTTTGCATTGACTTATCTCATCGAGTATTGAGCATAGACAGATAGAGGATAGAGAGCATATCACGGAGTTGAGGCGGAGATGCCCGAGTTGTTTGTGAGCCGATATGGCACGAGATGAGTTCTGAGTCGATCGCGGGAGTTGTCTTTAGCCCGTGGCGTATTGTTACATTGCGGTCGGATGGATGAGTTGAGGAGTTTGGTGGATAGTTTGGTTACTCGGGTTCGCGATCTTGAGGATAGGGCGGTGAGCACCATGAGGTGCCTTATGTAGACTTTGTCATGTATAGTTTTGACCATTATTATCCTAGTCACAAGGTGTGTGGCGTAGTTTAAAGAACTTGTTGTCTTTTGATTGTTGTACAAACAAATATATCAAGTATTGACTCTACTATGTAGGAATGGTTATTATTATGTATGATATCGGTCCATGTAGGCGAAATTTTCATGTATATTATCCACGTGTGTTGTGATTATATTGTGATATTTCGTTATTGTTCGTTGTGATTCCATTTATCTTTATGCATGTTGTGGTTGTGGATATATTTGTATGATGGTTGTTTCTACTTACGAGTTCTCATGATTGTTTCATCTTGTGATTTTGAAGAGTTATGGCATAGAAGAAAGCTACAGTTGAAATGACCCAAGCGACAATTGAAGTTAGTGAATGATAGCATTGCTAATGCTCTAAGAGTCGAAAGAAGCGATGGGCTGCTGCTGCTTCTTTGAGGCCGGTGCTATGAAGCAGCTAGATTTCTTCTACTGGCCTGGTAATCTTGGGAGGATGTGGGGTTAAGAAATGTTCGTACAAAGATTTCAAAGTGGTGAACCCACTAAGTTTAGAGTACCGAGGGAGCAACGACAATGGTTAGATGGTTTGAAAAGTTGGAATCGGTGTTTTTGCTTTATGCTGTCCGGATGATAGTAAGGTTAAATTTGCTACGAGCACTTTACTCGATGGAGCGTTGTCATGGTGGAATTCATCGCTCAACCGATTGGTATGGAGAATGCTTTTAAGCTTACGTGGGAGGAATTTAAGGGTTTGGTGACTAAGTTTTGTCCTCGAGCAAATCAAAAAGTTAGAGACGGAGTTCTATGAATTAGTCACTGTTGGTTATGATATCGACACTTACATTCGGAGATTCCAGGAATTAGCCGCGTTATGCCCGTCGATGGTATCGGATAACGAGAAGTTGCTAGAGGCTTTTATCGGGGGACTTCCCGAAGTGATTCAAGGAGATGTGACTTCATTCGATCCACAAACAATCGAGGAAGCTATTCGAGTTACTCAGAAGTTGATGGCACAAGTGGTGAAGCGAGGTAAGTACACCACCACCAACCGAAACAACAACAACAACCCCAACAACCGTTTCAACAACAACAACCGAGCCAACTACAACAACAACAATAGCAACAACAACAAGCGCAAGTGGGATAACACAAGGGGTAGGAATGCTACTCAACAACCACCCAAAAGGCAAGAGGTTGCTAAGGTTTATGCGCGGGTCAAAAGAAGGAAAAGGATATTCGGGGTTTTGCGAAATGTAATAAGTGTTTGAGTCACCACAATCCGGGTCGATGTCACGATCCGTGTGAGAATTGCAAGAAAGTTGGCCACCGTACTAGGGATTGCACGGCACCAAAAGTTACATGTTTTGGTTGCGGGAAACTGGACACTACAAGAGGATTGCAAGAAGGAAAGAATCAAGCAAATCCGAATCAAGGAGGTATGGCTCAAGGAAGGGTTTACGTCATTGGAGGCGGAGAAGATAGGGAGGACCGAATGTCATTACAGTGCGTTCCTTCTCAATAATCGTTACGCTTGGTTTTATTTGATTCGGTGCCGATAAAAGTTTTGTGTCAATGCATTTGCACCTTTGCTCAACATTAAACCAACCACCTTAGATACATCATACATTGTCGAATTAGCTAATGGTAATTTAGTTAGCACCAACACCATTGTTCGCGGTTGCACATTCAATTTTCTTAATCATCCCTTCAACATAGACCTCATGCCCGTAGAGCTTGGTAGTTTTGGCGTCGTCATAGGCATGGATTGGTTATCTAAGCATCGCGCAAAGATCATTGTGATGAGAAAGTTGTACATCTTCCTACAATGGCGAAACTTTGATTATTCGTGGGGAGCAGTGGAACTCGAATTAGTATCATATCGGTTATCAAAGCGAGAAGTACATTAAGAAAGGTTGTCTTGCTTTCTTAGCCCATGTTACCGAGAAAAGTCGGAGGAGAAGCGACTTGAAGATGTTCCTATTGTCCGTGAATTTTACGAAGTTTTTCAGAAGTTTACGGGACTTCCACCGCACGTCAAGTAGAGTTTCAAATTGACTTAGTTCCGGGCTGCACCGATTACTTGCGAGCACCGTATCGTTTAGCGCCATCCGAAATGCAAGAGTTGTCTAATCAATTGCAAGAGCTTCTAGACAAAGGATTCATTAGGCGAGTTCCTCGCCTTGGGAGCACCGGTCTTGTTTGTGAAGAAGGATGGATCCTTCGAATGTGCATAGATTATCGAGAATTGAACAAGTTAACGGTGAAGAATCGTTACCCACTCCCGAATTGATGACTTATTTGATCAATTGCAAGGTTCAAGTATTTATTCAAGATTGATCTTCGTTCGGGTTATCATCGACGAGTTCGGGAAGAGGATATTCAAACGACATTTAGAACACGTTACGGTCATTACGAGTTTCAAGTGATGCCGTTTGGATTGACTAATGCACGGCGGTATTCATGGATCTTATGAATAGAGTTTGTAAGCCGTATTTGGACAAGTTTGTTATAGTGTTCATTGGCGACATCTTGATCTACTCAAGAGCAAAGAAGAGCACGAAGAGCATTTAAGGGCGATTTTAAGGCTACTCAAGAATGAGAAGTTGTATGCCAAGTTTTGAAGTGTGATTTTGGAACCACAAAGTGCAATTTCTTGGTCACATCATTGATAGTCAAGGACTACAAGTTGATCCCATAAAGATTGAAGCCGTGAAAGATTGGGCTACTCCAACGAATCCTACGGAAATTCGACAATTTCTAGGACTAGCCGGGTATTACGAAGGTTCATCGAAGGTTTTCGAAGATAGCGAGACCTTTGACCAAGTTGACACGGAAAAACAAGAAATGCAGTGGGGAAAGAAACAAGAAGTTGCTTTTAGGTTGTTGAAGCAAAAGCTTTGCGGTCTGCCGATTTTAGCACTACCGAAGGCATTGAGAACTTTGTTGTATATTGTGACGCTTCGCATAAAGGACTTGGGGCTGTTTTAATGCAAAATGAGAAGGTGATAGCGTATGCTTCTCGACAACTTAAGACTCATGAGAAGAATTACACCACTCATGATCTCGAGTTAGGAGCCGTAGTTTTGCGCTCAAGATTTGGAGACACTACCTTTACGGTACCAAGTGCCTTGTGTTTACCGACCACAAGAGTTTGCAATATATTCTTGATCAAAAGGAGCTTAATATGAGACAACGTCGTTGGTTGGAGTTACTCGGCGACTATGATTGTGAAATCAAGTATCACCGGGAAAAGCCAATGTTGTGGTGATGCTCTTAGTCGGAAAGAGGCCTAAACCTTTAAGAGTTCGATCATTGGGAATGACGATTATTTCTCCTTTACCATCGAAAATCCATGAAGCACAAGTCGAGGCACTTAAGGAGGAAAACCGACCAAGTGAAAAGCTTTATGGCATGCCCGAAAGCGCAAATGGTTTTGTAAAGAAGAGCGGATGGAGTACTATGTTTCAAGGATAGAATGTGGGTTCCATTGTATGGCGGAATACGGAATTGATTATGCATGAGTCGCATAAGTCAAAGTATTCTATTCATCCGAGGATCGGATAAGATGTATCAAGATCTTAAGAAGCTTTATTGGTGGCGAACATGAAAGCGGAGATTGCCACGTCGTTAGCAAATGTCTTACGTGCTAAGGTAAAAGTCGAATACCGAAGCCGTCGGGATTACTCCAACAACCGAAATTCCTCAATGGAAATGGGAGCGTATTACTATGGACTTTGTTCTGAAACTTCCTAAGACATCGGGAGGTTCTGACGCTATTTGGGTAATTGTTGATCGCCTTACCAAGTCAGCCCATTTCATACCGATTAGAGACTTATTCCATGGAGCAACTCACTAGACTTTATGTCAAGGAAATAGTCTCGAGGCACGGAGCACCAATTTCTATCATTTCAAGCGAGATAGTCGATTCACTTCAAACTTTGGAATTCATTGCAAGATTCATTCGGAACCAGTTAGAGATGAGCTGACATATCACCCACAAACCGATGGTCAAAGTGAAAGGACCATTCAAACATTAGAAGACATGCTGAGGGCATGTGTAATTGATTTTGGAAATGGTTGGGCTAACCATTTGCCATTGATTGAATTCTCGTACAACAATAGTTATCACACCGGTATCAAGATGGCACCATTTGAGGCACTCTATGGTCGTAAGTGCCGATCACTTTGTTTGTTGGGCGGTAGTAGGAGCGTGACTTCTTGGTCCGAAATAGTGCGGAAACCACGGAAAAGATCGTTCAAATTCGTGATAGACTTAGGCGCGGTCGACGGAAAAGTTATGCGGATGTTAGGCGCAAGGATTTGGAATTTCAAGTGGGCGACAAAGTTATGTTGAAAGTATCGCCTTGGAAGGCGTGGTGCGTTTGGAAAGCGTGGAAAATTGAACCCGAGATACATTGGACCATTCAAGATTTTGAGCGAGTTGGTCCGGTAGCTTATCGACTTGATCTTCCGTCGAACTTAGCCATGTGCACAACACGTTTCACGTTTCTAACTTGAAGAAGTGTCTTTCGGACGAATCGCTCGTTATTCCATTGGACGAAGTTCGATTGACGACAAACTCAATTTTGTGGAAGAACACAGAGAAATCATGGACCGCGAGGTCAAGCGGTTGAAACAGTCGTATTCCTATTGTGAAAGTTCGTTGGAATTCTCGACGAGGTCCGAGTTTACTTGGGAGCAGGAAGACCGGATCGACGCAAGTATCCTCATCTTTCGCCGACACCGTTAGACCTAACAACGATTGAATTCGAGGGATGAATTCCTTTTTAGATGGTGAATGTGACAACCCGTACTTCGGGTCATTTCTCGACACGATTCATGTCTCATTATTTCAACATTTTAGTAAACTTGGTTTACTTGTTTCAAATCGCGTAACCTTGGAGGTTTAGCGGCGAATTCATGATCATGACATCACGTACATTTCATATGGACTATGATTAGTCTACATTTCATTGACATCATGTGCATCTCATTAGTTCATTCACGACATTTCATTTCACCTTCAACGCGTAATTTTTATATTTAATAATCTTTATCGCGTGAGTTTTATTTTGTATATTTAATCCATTACTTTCAAAAATGATCCGGTATTTTTAAACTTACATTTAGTTCATAAAACTATATTTTAGTTTTCCTAGTGTTTCAAATTTATTTGGTACTTAAATCGTTAAAATTAAATTATTACGTCGTTTTCTTAAAATTTTCGATAATTATTTTATCACTCAATTTTCACAAGGAAAGTATTTTTACAATTTTATTATCTCAATACATTCTATTTTGAGCTATTAAAACTTACTTGTACCAAAATTCTACCATTTACCTTTACATTCATTTAACTTACATTTTACTTACACTTTCTATACAAAATAATACAAGTTACAAGTTAAAAAAAAAAAAAAAAAAAAAAAAAAAAAAAAAAAAAAAATTTTATTGGAGACAACCTCCCTAAAATCCGGCCGAGGGAGGTGTGTTTTAAATGAGGCATGGTTCTAATAATATTTTGTCTCCAATGATAATACATAAGTCTAACTTACTACATTTCATTCATTCACTACACATAGTCTTCAAGTGTTAGTAAATTTTAGTTCTCTCTTTTCTTTGGCCTCTTCAAAACCGGTCAAAACCGGTCACAAAATCAATCAAGCGTTTGGTTTGTATCCATAAGGGATCAAGATATTTGCAAAATCAAGTGTTTATTAACCTAGTTATATCCTTTATATGGTTTTGAAATAAAAACCAAGGATATTTAAGTTTTAATCCTTGTTACTTTCACCTCTTCACTATCACTTGTAAGCATATTTTTATCATTTTCAAGTTTCCTTATCATTTCATATGTTTCTTTTCATTTTGGAGCTTATATGCATGTTATGTGATTTATACCATTTTCTTATGATTTTTGAGTTATATATATATTTATAGTCATCCTATAATTATTCCCATGGTATTCTTTGGTCTTGATGGTGATTAGGAACCCATGACACCCTAAGAAGGTGTATGGTAGGATTAGATTAGCTTTGGAGTTGATTTGAAGGGATTAGAATAGGTTTTGTCCGAGAAAAACTATTTTCGATATGTATATTTTATGTTCTGTCCTTAATTGAAATTCTGGAAAACCTACTGTTGGTGCGACATTTTGGCCTTGATATTTAGAAAATATACTTTAAAAGCGAATCCGTGGCCTTTTGAGCGGATAAAAGCGGACTTATAACGAAGAAGTTATGGATTTTAAAGTTTGACGACGAAGCGTATTATTTTCGAAAATTCAGCATGCGGTTTTAGTATTTTCGGGTCAAAAGCAGCCTTAAGCTTCACAAATTATTTCGACTAGTCAAAAATATATTAGTTTACTTGATACGAAGCTAAGGACATATTTTACGTGAAAGCAGTTTAAAACGACAAAGATATATGCGTTTTATAAAGTTGCCGTAACTATTATTTTCGAAAATCTATATTATTTTTACGTTACAAGTATTTTAGTAGTTATAACGACCATGTTTCGGCGAGTTTTAACCATGATGTGAAACTTTTGGAACAAAATGTCTTCTAGTAAAATCAAGTTCATCGGCCATATTTTTCAAAACAAAAATTTGTTTGTTAAGCGGAGTTATAGTAAATTAATTACGGATGTTCAAACTTGGCGAAACTCATTTTACGCACACAATTAGCAAAACCACCATCTTTAGCCTTTGATATCTTTATGATCGAGACCTTTTGGGCGAAAACTCTGACTGAAACTTTTAGATATCGATACAAACTTTCCAAAACCGTCGAGTTCGTTCTCTAACGATCGACGTACACCATTACGACTACTTTTCGAAGCCATTTTGTTAATTTCATGATTTTTCCGACGACATTGTTTTGCGACGAAAAGTGGTAATTTCACCAAAAATCATTATAAAACCATTGTAGGATGACATTTTGACGTAAAACATGTAAAGTCATTTTGAAGGGTCAAGGCGTCAAAGAGTATTTTTCGTCGACGAGTAATATTTTCAAAACCGTAAATGGTATAAATAACATGAAGTGCATGCATAACATTACATTGCAACTCATGACATATCATATCATTCGTAATAGGTCCCGGTTGACGCATTACATTACACCTCGGTGTACTCACTTTTGCCGTTATTCCGGTTTATCCAAGTGAGTTTTCATAGCCCGTTTACATGCTTCGATTATTTTCAAACCCGGGGAGAATACATTGCACTACATTTTTTTGTACGATACCAAGTATGTTAAATTCAATTACATTGCTTAAGTTACCGCATTTGCCAATTTGAAAGTCCCCATTACTTGAACATGAACCGTTAATCTTTGAGCGAGGATGAGTGGATAGATCTATCGAGGGTGGCGCCTCCATCCGGGTTGGTGAATCCCAACCGAGCAAGCGGATGCATTTCATTTGATCACGTTACGGAGTTGTCGGCAAACACTCTGCGAGGGCATACATTATTGAGCAGTCTAGTTTGGGGTCATGGGCTTAGAGCAATTGTAACATTATTTTACGTGTTGGATTGTCATGCATGGTCTATACTTGTGTAGTCGTATAAAACATTTACATAAACCTATGATTTCTCACCAACATTATTGTTGACCGTTTTAGCAATGTATTTTCGTGGCGAGGCATTCATCATGACATGGTTTAGGGACCTACATTTTGAGTCGCGTCGACTTACATTATGTACATTATGGTACTTTATTTCAAAACATCGTTTGGATTTGTAACATGGATGTATTTACGCAAACTTTGTAAACCTTTTGGGACCGATGTTGTACTACGATTGTTTTATGAAATATCCAACGATGTGTTTTTAAAGCGACACTTTAGGTCGTTCAATATAAGCGTGATGTGGTGCTATGACGATCAATCCAAAGCAAGTAAATTGGGGTGTGAATTCCATTTCACCTTTTCCACCAAAAAGCATGCAACGTAAATTGGGGTGTGACATGAAGGTTCCGGTTTTAAACCTCCATTCGACCCTTTTCTTTTTCCACCCTGCCAAGTCCAAACCACCCTTGTATCATCGTTTGAACCCACACAACACTTTTGAACTATGTTAGATACTTTAATTAGTAAAAATGTTGTGTTTGGCATATACACAACTAAACCAAGTATGCCTATAATATACATAATCGGTTCCTAAGTATTTTGGTACATAATATGTTTCATCATTCTACTGATTTCTCATGGCCTACATCAGATGGGTAAAAACATGCATGGTAAATAACTGTTATGTTTTCGAGAATATCGGATCCGACCTACATGGTCGCCCATGGTAAAAGTTGTAAATTAAATCTACAGATCTAATTTACGAAACCAGTCTACCCATTCGGCAAATTTCGCTATTTGTGGTTCAAGTCAAGTGAAATCAAAGTTAATCTACACTTTTTTGCATGAACTCTAATATGAAAAATGTACTTTACTATTACTAATAAAATGTGATCTTTCGTAAATGGTAAGTTGTCCCAATCGTCTTTTCGTTTGTCATTTTTTCAAGTGAAACCTTTTATAACCGTTTTGTTTGGAAAAAATTTGATTACATTGTAGCCTAATTTTGCCAATTTTTGTTGCTAATTTCTACAACTGAAGCATCCATTTGCAATCAAATAGACTCTTTACCAAGTATCCAGGTTGAGGCAACAATAGGTAAATCACAAAGACAATGCTAATAATTATCTTCCTCTTGTAATAATTCAAAAATCAAACTATTGTAAGTAGTACTAAAACAATACATAATGCTCATTCCAAGGCAGCATGTTTCTCACCTAGAAGCTTAGATGAATTCTCATGGAAATCTATTGCACTAGCACTTTTTCTGCTCAATCTTAGATGTGGGCTTCTCCTTAGTCAAACATATGGCCTGGTAAGTGACATTACAAATAAGACAAAAAGGGTTACCTAAAAAAGCTTTGACACATTCATCATTGAAGGTAAATCTGTTCAAAAAAAAAAAAAAAAAAATCATTGAAGGTAAATCTCGAGTTTGTAACCCTCTCCCGAGATTTTAAACTTATGGGTCATGCTATGCAGGCACCCCAAAGAGTTATGGGATGCTTGTCAAGTGAAAATATAAGGGGATTGGCAATCATTGACAATCATTGAGGGGAATGTTTTTCTCGATTTTTGTACCAAAATATAAAAAAGTTGATGTTTGGGTGCTTTGGTTTGCCAAAATATAAAATACAAGTTTTTTTTATTTTTAGTTTTACAAGTTTTTTTGTTTTGTTTTACAACTTTTAGTTTTTACAAGATTTTTAGTTTTTACAAGTTTTTTTTTTTTTTTTTTTTTTTTTTTTTTTTTTTTTTTTTTTTTAATAACTTTTAGAAAAACGTAGTCGGAAAATTTTTAGGCTCAGATTCGAAGGTTGTAAAGTGAGATTTTATCTCACTTTACCGTCCATTCGGTTTCGGTTATCATCATCGCCTCGGAAAATTTTAAGGCTCAAAATCATCATCGCCTCGGAAATTTTTTAAAAGGCTCAATTCGAAGGTTGCAAAGTGAGATAAAACTCACTTTGTCCCATTCGGTTTCGGTTATCATCATCGCCTCACAAGTCACAACAGTCTCACAAGTCACAATGGTCTCAAAGCGCACAAGTGCACAAGTTCACAACAAATAGCCTCAGCCAAGCACCCATGTCTCAAAGCACAACATGTCTCAAAAAGCGCACAAGTCACAACAGTCTAAAAGCGCACAACTCTAACCAAGCACAAACACGTTTTCATTGTGCAAGAGGTACGCTTCCCTTTCTGCAAAAGTTCACAAGAAAGTAAACAAGTGCTGACATTCAACCTTATAAGCAACAACAGTACCCAACAACTAGCAAGAAAGCGACAACACAACTAGCAATATCTCCAAAAACCACAACAAACAACAACTACCAAGAAAGCAACAGGACCACAAGTGTCACAGTCCACCACAACAAGCAACAACACCACAAGCAACAACCATGTCTAGTTCACCATTTGACACACAAGAGGTAAACTTATCGAACATGCTCAGATTATTAGCTTTTTAGCTCATGTTGGCTGCAAATTCAGTTTTGCCATGCCAAAACTCTTAAGTTTTTTTTTTAAATCATCATTGCCTTTTTTTTAGAAAATCATCAGTTTTGCCATGCCAAAACACTCAAGTTTTTTTCATTAAAGTTGCAAAGTGAGCTAAAAATGATCACTTTACCATCCAGTAATGAAACGGCATTACCAAATTAGTGTTTCATGGGGTGCTTGGCTAAAGTATCACCCCTGCAGCCCCAGCAAGGGTCATGCTATTGAGGCACCCCAAACCTGCAAAACATAACCACAAACTCTAATAAGCAACAACACCACAACATATTCAAGATCTAAAAAAATTTCAGATCTAAAAACTTAAACAACGAAACAGATACGACCACAACATCACCACATCTCTCTAGTTTTTAGATCTAAAAAGTTTTTAGATAATCAAAGAAAACCAAACATGTTTTTAAACCAACCTCATATTTTTTTCAAGATCCTAAAAATATTCAATATCTAGAAACTTTTTAGATCTAAAAACTTAAACAACGAAACAAATACCACCACAACATCACCACATCTCTCAAATTTTTAGATCTAAAATGTTTTTAAATAATCAAAGAAAACCAAACATGTTTTAAAACCAACCTCAAATTTTTTTCAAGATCTTAAAAATATTCAAGATCTAAAAACTTTTTAGATCTAAAAACTTAAACAATGAAACATATACCACAAAAATAGATACCACCACAACAGATACGACCACAACATCACCACATCTCTCTAAAATTTGTACATGCAACCAACGATCTAACAAGTTTTATACTTGTTAGATCTCAAGTTTTTAGATCTAAAAAGTTTTTAGATAATCAAAAAAAACCAAACACGTTTTTAAACCAACCTCAAATTTCTTTCAGGATCATAAAAATATTCAAGATCTAGAAACTTTTTAGATCTAAAAACTTAAATAACGAAACAGATACCACCACAACATATAGGACCACAACATCACCACATCTCTCTAAAATTTGTACATGCAACCAACGATCTAACAAGTTTTATACTTGTTAGATCTCAAGTTTTTAGATTTAAAAAGTTTTTAGATAATCAAAGAACACCAAACACGTTTTTAAACCAACCTCAACTTTCTTTCAAGATCATATAAATATTCAAGATCTAGAATCTTTTTAGATCTAAAAACTTAAACAACGAAACAGATACCACCAAAACAGATATCACCACAATAGATACGACCACAACATCACCACATCTCTCTAAAATTTGTACATGCAACCAACGATCTAACAAGTTTTATACTTGTTAGATCTCAAATTTTTAGATCTAAAATATTTAGATCTAAAATCTTTAGAGAGAGAGAGAAACAGGTGAGAGAGAGTGAGATTACTTTTGCCAGAAGTGAGATGAGAGACAGAGTTATCAACTCAGAGAGACAGAAAACGCGTACACGGTAGCACCACAAAAACCGAACGCGTAACACCCTTTAACACCACACACGTAACACACCCACACACCCTTTAATACTAAACTTTTATAAATAAATGTTTTCTAAATAAAAGTTTTTTAAATAAAAGTTTTATAAATAAAAATATTATTACATTTAAAAGTTGTATTACATTTATAATAAAAGTTTTATATTAAAAGTTTTATATAAAATGTATTATAAATAAAAGTTTTATATAAAATGTATTATAAAAGTTTTATATTAAAAGTTATATTATAAAAGTTTTATAATATAAGTTGTATTATAAAAGTTAGTATTAAAATAAAAGTTGTATTAAAATGTGTATTAAAATAAAAGTTGTATTATAAGTTTTTTAAAAGTAGTATTTTTTTTTAAAGTTTTATAACAAGTTTTTTAAAAGTTGTATTAAAAGTTGTACAAAAGTCGTATTAAAAGTTGTTAAAAAATGTAAAAAGTTATAAATTATATGTTAAAAATGAAAGTTATAAAAGTTGTTGTGTTTTTTATTTTTTAGGTGTTCGGTACTGAAGTTGCTTTAACTGATTGGGTGCAAGTTATTAAATTTTTTACGAACTGTATTACCTTCAGATTCATGGTATGTATATTAAATTTATTCCTATCAAGTTATTCTCCCAGTCAATACCGATAATTTTAACTAGTCACTTTTTTCGAATACAAGATCGCCTATTCCGCTTAATGTTGTTGATAATTTTTGGAGAACACTAAGTGTTCCCTGTCCTGTTGTCCGAAATACTCAAGAGCCTGAACAGCCTCAAGAGCTTGAATATCTTTCTTGTCAAGATGACGTAGAAAAATTCCAAAATGTTTTTACCAAAGCATCGTCGTTTGTCAAGAAAAATATGTTAAACATGCTCGAGGTATATCGCTCTGAATCTGTGTCAACCCAACAACCTCTTTGTTAAAGAAAGTACTCATGGACATCCGAGTGAAAAGGACAAAAATCCAAGGCTAAACAAAATATCCCGATTTGAACAAAGAACCCCCATGTGGCACCGTGAAGCTATACAAAACCTAAAAAGTTCGAGACTTAAATGAAGAAAGCTGCGAGACATAGTTCATACGTGGGAGAGCCTTCTAACGTCCCGGACTTGAGCGAAGAGGTGGCGAGGCGATTTAAGACACGACTTGTACATTCCAAATGACGATAGCGAATATTTTATGGCTCGAATTCCACCTCTTTTCTGACGGTGGATCCTAGGGATCGTTAACGTGGAAGGTGATGAAAATTGTGGCTATCGAACTCTTGCCGTAGGTCTTGGTCATCACGAACAAATATGGCCCACACTTCGAACTATTGTCAGGGAAGAGGTAGACAATAACCGGGATGATTATGCCAGATACGGGCGTGGCTATTGCTACAACTCTTAACCGTCCCATTGTATGCATATCCAATTCACAATCTGTTACGTGTCTTTCGCTGAGAGATGATCCAGATACAGCACGACTATTGTCCCCCGTTGTGATTTTTCGTGTGGGGGAAGACCAAGCTGGTCACTACGTTCACGCGGTTCTGGATGAAAACTCACCACTCCCGCTCACTCACCCACAATGGAGATGGTTTGGAAATGACTTGGCCGCGGGATGGGCACATATGTTTCTTGAGCGATGAGCATGTTTAGAAGGACGTGAAAATGATTACCGATTTATATTGTAAATGACAAAACATGTATAGACGATTCGATTTATATTGTAAACGACAAAACATGTATAGACGATTACTGATTTATATTGTAAACGACAAAACATGTAAAACCCTAAAATCTAAAACGTGTTAAAAGACCTTTATGCCCCTCAAATCAACAATTATAAATTCGTAGCACACGTCGAACTCAATAACTAAAGTTTAATACAAGATAATAATAAGTTATTTACCCTCATGCCTACAAAATAATTCCGCACATTACAAATTATTTTGGACCATTTCTTTTTATAGAAATAAAAAGACAATTAAAACTAGTCATAATCATATAAAAGGTAATTAAATAAATTGAATGAGTCTTGATTGGGTTTCCCATTTTGTTCGGCCCTCCTTTCACGAATTCCCCAAGAATCTCGCCCCAATCAATCCCCAATAATCCCTCATTAACCTCATTTACTTTTAGATTTATAACGTATCATCAGATTTCAAAAAAATGAAACCCTAAACCACCTTAAACAAAAGTGACGGCAAAAAAATATGTTTTCTCCTTTTCATTCGATCCAAGAAAAGCTTTGGTTCTCTCTTCCATTCGACATCAAGGCAAGGCAAGGGAGATCAGTAGATGTCTCGAAGGAGGGCTGGTGAAAGGTGATCTTGGTTGTGGTCTTGATTCGAAAAGGTGGCTGTTTGGTTTTGGTCAAAGACGAAGGTGGTGGTTCGAGTAGCAGGTCTTAGGTTGTAACCCTCACGTTCCTTGCCGCCCCAACAACATCCAAGAGGTAGCTTCACTTCTCGTTTCGATTCACCCGACATGCTTATGATATACATATACATTTATAAAAGAAATAACGGGTCCTTTATTTCGTTAGTCTTATATTCACGAGTAACATAATATATTTGTCATAAAATCATGATCTAATATGTCATTATAATGACCTTCGAATGGACGGGAATGTACATCTCGGAATCGATATAAAGCTATATATTGTATATGAATATGGTATGTATATATATATTTTACGTATGAGATCATTTGGATAAAAGATGGGTTTTAAATTATGATATATTCCATCTACATGCATGTACTATTATTATAGATGAAAGAAATGGGTAGTCTGATGGGTAAGTTCGAGGGTAATCGCGGGAAAATCGATTGAGTCATTTTGTATTTTGAAAGTGTGTCGGGAAGATGAGTCGAGGGTTAGCCCTTTGGCACGTCTACTTAGTTGTAGATATTAATATTAGGGACCGCGAACGAGCATGAACATGGACCGATCATGAAGATGGAAAGACTATGAAAATGTTTTATTCAATTCAGTAGCATTGAAATCATATGTTATATTTAAGATATTTTCACTTTTAACCCTCATTTTTAGGATATGTCACATGCAAACCTTGGAATTTTGAATTGGCATATTAAAACCTTAAACTATCATAATGATAATATTACGTCTTTAAGTTTAATTACTTGTCGTAATAAACCCTGAACTTTGATAAGTTACACTTTAAACCCTAAGTTTAGATTATTTATATTTTAAACCCTGAACCATGATAATTAATTTTAGGGCAAATCGCATAAAAAGGTACTCATCTTATGTCCAATTTCAATTAAAGGTACTATTCTTTTTTTTTTCTCAATTTAAGGTACCGACTTTTTGGGCGATTTGGGTTTTCTAACTTCAGTTAACTATTTCGTTAGTAAATTACTGTTTGGTCCTTGAGTTTGCATAGGCATTACATGTTTGGTCCTTGATCGTTTTGCACATTTTCAAAAAAAAATCGAAATAAATTTTTTTCAAAAAACTTCTAAATATTTTTTCCAAATTTTTTCAAAACAATTTTTGAAATATTTTTTTCCAAATTTTTTCAACAAAACTTTTCGAAATATTTTTTTCCAATTTTTTAAAAAATTTTAAAAATTTTTTTCAAAAATTTTGAAATATTTTTCCAAATTTTTTCGTGCAAAACGGACTAAAATATTTTGAATTTTTTTTGAAATATTTCGAAAAGTTTTTGAAAAATTTGGAAAAAATATTTCAAAATTGTTTCGAAAAATTTGGAAAAAAATATTTCAAATTTTTTTGAAATTTTTTATTTTTGAAAAATATTTTTTGAAAATGTGCAAAAACGGACTGAAGGACCAAACATGTAATGCCTATACAAACTCAAGGACCAAACATGTAATTTACTAACGAAATAGTTAACGGAAGTTAGAAAAACACCTAAATCGGCCCAAAAAAAAAGTCGGGTACCTTAAATTGAGAAAAAAAAAGAATAGTACCTTTAATTGAAATTGGACATAAGATGAGTACCTTTTTATGCGATTTGCCCTTAATTTTATTAGACTATAATTTATTTAATTAGCAATTTTAAAACTAAATTTACTAATTCGGCATACTTAATTACTAAATTTGGAAAGTTACTAAAATAGAGAGAAACTTTAATTATGAAATATGAATATCGATGAACCCTAAAACTACAAAATAGCTTCTAAAATATTAAGCGATAATTATTTTGTGTAGATTCGCTGAAGAAGGAATAACTTCCGATCCTTGTGTTTTCCCGATATGGTTTCATTTGCGATATGAGGTACAGATATTCTATCCCTTTTCAGTAGGGATTTCTCATGACTTTCCGACCCTTGAATTTGCTTTGTTTATGATATTCCATTGCTATGATTCCTTTTGCTATGATCCTTTCGATATGATTCCGATATGATCCTTTGATATGATTCTATTCGCTATGACATTCGTTTGCTATGCTTATGATTCCCTTTAGTTTGATGTGTTTCATTTGATATGATATGATATGATATGATTATGTTTCGTATGCTTTGTTACTTATGTTGCCGAGCTAACTAGTCATGGAGGTACCATGACCATGTCATTGATGGCACCAATGGCATGACACCATCTGTGGCGGTGTGATTAGTCCACGGCGTCCCCAATTATGTATGTATGTTATGTGATCACTTGGCCATTATGATGTATGTGTATACCTGTCATGTGAGCAGGGTACATATATGATATGTTTATGTGGGGGGCGTATGGATGCATCCTAGGCTTATGATATTATGATATGTTTATGGCGTTTGGTTGTGCGTGCCTTGCACCCCTCTCGCATTTATGGTACTCGTGAGGTCTCCCCTCCTTGTACACTTATGAATTGACGGTTATGTATGTATGTATGTAGTGTCCCACATGTGTCATGCGGGACTTTAGGTTATGCGCTCGTGGCAATATTCCTTATGATTCATTTTGACTCCTTATGATTATCTGATTCGTATGCCTTTGACTTCTTATCTCTTATATGATTCACTCTACTACCAAGATATGTATATATTTCATTGCATTGATCTGTCATACTCTCATTCCGTTACTTCAGATATCGTTCCATTCATGTACCAGGTTATTATATGTTTATTGGATTTGATTATGCTATTCATGTTTTATGCGACTACTGATTACCTTGCTATGATATGAGTAATATACGGTTATCTGATTTACCTGTTGTCATCTGATGATATGTGATCTTACTGTTATGTGACCCTCTGATTTGTCTGTTTATCATGTGTACTTCGTTCAGTTAATCTCGTGGACTATGACTATCCGTTGTATCTTTATCAGCTTATTGTTGACATGCCATGTTTACATTTCTATCTATGCTATGGATTGATTGGGTAAATGTTTCCACTTATGACGTCTGGCTTGTTAACTTGTTTAATTGCCCTGCTATGTCCCTAGTTCATTTAATTATAATGTTCATATTGTATTCCTACTTGTTACGTGTGACCGCCATGTTTTGTTGTTGTTAGTACTTCATTTGTTATGATCTGGTTATGTTTTCAACTAAGGGTTTTGACACATGTGATTGCCATGCTCACTTAGTAATTAATTTCTTCCATTTTCCTTTAGATTTCCGTTTGACTTGTATGTCTTCGATTTCTGAATTGATTGTATGCCATATGTATGTTGTGTGGATACGACGTCTGTTATGCTTGCTTATGTTTGATGACTTGTATGTCTAGTTTGTATGTGCTTATATTCTGTCATAGATGCTTTGCTTGCTTTGTTTTCCTTTGTTATCTCTTTTCTTTGGATATATGTATAATTGTGTTCTGCAGGATCCTCTTTGACTCATTGTTCTCATTTCGGCTGCGACCTTGTTATCGGTTCCTTATTTCATTTCGCATTTGATTTTATTTAGCTTTCGGTTTGTTATATCCATTCTTGGGCTTTTTAAGCTCAGCCGCATTTTCTGCGGCGGTTTTAGGTTTGAAGATGGGCTTTGATGGGTGAGAGTTGGATTATCCGAGTGGACCAACCCTAGTTACCTTATTAATTGGACTTATTTTGAAGAGCTTTTGTTTTGAGATTTCATTTCATTTTGGATATTGTATTTCCTTGTCGATCGATTGTTTATATGATTTGATACTTCATTTTTTTAGGTTTCCGTTTTAAAGATTTTAATTGTATGTTCGATATGACACCGAATGTGACACTTCTACCCTTGTCGGGTTGGGGTATTACAATTATGGTATCGAGCAAAGGTTTAAATCTTGTTGACCTTAGGATTGACCCGTGAGGACCGGGTAGACACTAGGATTCCGTCTGCTCGATTTTCTCCGATTTGTTTGATTGTCGTTCGATTTGAAATTGATATTCGTTTGTCTTCACCGATTGGCCTTCTTCTTTCCGCACCGAACTTTGTTATTTTGTCTTCGTACATCCGTTTGTCGATCGTTAGGTGGAGACAACTCGTGGAGTCGAAGATGATGGTGCTTACCAGCGTTCTTTCTGTGAGCCCCCAATGGAGAGGTTCGTGAAGCGAAGCCACACCCACCGCCGTGCTATTGGAGACATCGGGATCTTCTTGGAGGAAGTCGGACGGATCAACCAAAGACGAAAAAGACGGAGACAAGATTCAACCGGTGGCTGAGAAGGTTCATCTACTTCATATGATTTGGGAGCGACTTGTGTTACTCCGATTCGTTTGTCATGCGTTTTGAGGCGGTTTGATATTTTGTTAAGTGATTTTGATCGGTATTGCTTTTCTTTGATTTGTTCAGAACTCGGTTTGAATTGTGAAGTTTTACCGTTTAGCACTTTGGTGATATCTCAGTTGTTTTTGGACCGTCAGTAATGAGTCATGAGGAACCGTTTCGAGCCTATTGGTGACCTTCTTCTTTGGTGTTATGGTAAGTTGTTTGATGTAGTTTATGCTGCATGTATGTAGATCTGGTCTGTTATGGTATGTTACTTGCTATCTATATGTTATCTGTTTTGATGTGATATTGGTTATGTGGTTTGTCATGACCCGAGGCAGAATATGATGACAATAAGGACTTGTTATGTGATGCAAGTATTATGACGCCTGATCACCATGATAATACCGAGATCATATAATGTGAAATTATTTAAATCGTACGACGTATTGGGAAATGCCTGGGGTAGGTACGTGAATAGACTAGGGCTTATATCCGTTATCCCTTGATCCTCATATTCGTTTGAATTTCTGTACCTCTTTACGAGATTCTCACCGACATCTGTTACGTATAAGTTTTGTACGTTTTGGAACCGAAATCGTTGTGATCTGTGTGGAACTATGGATTGCTATGTCTGCCTTAGATTTGTACGCCTCCGTGTACCTCTGCGACTTCAATTTTCGAGGACGAAAATTGTTTTTCAGACGGGGAAGAGTTGTAAAACCCTAAAATCTAAAACGTGTTAAAAGACCTTTATGCCCCTCAAATCAACAATTATAAATTCGTAGCACACGTCGAACTCGATAACTAAAGTTTTATACAAGATAATAAGAAGTTATTTACCCTCATGCCTACAAAATAATTCCACACATTACAAATTATTTTGGACCATTTCTTTTTATACAAATAAAAAGACAATTAAAACTAGTCATAATCATATAAAAGGTAATTAAATAAATTGAATGAGTCTTGATTGGGTTTCCCATTTTGTTCGGCCCTCCCTTCATGACTTCCCCAAGAATCTCGCCCCAATCAATCCCTAATAATCCCTCATTAACCTCATTTACTTTTAGATTTATAATATATCATCAGATTTCAAAAAAATGAAACCCTAAACCACCTTAAACAAAAGTGACGGCAAAAGAATATGTTTTCTCCTATTCATTCGATCCAAGACAAGCTTTGGTTCTCTCTTCCATTCGACATCAAGGCAAGGCAAGGGAGATCAGTAGGTGTCTCGAAGGAGGGCTGGTGAAAGTTGATCTTGGTTGTGGTCTTGATTCGAAAAGGTGGCTGTTTGGTTTTGGTTAAAGACGAAGGTGGTGGTTCGAGTAGCAGGTCTTAGGTTGTAACCCTCACGTTCCTTGCCGTCCCCAACACTGTCCAAGAGGTAGCTTCACTTCCTCGTTTCGATTCACCCGACATGCTTATGATATACATATATACATTTATAAAAGAAATAACGGGTCCTTTGTTTCGTTAGTCTTATATTCACGAGTAACATAATATATTTGTCATAAAATCATGATCTAATATGTCATTATAATGACCTTTCAAATGGATGGGAATGTACATGCTGGAATCAGATATAAAGCTATATATTGTATATGAATATGGTATGTATATATATATTTTACGTATGAGATCATTTGGATAAAAGATGGGTTTTAAATTATGATATATTCCATCTACATGCATGTACTATTATTATAGATGAAAGAAATGGGTATTCGGATGGGTAAGTTCGAGGGTAATCGCGGGAAAATCGATTGAGTCATTTTGTATTTTGAAAGTGTGTCGGGAGATGAGTCGAGGGTTAGCCCTTTGGCACGTCTACTTAGTCGTAGATATTAATATTAGGGACCGCGAACGAGCATGAACATGGACCGATCATGAAGATGGAAAGACTATGAAAATGTTTTATTCAATTCAGTAGCATTGAAATCATATGTTATATTTAAGATATTTTCACTTTTAACCCTCATTTTTAGGATATGTCACATGCAAACCTTGGAATTTTGAATTGTCATATTAAAACCTTAAACTATCATAATGATAATATTAAGTCTTTAAGTTTAATTACTTGTCGTAATAAACCCTGAACTTTGATAAGTTACACTTTAAACCCTATGTTTGGATTATTTATATTTTAAACCCTGAACCATGATAATTAATTTTAGGAAAAATGACACAAATAGACCGCGCGCCCTGATGCATATCACTTTATAGACCACTTTTATTTTAAATTTGAAAATAGACCGAGGGCAACCACTGTCATTGGGCAACTCATCCACATTGCGACAAGTGTCCCGTATGTGTAAGGTATTGTTTTTTACAACCGTATTTTTTAAAAAGGGTTTTTGGTCATTTCTGTAACATAAATAAAATATTATCCTAATACATATTTTTATACAACCGCTTTCCTAATACATACTTTTCAAACCATCGCTTCTTTCTCTCGCTTCTTCATTCAAACACACACACAACTCGCCATTAAATCCTCCTCTATACAAATTCAAGTTTCAAATCTACAATTCGATTTTCACCCATTCAAAATCACTCTCCACGATATAGTCGATTCAAAACCCGATCACTAATGAAATCTCGTAACAACCTTTACCCACCACCATTACTAACCTGCTACCATTGCCGATCACATGGCCACCGTCCGTCATGATCGTTCAACCTTGATCACTTTCATCAAGGTTTATTTCTTAATTTTGAGAGTTTTGTTTTGCCCTAATTGTTATAAATCAATTTTCCCTAACTTGGCCTTGATAAATTGACACGATTTTGCCTTAAATTGACACGATTTTGACTAATAATTCTAAGTCCTAATGATTGTTTCAATGATCATTACTAGCCGTAATGCTTTACGTGTAGCGATTCGATCCTAGCCGTAATGCGTTTATGTGATTGTTGTCATTTATAGGTTGGTTTTTAACTTTTTATGCATAAACAAGTTTCATAATTGATAAGGTTTTAAAAGGTACCTTTTTGAGGGGTCGTTTAAGCCCTTATTTGATCACTTTTGTATCCGTTATTGCTTAATATCGTTCCTTTTCACTTTTTAGGTCTCTTGAAGGCAAAATGCTGGAATGACACTTATTTGGACGAAAAGCGCGAATATACGAAGAAAATGGCCAAAGTCGAATCGAGACACTCAAAGTCTGCTGAAAACATAAGGTGACGGCGTCCATTGCTTAATCGCGACGCCGTCGGAAGATTTTGTGACGGACGTAAGCCAAACTCCTATTTTCAAGTGACGACGTCAAGTTGTAAAGAGTAGGCCGTCGCAACTCGGACGGCCTAGATGCAATCCGACGGCGCCGAAGTCAAGAGGACGGCGCCACAAGCATAAGGTGACGCCGTCGCAAGTCTAACGTGGCCAAGACGAAACCCAATAGCGGCGACACGATGGCGTCACAAAACATAAGGTGAAGCCGTCGCATGTGTAATCTTATATATAGAATCCAAATTTTCGGTATTGGTGTGTAGTCTTTGGATTAAAAACCTAAACCGAACCAAGGTCGTCTTGTACAAGATTTTAGGGTTCCAAACCCTATCTTACACCAAGATAAGTGTTTTACTTCATTAATACAATTATGTCTTTGATTATTTGTGTGTATGCTTGCATGTTCTCTATGTCCGGCTAATTTACTTGTGTGTTTGCTTAGGGAATATGAAACTTAATTATTGAATATTGATTGGTTGTCTCTTATCTTAGTTGATTAATGATCTAGTAATGCGATAGGTCATTCGTTGTGTACTTAATGCTTGATTAAATCTTTGTGAACCTTAGAATATAACTCCTTGAGTAGTTGTAAGCTAAACCATCCAAAGAGTGCCTTAGTGTAAGAGTTTATTATCCCTAGTGGGTTTTGTAGACGAGACCCTTTGGTAAGTTCAAAGAGTTAGGGAGAAACGCACACCCTACAACCTTAGACACACAACGCAACTAAGAATAAGGACGTGACAATTCAACCACCAATAGGAGATAATTAAGGAGTAGTAAAACCTAAGTAAACACATCTTTAAACTATCATACGAGCACACAATAATTAGACATAGACTACATACACCTTAGATTAGATAATTAGATAAGTAGAGTAATCGGTAGCAATACCAACCCCCAAATCCAAACCCCGAGATTCATACCTTTCCATTTCCTAAAAAACATAAAAAGATAAAAAATAATCTTCCTCAACCCCAACCTTAGCGTAGTAACTTCTCACTAGCATTCCTATTCCCCTAGAGAACGATATCAACACCCGTGGCTTACCCTAATACTACACTACAACGATTAGGTTCATTGCCTAGGTTGTTATAAAACTTGCTCGAAGAAAAGGAAGTTCATTTGACCCCGAACGACGCGTGTAGCGTTATCAAGTTTTAGGCGCCACGCCGGGAATAGAATAGCTAGTTAGTAGTCCACCTCGTTTAGGTTTCTTTACTTGATTCCTATCAAGTAAAATTTTTCTCATTCTTAGCTTTCTTGTAGTCTATCCCCTTCTTCGTGACCTTTGTTCGCAATCCCATCACTTTTCATCATGGAAGGTGATAACCACTCACAATTCATCAACCCACCACCAATTGACCCGCCAAGAGCCCGTACTCTTGGTGAATACCGAGACCAAGCCACTTAGGCTATAGGAACACCATTGAGCTTCCGACCATGCCCAAACTACGGCCTGCGATCCGACACCATCCGGTTGGTGCAAAGCGGATGTGCATTCCATGGACTTCATTCAAGATCCAAATCGGCATCTTAGGGATTTCCTTAAAATTGTCGATTCCATCGACCTTGATGCTACTACTCGGGAGACTACACGCTGCGTCTCTTCCAATTCTCTACGGGACCAAGCTAGTAATTGGCTTGAGCGACTTCCCGCTAGCTCCATCTCAAGTTGGGATGATCTTACCTCTCGCTTCCTTGCTCAATTTTTCCCACCGGGGAGAACCACTAAGCTTAGGAATGACATCTTGATGTTCCAACAACGTTAGGGTGAATCTCTTTACGAAGCATGGACTCGATTCAAGGACTTACTTCATAAAGTCCCTCATCACGGCATTGATCTTTGGCTCCAAGTCCAAATCTTTTATGATCATGTCAACTTCCCCACCAAGCGATCCATTGACCAAGCGGCCGGTGGAAAACTTAGTGATCTCACCGCGGAAGAATCATGGGGTATAATAGAGGACCTTGCCCTCTATGACAACGAAAGTTGGAATGACCCCCGTGAGTTTCCCAAAACCGTTAAGGCAATCTCCTTGCCTCCCATTGACTCACAACCTTCCGACCATAGGATGATCCAACTTGAAGATCAAGTAAAATTCCTAATGAGTTCCTACAAAATCCTAAGTCTTCACACCATGTGAACAAAGTTTCTTCCTCGTGTGAGCCGCTTTATGATCCTCATAACACGCGCGACTTGCACCCATTCCCCGAACATGCTTCCATTGACTCACGATCCTCGCGTATTAATGGAGCAGGAGGAAGATTCCTACAACATCCGGCCTAGGAATTTCAATGAAACCCGAGAAGCATGGAAGGGCAAGCCGACTTCTATTGGGGACTAACCAAGGAATTCACTTCCAATGATTTTTCATGGCCCCCACCTCAAGGTCCTAACCAACAAAACATCGAGGGATGTTGCAAAACCTAGTTGCATCCCAGAAGCCCAAATAGCTAAACTCTCGGACCGCTTTAACCAACAACAAGCCGAAATGGATAGGAAGATAGACAACCTTTGAAAGCCATAACCAATAGTGCGGAAGGTTAGTGCTATCTCAACTCCTGAGCCTTCCGGGTAGAGATTAAGGACCCAAGTAAGCTAGCTAAGCACGTTCAATTCGTCAATACCATCGCCTTAGTGAAACCTAATGGAACAAATGACGAAGAGGACCATACACTTGAGAATAACGAAACAACCGAGGCAGTAGATGAAGTAGACAATGACTATTTCAATAAGTTTCCTACGGAAGAAGAACTATCTCGCCACCCTCACTTAGCACGTGACCTCCGTCACATGTATGTTAGGAAAAGCCCTCGAATCAAGTTTGGGAACCCTTGGAATCTTAACATACTATGTTGCATAGGACACCTTTTTGTGGCAAAGGCCTACATTGATCGCAAGTCCCCAATCAACATAATGACTAGCACCTACTACAATTGGGTAATGAAGAAGCCTATTCCAACTAGGCAAGACCCCAATGATCCTAATGTTAGTTGCAATTTTCTCGGTAGAGTTAAGGGATTGCCCATTTATGTAGGTAGTTTCACGTTTCCTACGGACTTCATAATTGTAGATGATATTAGCACGGCTATAGATCCTAGCTTGTCCCACGTTATTCTAGGAAAACCTTTCATAGAAAAAACCGGGATGACTTATGATCCTCATTAGAATAGTGCGATTCAAGGATGAGACCTACGACATAGCTTACCAAACGCCGTTTAAGATTGAGAAGTTTTCATCACTCTAATGATGAAAAGGAACTTAAACTGTCGGTCTATTATAGGAATAATGAGGACAAAGAAAAGGAGTAGAGTATGTTATGGCTAAGATTTTTGGATTCTATAAGGATTGCTTGAACCTAGGACGAAATATAGGACCGATTGGGAGAGGATGAACTCTTAGAGAAGTGCATCATAGGACACTTCTACAACATGAAATCCCCCAATAGAGACCGTCATGAGGAAGGAGATGGCGGTAATGAAGTTACGTAGGAGCACGACTACGAGTCTAGCTACAAGACTCTCAAATAAAGAAAAGCGCTTCGTGGGAGACAACCCATGCTTAATTGTTTGCTTGTTAGTGTCATATGTCTTTTATTGATTGTTTATTCTCATGTTTAAATTTGTAAAAATGCTTTATTTTGTTTTTAACCTCATCTTAATTGCATATAAAGGTATTTTACATAAGGGATAAGTGTAGGGAGGATTACACGTTTTCAAAAGAAATGTAAACATGAGAATAACAATTAACTAAAAGATATATATATGTGTGTTTGTTCGAGTCAAATGCTTGTATCGAGTCATAATGGATGTTTTGCGTAAATTTTTCCGATTCTAAAGATGTAAATTTTCCGAAAATCGCAGACCGGTTTTGTCGGGATAACCGACGGCGTCAGATCGCAACTTGGCGGCCGAAGGAGTAAAACAATGATTACTTTTTTTCGTTTCGAGCTACTTATAAATTTTGGAATTTTCGGTCTTAATTTTCCGTAAATTCGTAAACATCCATTCCACAAGCATTATATCCTAGTTTAAATCGAGTCTTATATATATTATTACCACGATTTTACGCGAAGGTTTCGTTTGTTTTCTTCAAGTGTGCGAGTTTAATTTATCAAGAAAAGTTACATATGATTGGAAGGAGCTTTTCACGCATAAATTCTTCTTGGAAAGGATTTAACCACTACTTTACACGGATCCTACCGAGCTAATCGTGGAGTACTAGTTTCTTTCTTTTTAATTACCTTCCATTATCATAACTTTGATACTTTCGGGAACATTGGGGACAATGTTCGGTTTAATGTAGGAGGAAAATAAAGCGGAACTTTGAAACTATGCTTATCCTTGAATATTTGCTTTGTCTAATTGTATTTGTGTAATAAACCATGAGAAAATGTCGGTTAGGGTAATTTTGGCAACAAATTTAAAATTTTTATGACATATAGGAGTGGGCCATTAGTCTTAACAAAAGCGTCTCACGGATAGGAAGTTGCATGAGTAGCACAAAAACCCTTTACCACCTAAATTCCACCCAAAATGTGAGGATCGCCTTAGATTAGTAGGAATTAAAGCATTCATCTTTAATGCTTAGAGTGTGAACCGTAGTATATTAGATTCTAGAACTTGTTTTGTGATGCATCCCGAGATCGCTAGTAAGACTACACTTGTGTAGTTAGGAATAACTAAATGATAAGAGGCATTAGGATAACCCTTGTTTGATACCCGTAATATAATTACTTTTTCCACATTGGTTGAGTAATTCCCCACACCCTTTGCGTTGTACTCATCTTTAGTACACGATACCCTAGTTAACCCTCGAGCCTATCCTTTTCGCGGTTCTCGTGATGTTTCGGTTTTTCCGAATATCAATGAAGACATTGTTTACACCCCACCCCAAATATACACCCAAATCGCCTTAGCCTACCTTGTATGCACTTACTTTTATTGCATTATTGTTATCACCCTAAACCCTTAGTTCAGCTTATCTAGTTGCTTGCATGAGTTGCTAAGTCGAGTCATATCCTTTGTATCTGATTTTGGGACGATTGGGATTCATGGAAAAGTTAAAGTTTGTGAAATGACGGAAGGAACGTTAAATTCAAATTCCTTTGTTTGCATAATAATGTACCCCAAGTGTTTTGATCTTTTCAATTCGGGTCAAATTAGTGTTAGAGTAATAAAAACTCAAGTGTAGGGATGTGCCTATAAATCCCTATCATTTTGATGTTACCATAGAGGATGGTAGAGTAAAGTGTATGAAAAAAAAAAAAAAAAAAGAGAAAAAGAGAGAAGAAAAAAAATATAGAGTGAAAAAAAAAAAAAAAAAAAAACATACGGGCTACCATCCCACGTCTATCCTTTAAATTTATGTTTGTTTATTTGATTAGCTAGAGTCTAGAGTGTCGGTCTTGGCTTAGCAACGCCATTCTTCAGATGCTTGTAACAATAAGATTTTGACTTGCCACCACTATATAGCCTATCCCACCAAACCCTTTGTTTCCTACCGTAAGCCTAACGTTACAACCCTTTAAAGACCTCTTTGATAGTCTTTCCTAGGTGCTTACGCCAAAGCGATGGAGGTTTGATCTATTCTCAAGCCTATGGTAATCTATGTACTAGGACCGGTTAATGAGTGTTTATCTTCCATTTCCAATTTTTATATTTCACATACACCGAGAGATGTGAGTATCCAAACACCCCATGTGAGGTGCTAGTATGTGATTTCCGTGCTTGTTATGACTTTTATGGGCTTATATGTGTTGTGGACTGTTTTAAACCAATGCTTCATGACCTCTAACTTATAAATTAATTGGCTAAAGCACATTTGCTTGAGGACAAGCAAATACCAAGTGTAGGGATATTTGATAAGGTTTTAAAGGTACCTTTTGAGGGTCGTTTAAGCCCTTATTTGATCACTTTTGCATCTGTTATTGCTTAATATCGTTCCTTTTCACTTTTAGGTCTCTTGAAGGCAAAATGCTTGAATGGCACTTATTTGGACGAAAAGGCGCGAATATACGAAGAAAATGGCCAAAGTCGAATCAAGACACTCAAAGTTCTTTGAAAACATAAGGTGAAGGCGTCACTACTTAACTACTGACGCCGTCGGAAGATTTTGTGACGGGACGAAGCCAAAACTCCTATTTTCAAGTGACGACGTCAAGTTGTAAAAGAGTAGGTCGTCGCAACTCGCACGGCCTAGATGCAATCCGACGGCGTCGGCTGAAGAGGACGGCGTCACAAGCATAAGGTGACGCCGTCGCAAGTCTAACGTGGCCAAGACGAAACCCTAATAGCGGCGACACGACGGCACAAAACATAAGGTGACGCCATCGCATGTGTAATCTTATATATAGAATCCAATTTTTCAAGATTGGTGTGTAGTCTTTTGGAGTAAAAACCTAAACCGAACCAAGGTTGTCTTGTACAGTATTTTAGGGTTCCAAACCCTATCTTACACCAAGATAAGTGTTTTACTTCATTAATACAATTATGTCTTTGATTATTTGTGTGTATGCTTGCATGTTCTCCATGTCCGGCTAATTTACTTGTATGTTTGCTTAGGGAATATGAAACTTAATTATTGAATATTGATTGGTTGTCTCTTATCTTAGTTGATTAATGATCTAGTAATGCGATAGGTCATTCGTTATGTACTTAATGCTTGATTAAATCTTTGTGAACCTTAGAATATAACTCCTTGAGTAGTTGTAAGCTAAACCATCCAAAGAGTGCCTTAGAGTAAGAGTTTATTATCCCTAGTGGGTTTTGTAGACGAGACCCTTTGGTAAGTTCAAAGAGTTGGGAGAAACGACACCCTACAACCTTAGACACACAACGCAACTAAGAATAAGGACGTGACAATTCAACCACCAATAGGAGATAATTAAGGAGTAGTAAAACCTAAGTAAACACATCTTTAAACTATCATACGAGCACACAATAATTAGACATAGACTACATACACCTTAGATTAGATAATTAGATAAGTAGAGTAATCGGTAGCAATACCAACCCCCAAATCCAAACCCCGAGATTCGTACCTTTCCATTTCCTAAAAAAACATAAAAAAGATAAAAAAAATAATCTTCCTCAACCCCAACCTTAGCGTAGTAACTTCTCACTAGCATTCCTATTCCACTAGAGAACGATATCAACACCCGTGGCTTACCCTAATACTACACTACAACAATTAGGTTCACTGCCTAGGGTGTTATAAAACTTGCTCGAAGAAAAGGAAGTTCCTTTGACCCCAAACGACGCGTGTAGCGTTATCAGTAATGTCGATTTTGATGATTTTAGCTTTAGTTATATGATATATTATTAAAACAGGAGCATATACAATTAGGTAATAAGTTTCTCGTGTCAGTTTGGTAAATAGCTTTAGATTGTTTGGTTATTTCCCTTATAATGGTTGGAGGTGCGACCACCATTTCAGACTAGTAGAGTGGTCGGACAGTTAGATTGTTAGGTTATTCCCCTTATAGTGGTTGACTTTGATCAACGTCTGTGATTGGAGTGATTGTTATAGTTCGAATAATTATTGCAAGAAACATTAGTAACATCTGAAGAAAACCTGTTAACTTGAATTGAGTTGCTTTAGCATCCTTATAAATCATAATTTAGTGGCAGTGTCCTGCAGATAGAGGCTTGCAGTGAATCTGGTATGCAATGTCAAGATGTCTTACTCTCTCCTCATTAAGTCTAAACCATTTATGGTTTTCGAAGCATGGGTGGGCCCATAATATGTTTAATCAGCTTAAACCATAATATTGGAAATCCTTAGAAGTTTGCTACACCGGACTTATTAGGGCCGTGCTATAATACTAGTCACAGCTACGCAAAATGTGGAACACGAGGTTTGAGAAGTGAATCAATTGATGTAGGTTGTGTTAGTTCTAAGTAAAAAACAAGCCATCTTTTTTTGGCGAAACTGCATGCTCCATCTGTTTTGTAAAATAGTTGGTCTTAATTGTTATTTTATTCAAATTGGATAGATAGGACTTCCTCCTTGCTCTTTGTATCTAGCCGTTTTTTACCCTCATGCAAACAGGACGTCTCACATCTATAATAGATATTTCACTTTAACTAGTATTCATATGTCATATGCCCAAGCTCTTTACCTTTTGCAATATACGGACCTTTAACATGTTAACGAGGAACCGGTGGCCTCTGCTAACCGCGGTACTAATCGAACCTCTTGAGCTAGTGTTTTGAACTTGAGACTCACGCCAATTGTGTTATCGACCATTCAAAACACATTTGGATGAGAATAGTATTGTTCCTAGTTATTAGAAGATATATTTAATCTTAAGGATCATTATAGCTTGTGTGCTTTTGATGTCTTCTACGTGGTATTGAGTACATAGTTTGAATCTCGATCAATATTGCCATGGTTTTCGGTGTATGTGAGACCGGTGGAAGTTATGTTATGGATGAGACTAGAGTTGCGTGAGAGTTATTGTTTATCCAAGAAGGAATGTGTCGATATCTTGATAGTAATCGATAATTTTAGTATCCCAACAGATTAAGGGTAGCGAAGCCTCTCTTTTGAAACAGCAGTACATAATTTATGCAGTCTAATGTTCCTAACAAATAGGATTTAGTATTTTCTTTTTGTTTCGATTGTTATTTCTTCAATTTAGGATACATATTAATGTAAATTGTAGGCGTAAATTATTCCCGAGCACGCAGGCGTTGGTTTTCCCTATGGTGAAGCATCCGTTTGTTGTGGGATTTACGGTTGCCGAACTTCCAAAAGCGGAAATAAGAAAGAAGAGAGTGATGTAAAACCATGCTCGTCCTCCGAGGATTCTTATGCGGTTTACCCATACTCAATTCCAAAATCATGGGAAATCAAAGCTTTGTAGATAAAACATTGAAATGCACAATTTCTCTTGAACAGAGATTAAATGCAATAAACATCTCGATCGTCGCTATAGCGTATGTTATGGATCGGGTAAATGACCCATTTCATATATTATTATTGAAAATTGTTGATTTGGTTTCTAATGTCGAGACCGGATGTTTAAAAGACTTCTATTTATGTTTCTGACGAAAACAATGTTACTTTAGCAATCTTCATGGCAAAACAATGTTAGGATGAATAATTTGGTTGAGCAAGTAAGCTTCTTTCTTCTAATACCGCATACTCAAAAAGAAATAAAGAACCCTTCTTCTTTGTTGGCTTATAATCATCTCTTTGTCTATCTGTGATTCGCGGTCCACTTTCTAGCATTCGTACCTTAAGCAAAATATTAGCGACCATTGTGAAGAAAAATGAGGTGCATCACCAAACCTGTAAAATCTAATCTTAAGTTTTGTTTCTAAGTTAACGGTGTGTTTTGTGATTTTGTTATTATAGATTCCATATGATATTGTTGAAGACATAATGGTATTAGGCGACCATATGAAAGACACTCTTCAACAACTCCAAGATCTTTGTTCAAGTGACAAAGGTTTGCTCTTGCAGGAACATTTATTTGTTTAATGCTTTATTCACTTACATGGTATTTTTGTTCGGATTCAAGGAGTATACATAATAATAGTTTTTGGTTTTCTTTTCGAGACTAATATAGTTCGCTACAATGAAGAAAACCCGGTGAAAATAGGCGAGTCAATGCACGAGTCATTGAGAATCGATTATCCAATGTCCTCTCGAAGACACTTCTATCACTACCGGGCGTGAGTATGGTGGACCGTTTCTCTCTTCTAAATCCAAGGATTTGGAGATGCCCATGCCACCTATGACTCTTGCGCCTCTGTTATCACGGGACATCGGTATACATTAGCTTTCTTTCTTTTGTCTATCTTAGGATTTCCGCTCTTACATTTGATCTAGTAAAATATTTTATCAAAGTCTCGCCAAGTTAAGCGTTGCATATATAATAAAATTTGACATATACTATTACTCGATATGTGTCTTTCACGTCGATTAGGCCATGCAATGCTTCGATGTACTCTACGATCTTGTGGATGCGCTTGAACCCCGGCTCTTAAGCAACAACGTGCAGTACAAATATATGAACTTCCCGGTCTTTGGAGGTTCTTTGTTGAAGAACACCGCTGCATGAGCTTTAAGCAATTTGATTGAGGTGCTTTATTGAGTACAAATGTAGGAGGAGCGGTTGAGATCGTGTGCACCTCAGCTCCAGCTGGTGGTGCTCTTATCATAATTGACGACGATGGGCCTGATATGCACTACATGGTGAGTTGACTTTGTACTCTTAATAGATAAGTTGGAGGTGGCAACATGGATGGGTCGGGCAGTTGGATAAAAGGTTTGTCCCAAAATAGGTAATCTTGGTGTGGGCTTGGTTTGATTGACACGAATTTTTTCCTGAAAATTTGAAGTTGTTTATAAATAATGAGTGCGTCAGATATGATAAAATAAAGCTGCATAATGATGAACGTGTCTACTAAATGCAGCTGCAACTTCAATCTTTAATGGAGAGTTTGAGTACAACAGAACCTCACTACATAAGATGTGTGAAGCCGAACAATGTTCTCAAGCAGCAGGAAATATATGTTTTGCTAGTGGTAGTGCAGGATGGTGCTTCAGTCTTGAGTCTTTCGCGAAGCTATATGTTATGCTTCACGGCATACCTTTTGATGCTAACAAGTTTGCATCTTGACTTTGGGGTGATTACTATTATGCCCCTGCTACCAGAACGTTCAAGAAAACACAACCTCTAGGGCGCGAAAGGTCATTTGTGCAGTTCATTCTCGAACCTCTTTACAAGCTTCTGACCAAGTAATAGGAGAACATAAAAAAGTGTGGAAACAACACTTGAACTTGGTGTGACTCTAAGCAATCGCCTATAGGGGTAAAATGGGAGAATTTACATCGTGAATGCCTCATCGAGACACCAATGTTATTGACCCCAAACCGTGCACTCTTCCATATGCGTTCTCAACTCGAACCACTTTGGATCACGTTCTCATGTCATATGACAATCGAGGCTTAGCCAGAGCTAATCTTTATGTCGATAAAACCATTGATGGTCGTGGTTTTGACATTCATGTCACGGGTGGAGCTGGTTTTATGTTCGGTTTGTCCATAATATCATTATTCATGGTCTTCACATGCATGATATTGTTGAGGGGTCTCGTGGCATGATTCGATCCAAAGATGATCATGTTGGTATAAGAGGAAGAAGTGACGGTGATGCTGTTTCTATCTTTAAATCGTCACAGGTGTGGATTGACCATTGCTCCTTTGCTAGCAGCTATGACGGGCTTATTGACATCGTTGCAACTTCTACTAACATCACCATTTCAAACTGCCACTTCGTCAAGCACGATAAGGTATGTTGTAACTGGTCAAAACGGTTCCCCTCTGAAATAATCTGTTACTATTACTTAAGAAAATGGTTTGGATCAAAACACTTTGTCTCGTTACAATAAATATATTAATAAGGGGCATTGAAAATACACTTTGCAAGCTTTCGACATTGTTAGCTCATCTGACCCTTTTGTGTTCTGGCTAAATGATTTGATTTGACCCACTGAACCACTTATAGTCAAAGATAGCCCAACCTGACGCATGCATATTCTGAGCTTTTCTTTTGGTGCAAGTGATGAGACCCCGGAGGATAAAATTATAAAGGTGACACTTGCTTACAACCACTTTGGAAGAGGATTGACACGAGAGGTTACCCGCGGTAAGATTTGGGTTTGTTCACGTGGTAAACAACGACTACCAAATAAGCAAGTAAACCCTTGCCTCCATCCCATCTCAAGTTGGAGCTCTCATCGATGCGAAAGTTATTCCTCCACGAGAACATGTGTCGTGATAAAAGAATGAAGTGGCCCAAAAATAAGGAGTTGCCCAAAAATAGTTGCCCTAATAAGAAGTTGCCAAAACAGAAAAAGTTGCCCAAACAGAAGTTGCCCAAAAAGAAGAAGTTGCCCAAGAGAAAAAAATCGCCAAAACATAAGCGTTCTTGATTAATATTAACAAATTTTGACAAATGATATATATTGTAATAGCTATTATTTGAATGCACTAGATATAATTTGAATGCCCAAAAAGAAGAAGTTGCCCAAGAGAAAAAGTGTTTTCTTAGGACGAAATTGTGTGTTGCATTAACTATTATTTGAATGCAAGAAAGATGTCCTAATACCCATGTACCTCTTGGTACCAAATTTAGTGTCTTGATATACATACATTATAAGACGCTTTCTCTTTTTATAAAATCTTGTTTTCATTACACTTTTGTAAACTATTGTAGGACCTAAGTACAATTCTAATTGAACACTATATAAAACAAAATACACCGTCGCTTAATGTGTCAAAGCCGTAACATGTAAAAGCATTAAAATTTTTCATATAAATAACAAAAGTTTTAACCAATTAAGGTTGACATCATCCAAAATAGTCTTCCAATTTTTATTACAAGGAAATTGAACAATAAAAACGATAGTCGAACAAAAAAATGAGTCATCGTAGATCATCTTCACGTATCGTCCTCACATACCACCTACAAATATACAATCCACAAACATAAAAACATAAGATATTAAAACCTAATCACTACCCATATATACAAAAACTAGGGGTGTTAGTCAAGTCGGGTCGGTCAAGTTCGGGTCAATTCGGGTTCGGGTCTAAGTCAATTATGAAGTACTGGATATAATTTTACTTGAAGATTACAATTATAAAACAAGTTTGAAAAAAAAACAAAGTTGCAAACAACTCATTTGTTGCGGTTGCTAACTTACTACTGAGAGAGGAAAAAAGTTGCACCATCAATTTATCTCATCAAAAGTAATAGTATAATAGAGTAACAATGGTGTTAAAATGTCTAATAGTGGTGTTATAATGGCTAATAGTAATAGACTAATAGTGATGTTAAAATGACTAAGTTGCAATATCAATTTACACATACATTGAGACTTACGAGTTATAGTTACTAACTAGTAATAGTGTAATAGACTAATAGTGTCTTGGTAACACATTGACAAAAATGCTCTATACTTGATTACATTCGGCAAAATAGTACAAGTGAAGCATCAAATATCACGATTAAGTAGGCAAAGACATTAGGTATTAATCAAAGAGAATAGACATAGTTTACATATAAATCGAGAAAAGAAAAAAAAACTTGGGTTACTCGGATTGACCCGAAACCAAATATGAAACATATATTAAAACCGAAACCCAACCTTATTTATATTTTGGGTTATTTGGGTTGACCCATTAAAATCACTCTTGTTGTTGCAGCCCCAACCTATTACACACTGAATCCTATTGGTATAAGTTTTTATAAGTTAAATAAGTTGACATACAGAAACAAAAGGGCAAGGCCATGCCACAGTTGCACCAATAGCATCATTGATTGTGACAAACAATCCGTATCGTCTCACCAAGTGTTCATATCTTTTGATAGGAACTTGAAGATTAACCTCGCACCAATTTGGTCCTAACTCTTCACCTCCAACAATCTCATTTGGATCTAAGCTCTTAATCCTTCCCTTCACTACAATCTCAGTAGAGTTAAAAATGCTTTTGATGTAAACTTCAGCTCCGACCTACAATATATGTAGCATTAATAGATGTCATAGTGGAATTAGTAAGGGTACATACATCAATTAAGATAAGACATACCCGTAAAGGTTGCGGTTCATTAACTACATTTTTACCAAAAGAAGCATTTTCACTCGACCCTTGTGTTTGAGAATCTCTCGTTTTCAACTGAGCAAGCTCATAACTAGGTTTGTCACATCTAGACTTATACATGAGCTTATCTATATGACGGGCAGCACGACTTGGAATGACGCCCCAAAAATCAGAAGCACGAACACCTAAGCTATACATATCTGCTAGTCCATTGTTATCCTTGCCCATAACTTTTGAATATACATCTTGTGGTCCAGGCTCATCAGTTGCACCCTCTGGAAGTTGAGAACTCAATTCTTCCATTTGATCCTATATTAAAGACACTAAATATGTTAATTGTCCTTAAAAATACTACACTCGCAACATCAAACAAATGAACGTGAGTCATGGTACAAGTTAGATATCATTCAAACAGGCAAGTATTAGAAAGATAGTACATACAATTGCATTTGAAGCTTCCACATTTTTTGCAATTCCATCAGTAGAGAAGTAAGCACGAAACAATTCCTTTCGTGTTGGTTCACGTCCATCTATAAATTCCTGTCAAAAAAATAAAGAATCAATAAATAAAAAATCAGTACATATTAAGATTCAATATTTGCCTTATTTTTTTCACTCACTCTCTGCAGTAAAGAAACAATCGAATATCGGTATTGTGAAGATCGGTCCGGTTTGAAATATAAGCGAGAAGGAGCAGTTAACTTTTGATTATTTCATAAAGAAGTCTAAAAGCACTCTCATTCAAAGTGAGATAATCATTAAAGGTGTGTTTGGGGTAGTCTTTCTATGAGCGGATGGCTTATACATTGATGATGTTGCACAGCCTACTAGGATTTGCATATATCGGTCTAGTGTAAGTTGTCACGGAGATGAGTAGTCATCAAAGTTAGTTTTCGATCTTATTGTTTGGTGAAGTTGTTGATTACGAAGGTGCGCTATTAAAGAAATGTTCTCTGAATCAACAACTAAAGCGATGGTGCGCTATTATACACAAAAACTGAATTCACAGCATGCTTATTATTACTGCATTAGGAAATTGCAAAACTGAATTCACAGCATGCTTATTATTACTGCATTAGAAAATTGCAAAACTGAATTCACAGCATGCTTATGGTCTGCTGTACATTATACAAAAAACTGAATTCACAACATGCTCTAACAAATTATATTACTATACATTACAATATACATGGCAGTAAGATAAAAAAAACAATAAAGCAAGGTAATCAAAAGAAGTACTAGTAGGTACATTTGCTCTAACAAAACCTGGATTCCAGGAAACCTTAAAAACTAGGTAGTAATTAAGAACAGTTTAAACATAAAAGGAATATCTTTTATAGGAGCAACCTTAACATAAAATGGTGGTCAAGCTAACAAAAGTCGACTTAAGGCAAACAGAAAAGTGGGAGCAGAAACAGACGCGGATACGAATTCTTCAACTAAAACCAAGCAATGGCTCAGAAGCAAATCAAGATTACGCTAACGAATATGTTACGTATTTATCAATTTATGAAATGCAAGATGGAACGCAATCGCCAAAAAATATTATTACAATCGGAATAGAGAACAAAACACTTTCCTAGCAACGTAACATGGAATAGCTAATTAAAAACAGTTTAAACATTAAAAAGATCATATATTGGAGCAAGCGAAACACAAACTGTTGGTCAAACTAACAAAAGTTAACTTTTGGCAAAAAGGAAAGTGGGTCCTACAAAAACTACTCAATGAGATAGCAGCAGTGATAACAAGATAATACTAGCAGTGGAAACGATTTAAAGCTAGCGGTGGTAACCGATAACCAGCAGTGGAACGAGAATCCTAGCAGTTGTTACCGATCACTAGCAGTGGAAACGATTTAAAGCCTAGCAGTGGAAACGATTTACTGTTGGGGTGTTTGATACAAGCTAATTTCTATTGATCCATTTTGGTTTTTCTCAAACATTTTTTTTCCTGAAAACTTCACTAAAATTATTTCAAATATAACATTGTTATCAAGTTATAAGCAAAATACAAACAGATTTCCAAAATAGTTTTGAATAACTGATTCTAACGGTTACTATGTGCATAAATTCATCAGGATACCCGTAAATTTCACCACCAATTACCCATTTAATAATTGAGCCATCGAGCTCCATTGACATGGTCTACTATGTGCTTATAATGGGTTCCTGTTCACGTCCTTGTAGAGCAAATAGCGTGTAGGAATTTTGCCAAGCGCAGCATACCTATACACAAGATTTCCAACCATAATGAAATCTACTTGATCTAGCAATAAGTGTGATTCATAATATTCAGCAGTTGCTTACCATTGAGGAACAAATGGTGCCATCCATATCGCATCTCCAGCCTCAACAAGATACCTATGTTACATAAAATCAGAGACTAAGGCCTACTTTGAGAACAGATTGAAGGGGAAAAAAGCAATTTATACCAACAAACTTTCCAGCTGTCACCCAGAAGATAAATGCCTTGTTCCTCTAGAAGTAACAAACCATGCTGATTATAATGGACTTCCTGCTAATACAAACAGAAAACCAAAGACCAAATTATCTTAAACAACAAGATAAACAATGACGGACGATGTTAACATAATCTAAAAAGAATATGTAATTGGCCAAAGGTCCAACCATAGTATCATAAGCACCCTTAATAGCCTCCCACAAAGGAACATTCCCTTCTGAATATGTAGAATTTGGATCTGCTCCATATTCTAGCAGTAGATAAACGCAATTCTCACTTCCTTTTGACGCTACTATATGCTGAGAAAATCAAAACACTATGAAAGTCAAGTTGAGGTATATGTCCAATGCAGTAATGATTAATTTGCAATCAAATATGTACATACCAAAGTAGTTCTTCCATGGCTGTCCTACTCATTTGGACCAAGACCTTTATTTAACAGTTTGTGCAACAAGTGATCATTTCCTCTAAGTGTAGCAAACCATAGACTTAAGGGAAAGTCCATCCTGCCACAAGCCAGCATGTTTTCTGTATCCAGCAACACTCTACTGGATCATTCTTTTCTTTCAAATGCTGCTCTCAGGAAAAAAATAGATAAATCTAATGAATCAAGGAGACACTGTATTGTCATACAATTAATGGTAATAGTTATGAACACAGTGCAAAGTATCAATTTGATAACTAAAAATACTTAAAACATTGGAATACAACATATGTTTATGGTCCAATCTAATCACCTAAACAACGAAGAGATCAAAACTAACAAAACTAAAAACACATATACGTTTATCGATTTGATAACTAATTGAAGGTAAAAGAAATCGTAAATTCACAAGTCGATGTTTAACGTATGCTAACTACAAACCTGCAAATATGACACTATTTTGTTGCATCTACTGAAACTTTCCGAATCAGTATCATAAAAGCTTTTGTGAATGATACGGGATTCGTAAAATATCATAAACATGATCCGCCTATGCTTGTATTTGTGTATGTGAATCTGATTACTTGTGTAAGTATTGCTAACCTGTAATTTCGTTATTTTAACTTAACTATGTTACAGGACACTGGTAGTGTTCCTTGTAACAGATTCAGATACAAATATAGGAATAGCATAACCATTATTAGTAGATTAGAAGATGGAACAATCTGACCCTGCGATATATCCCTAACAATTAAATGTAATGACTTACGGATATAGAGAATTTTAAACATAATACCTCTCGAAGGCTTTCA
The DNA here is from genome assembly GCA_022545495.1 of Chrysanthemum lavandulifolium. Lineage (NCBI taxonomy): Eukaryota > Viridiplantae > Streptophyta > Magnoliopsida > Asterales > Asteraceae > Chrysanthemum > Chrysanthemum lavandulifolium. The sequence goes on along the minus strand of CM040238.1, from coordinate 163,063,847 downwards.
ATGGCGGCACCAAACTTACTAAATAGCATCAATTATGTTAAAAGCGAGATTCGAGCAGGACAAGTGATAGACCCATAATGAGTAACCACATACCTTTACATTGAGAAATTCACCGGTTGGAAGTCCATGATCCGCATGTTACAAGTTTTTCGGTTTGTTTTGTTAAAGGGGTAGCAGTATTCCCGGTCTCTTCTTGAACGAGAAAAATAAAGAACCGACCTTCCAACATTCTACGCTAAATGGTCTAAAACATTCTTGTCCATGCCCTTCTACACACCCAAACAGGGTCAATCGACCTCATTTAGGAAAATGTGTGCTTAAATCGAACCTACAACTTCCTTCAGATATCTAAGAAAAGTCTAGGCCATTAATCTACAAGACCCACTCGAATGCTTACACCCGTTACCACATTTTAAGAATTCTTGGTGATTCACGATCTCTGATCTCATCAAGAGATGTATCTGTCGTGTTGCTCTTGTAGGAGTTTTGCAGACGACTTTGCGGTTTAAGCAACAAACTACTCACTTCCTCCAGATCCGCTTGTATGAATATAAAAGAATGACGTTATATTGTTTGCTAGAAAAGACAGGCTTTAGTTGGACCACTTAACGAGCCAATTTTGAGATATAATACACCAAGAGAAAAAAAAATAAATAAAAATAAAAATAGTACCTTGCAGATAGTCTCGACACCAGATGTTGAAACCTGAAAATGACCAGGGAAAATTTCTAAACCCTCTAGGACCATCACCCATATCTTGATTCCAACTTAGTATTATAGCCCTGAAGTATAACCCTGGGATTGAGATGTATCTGGAGTCCGGTGGAGGTGGCGTCAGGTGGTGGTGCCGTCGGAAGGTTGTGGCGTCAGGTTGTTGGATGGTTGTGGTGGTCTGAGTTGTGATGGTTTACGTGGAGAAGAGGTGTGACTTATGTGGTGGTGTGAATCATTCGCATTTTGTGTGGGTGTGTGTTTTTTTTTTTTTTTTAATTGAAAATGTAAAATGACCAAAATATCCTTGTGTATAAATACAAGTTGCCCAAAAATATAAAGTTGCCCAAAAATAATACAATTTTCCCAAAAACAATACCTTACAATACATGACATATACTTTCAAATACGTTACATGTGTCATAAGTTGTCGGACACATAGCGACCTGGTTGGGTCCAAGAAAATCATTGAGCAACGGTCTAATTTCAAATGTCAAAAGTGCGTGGTCCATAAAGTGATATGCATCAGGGCGCGCGGTCTATTTGACTAATTTTCCCTTAATTTTATTAGACTATACTTTATTTAATTAGCATTTTTAAAACTAAATTTACTAATTCGGCATACTTAATTACTAAATTTGGAAAGTTACTAAACTAGAGGAAAACTTTAATTATGAAATATGAATATCGATGAACCCTAAAACTAAAAAATAGTATCTAAAATTTTAAGCGATAATTATTTCGTGTAGATTCGCTGAAGAAGGAGTAACTTCCAATCCTTGTGTTTTCCCGATATGGTTTCATTTGCGATATGAGGTACAGATATTCTATCCCTTTTCAGTAGGAATTTCTCATGACTTTCTGACCCTTGACTTTGCTTTGTTTATGATATTCCATTGCTATGATTCCTTTTGCTATGATCTTTTCGATATGATTCCGATATGATCTTTTGATATGATTCTATTCGCTATGACATTCGTTTGATATGCTTATGATTCCCTTCAGTTTGATGTGTTTCATTTGATATGATATGATATGATATGATATGATTATGTTTCGTATGCTTTGTTACTTATGTTGCCGAGCTAACTAGTCATGGAGGTACCATGACCATGTCATTGATGGCACCAATGGCATGACACCATCTGTGGCGGTGTGATTAGTCCACGGCGTCCCCAATTATGTATGTATGTTATGTGATCACTTGGCCATTATGATGTATGTGTATACCGTCATGTGAGCGTGTGCATGATATGATATGTTTATGTGGGGGCGTATGGATGCATCCTAAGCTTATGATATTATGATATGTTTATGGCGTTTGGTCAGTGCGTACCTTGCACCCCACTCGCATTTATGGTACTCGTGAGGTCTCCCCTCCTTGTACACTTATGAATTGACAGTTATGTATGTATGTAGTGTCCTTCATGTGTCATGTTGGACGTTAGATTATGCGCTCGTGGCAATATTCCTTATGATTCATTTTGACTCCTTATGATTATCTGATTCGTATGCCTTTGACTTCTTATCTCTTATATGATTCACTCTACTACCAAGATATGTATATATTTCATTGCATTGATCATCATACTCTCATTCCGTTACTTGGATATCGTTCCATTCACGTACCGCGTTATTATATGTTTATTGGATTTGATTATGCTATTCATGTTTTATGCGACTACTGATTACCTTGCTATGATATGAGTAATATATGGTTATCTGATTTACCTGTTGTCATATGATGATATGTGATCTTACTGTTATGTGACCCTCTGATTTGTCTGTTTATCATGTGTACTTCGTTCAGTTAATCTCGTGGACTATGACTATCCGTTGTATCTTTATCTGCTTATTGTTGACATGCCATGTTTACATTTCTGTCTTAGCTATGGATTGATTGGGTAAATGTTTCCGCTTATGACGTCTGGCTTGTTAACTTGTCTAATTGCCCTACTATGTCCCTAGTTCATTTTATTATAATGTTCATACTGTATTCCTACTTGTTACGTGTGACTGCCATGTTTTGATTGCTGTTAGTACTTCCACTGTTATGATACTGGTTATGTTTTCAACTAAGGGTTTTGACCTGTGTGATTGCCATGCTCACTTAGTAATTAATTGCTTCCGTTTTCCTTTAGATTTCCGTTTGACTTGTATGTCTTCTGATTTTGTGAATTTATTGTATGCCATATGTATGTTGTGTGGATACGACGTCTGTTATGCTTGCTTATGTTTGATACTTGTATGTCTAGTTTGTATGTGCTTATATTCCTGTCATAGATGCTTTGCTTGCTTTGTTTTCCTTTGTTATTTGTTCTTCTTTGGATATCTCAGTATAATTGTGTTCGGGATCCTCTTTGACTCATTGTTCTCATTTCGTGCGACCTTGTTATCGCCTTCCTTATTTCATTCGCATTTCGATTTTATTTAGCTTTCGCTTTGTTATATCATTCCTTGGGGTTTTAAGCTCGGCGCATTCTTTTCCTCTGACGGGTTTTAGGTTTGAAGATGGGCTTTGATGGGTGAGAGTTGGATTATCTGAGTGGACCAACCCTAGTTACCTTATTAATTGGACTTATTTTGAAGAGCTTTTGTTTTGAGATTTCATTTCATTTTGGATATTGTATTTCCTTGTGAGTCAGTTGTTTATATGATTTGATACTTCATTTTTTTAGGTTTCCGTTTGTAAAGATTTTAATTGTATGTTCTGATATGACACCAGAATGTGACACTTCTACCCTTGTCGGGTTGGGGTGTTACAAAACATGTATAGACGATTATGGATTACTGATTTATAGTAAACGATTACTGATTTATAGTAAACGACTTCGTCATCTTTTATTCTGATTTACGCTCAACTCCGGTTCTTCCTCATCTTTTATTCTGGGAATCATATGACATTCGGTGGAGGGACATTCATTGTGTTAACAACACACCCGCTCGTGTTGAGAGTCCAGATTATGTGCCTTATTCTCCATCTTATGTGCCTCCTCTCCGCTATATCTCCAGTGCAAATGAGGAGAATTTTATACACCGTCCTCCGGTTCTTCCTCATCTTTTATTCTGATCGTCTCGCATTGACAAGTCGAGCGAGAGATTGCCGGATTGAGGAGGCGCATTTGAGTTAGAGTTTCGTGTGGGACATATGGCGGCATCATTGGGCGACTACGCCTCGGCGCGATTGATCTTAGTTTCTAGTTATATTGTGATTTTGTGAACCATGTATCAAATATTAATGTAAAACAAGATTGGTTATTTATGTATTGAAGCTTCTAATTTTGTGAACCATGATATTACTGATTTATGTTGTGAATAATTATACAAATTCTTTTGATGGATGCAACAAGAAAATCCTTTCTTGTGTCGTTGTCGATGTGGATTTATAATTGAAAGAACATCCCAAAAGCCCAAAACTTGTGGTCTGAAGTATTATGCATGTCCTTTGTCAAAGGTAAATAATTAAACGTTTGCTTATTTACGTAAATATATCAATAAATTGTTTGTTAAGAATACATTTCTTATAATTGTTTCATCATGTAACAGCCAGGGACTGAAGACTATGGGTGTCGATACTTTATGTGGAAGGAAGTATTTCAACAAAAGTACTTTGGTCAAGCCTCTTCTTCAATGCAATGCTCAAACTGCGAAACTAAAGATAACACGATCAACATGCTATTGGCTCAAAACAATTTGTTGAAGGCAAGAATAAAGACGTTGGAGGCATCACTGGAATTGGCAAGAAATCCAATTGATCACGCATGTCAGTCGAGTGGAATACTCTATGAGCTTATAGATGACATTAATAATCTTCATGTGGAGTAGATTTCGTTGTAATATTAGTAACATTTGTTGTTGTACTTGTTTAATATTTTAATGTCTAATGTTTTATTGTTATTGTTTAATTAAATGGAAACAAATACACAATTAAAAAAACATAATGTAAAATAGATACTCTACATATAAAAATACTACACAAATACATACACTATACATATAAAAACACTACACAAATAAATACACTATACATATAAAAACACTACACAAATTAAATATACCACACAAATAAACACTACACAATTAAATAAAATAAAAACAAAAAAAAAACAAAAAAAATGGTACAAGTCTGCACCGAACGGATGGGGCCCAAGGCCTATGGGGTGCCTGCCAAGTGTTTTATGGGGTGTCTGTGTAGAGCCCGCCTAAACTTATATGTAGCTGTAAAGGCCTCTTTTCAAATATCTGCAACATGTGCTTTTTCTCTTCTACCTGCAGTCATCATTATTTTCTCTTTCATAAAGCGTGTTACGATATTCGATTGTTAATAAAGTTTAAAAATATTTGTCTCAGTCTTTTATAAGTATTTCCTATCCAAAGCTCAATTGTATGTTAAACATAACATTTTCACCCATGCGCCCCATTGATATAGTAGTTCAGTTCGTTGTCACAAAGGAATCACTTGATAACAATCTAGTAAGTTACAGCAGAGTATTGACATTGTCACTTATTTCGTTACCTACTTGTTGCCATGCAACTCATCCAGGAGCTTCTCCTTCCTCTGCTAACTTTTATCGTCACGTACGTCTAGCTATCCAAGTAATATACAATTGTGCACCATCATAATTTATTAAATAGTCACATCTTACTTGTCTTCTTAAACTTGACATGGCCATTTAAAACCCTTCTAGCTGCAAAATAGTAAAAGTTACTTGTGATTGCATTTTATATCATAAAAATACATAAAGCTAATTACCATATTTGGGAAGAGTAACCAATTTTGTATCCACACCAGTTAATTTTGGCATAAACCGCTTGATATGTTCTCCTACTACTTCATCTACTTTTAAGTGTTTCACACGCAAAATAAACCAAATCTTTCTGTTACGCCCCCAAAATCGAAAAACTTAAACTTTTGAAATGACTTGAATTTGGACCAACTTATATTGACATTTTGTTGACAAACATGAAACTTAAATCAATAAACGGAAGAAACCGGTAAGATTTCTTGTTTTGAATTAAAAGTCACTTAAAAGGTTCCTGCTGACGGGTGGATACCGTCGCCCACACTACTCGACGCCGTCACCCTTAAAAGGGAGTGTCAGATTATGAATAAAATTTAAAGCCCGACGGCTCAGAAGTTTTACAACCCGACGGGGTCAGAACTTCTCCAGACGTCGTCACTTATAATTGGGACGCCGTCAGAAAAGAAACTTAAGCTGACGACTCAGAGAAATTACAACCAGACGGGGTCACAAGGTTTGCGACGCCGTCTGGGGACCAGACCTGCACTTTTTGTGCAGAAATTCTGCACAACATTCATAACTTTACTCTTAAAACTTTCATTTCACAAGACTAAGAATTTCAAATGATCCATCATAATATACAAGGTTTTTACCATTCAACCTTTTGACCCTTAACTACCCAAAATGGATCAAAGAACATTACGCCAAACATCATTCTACTAATATTTGACCCTTTACCAACAAAGGTTTAAGATTAACATTTGAAATCCATTTAGCTACATACCAAGGACATGACCATTAGACCAAAAGTAAAATTGATTATTTGACCCGAAAATATACCAAGATGAGACTTGACTCTTCGGGGCTTCCAACTTTCAACACCTTTGGTCCAAAAGACTTCAAAAACTATATGCTAAAGTGTAATCCGTCTTACACTTAATTCTTACCCTTGTCTTCTTTTCCGGAACCTACAAAACATCATCAACTATAACGTAAGCGAAATGCTTAGTAAGTAAGTAGGTCATATGCTTAATATAACTTTAACTACACAATGATTTCTTGGAGCATCTATAACACAAAACATACCTTAATTACATAATTAGGAAACTTTTACAATTAAAAGCTATGGATCCAAAAGTTACTATAACAAGCTACGACAAACTATAACATACAATCAATTAATCATAATTAAGCATAACACAGAAACCAAATATACTTACCTCAATACTACAATAGGTTTTATATAGAGATTGAGTCACAAGTTCCCTTAAGCTTCCTATACAAAAATTAGTCTTAATTAGAGACTAGAACTAATAATTCCATGACTTGGTAACCTTCTATTACTACCTTCAATTCTAGTAACCAAAACCCTTATCATAAAAATTAGGGAATATACTTACTTGATTAGGGGAATTGAATTTAAGAGCTTATTAGCCTTATTAATCACCATTTCAAGGTCAAACTAAGCTCAATTGATGGTTTATTGTTTTTCTTCTACTCCCTCTTCTCTTCACGTTCTTCTCACACAATTTCTCCCAAGTTTTCTGGATAATTCTTCCAGCACTTGGATTATCCTTTTTATTAATTTAACTTTGCCCTATTGGTGATTCCAGTCCCTCTATTTTCTAATTTCATAGATTGGCCTCTTATGTTTCTACTATAATACACATTCATATAACTATAACTTATAGTTAGTCTTTCCAACCTCAATATAAAATAAAGTACTAACACCTATATATATATATATATATATATATATATATATATATATATATATATATAAATACCTTGTCGGGATACGGTGTAACAATTCACCCTCCTAAAATTTGATTAGGTCCTCAAAATCTATGCTTGAAAAAGTTGAGGATACTTGCTCCTCATTGTTGGATCAGTCCCAGATAGATCTTTAGGAGCCTTTAAGAAACAGATAGAATACATGTGTAATCACAATCAAACTATAGAGAACCTCTAATAAACTTATGATCACACGGAATATAAACACAAGAGTTAAAGAAGATAACAACTAAACTTTTGATCCTCTATGGATCTATATTAATTCACTAAGAATGTTTTTCAAAAGCGTACATAACTCATAGCCGTAGGTTTCTTTTATACTATAAGAAACCCTAATACAACTGCTTATAAAACGCGTAAAAGATATGCATTATCTCTTCCTAAAATAACTCATGCATATCCTAACTAATTACTAATAATACGGATACTACTATCTGCAGTAACACTATTATCGTGACGCACTATCCATGATGGCGAACTATCGAGAAACAAAAGTGCTAACAGCAGGAACCTTATTAGTAGGAACCGCTATATACTATTACATTAATTTCAATAATTCCTAACAATCCTCCCCTAAACTTGAATTTGACTTTGTTAACTTCAAGTTTCTAGATAGATCTTTCACAGCAAGAGGATTGAGTCTTTCAGCAACTGAAGCAAAGTAAATGACCAACAGCAACTCCTAGAACCACCAGAAACCATCAATGAATTCCATGAATCCAGCAGCAACTCCTATAACAGTAGCATCAGGACCCAACATCAACAGTAACCTGAGTGGATTTGATAAGCCTTTACCAAGTAGCTACTCACTCTTGGTCTAGCTAGTTCTTTGGTGGAATCATGACAGCACCCTGGTGAACTAATAACCAATCCAACACTTAGAACATGAATCAATGGTCTGCTGGAAAACCCTAATGGTTTTTGGCAAACCATCACAGCCATCAACGGATTTAAGTTGTCTTTACCTGAAGCCGTTAACTCAGGACTAGTCATGGTATGCCACTGCCTTTACTACAAGCCATGAACTTGTGGGCTAGCCAACTCTTCATCTATGAGGACATGGTAAGTTGAGCACCATAAAATTTATTGGAAAATTTTCAACCATCCAACGGATTTGATATCTCTTTACCAGAGCTGTTTGCTCATGGAGTAGCCAATGTTTGGTGTGTAAGACCAGGGTACATTGATAACCCTCTAATTTTTAGTAAATCAGCAACTATCAATGGATTTGAGGACTCCTACCAGAGCCATACCCCCATGGGGAGTTAACTCTTTGTCATCAAAGACATGGTGAGTTAATTACCATTTGAGATATGATACAAAACTGCACAACATGATCCTCAAAACAGAAAAGTTAGTAAACAAGCAATATATACACAGATTTTTTTTAAATAACTAGAAAATAAAAGAAAAAAAACAATATATAACAACAATTTACCAAACTCAAGAAGTTGTAGCAGCAATAAGTCTGTCCTTAATTTGTTTCACCAAGCGCTCTGCAGCTCCCATGTCATTTCCAACTGGATCAGCATGAATCTCGAACTTACGTTTTAGCATCTGACCCATCACTTTCACAGTGAGAGGATATTGGAGATCTGAGAACATGTAGACATAGAGACCAGACATAGTTTGCAAAACATGAACATTAGATAAAGGATAGAAACCCCAATGCCAAATTTGCCACTCATCCTGGCCATCCCATATGCTAAACTCTGCACCATCTTCATGAAGGGAATGAAACAACACTTGTATATCTCCCAATAGCATCAAACCACCATCGGTAGCAGGATGAGACTTAAAATACTCAGTCACTTGTCCATACAAATGAAATAAATCCTGTCTATCTACCATATGAAGGATCTGATTCAGAAAAGTAAAATGCTTGATGGACCCATATTTTCTATACATAGTATTGATCACTCCTAAACCACCCAAAACAACTGGTGTTAATTCCCATCTATCAAATGCTGACCACAGAACTGGTTCCTCGTTAGAATCATCATCAGCAACCTTGATGAAGGAACTTTCAGGAGCCTGTAGATCAAATGCCCTAGAACTCCTTTTCTTAGCCAGAATCTTTCGTCTTCCACCAGGAGTGGAAGAAGGAGAAGAAACACTAGACCTTGTAACATCAGGAGTAGGGATCACTGGTGTAGCATCTGGGGAATCAGCACCCTCCTTAGTATCAGCAAAAAGGTTCTGAGGTGCATCAGTAGAAAGGAGCTTATCACCCTCAGAAGAAATATGTTGTGCACCATCAGTAGGAATAGACTGTCATGCATCAGTGGGAACAGGTGGTGCATCTTCAGTGGAAACAGACTTAGAAGCATCAGAAGGATTACCCGCAAGATTCTCAGTGGGAATACATGTAGGTTCTTCAAAAGGAATGGGTGTTGATGTTGTATCCTTTGGAGTCTCCATTGAAGTGTTCATTGGTGTTGAATCCTTAGCAATGTCTTCAGTATGAGTAGAAATATCATCAGTGGCATCAGTAAACTTCAATTTCTTAGTCTTATGCCCTTCCAAAGTAGGTTGAGATCTTTTTAATCTTGCATAAGGGTTGATGCCATTTTGATGCAATCTTTTGAGAATTTTCTCTTACTCTATTTTCAATTGTTCATCTGTCAATTTCTTCACATAAGCCATAGTCCACCCTGTGTTGTAAATAGCCGAACTCTGACACTTCACAAACTCCCTCATGTGTCGCCTTTTCTCAGCTTGAGTTAGAGGCTTATCTCTCTTAGCTTTAGCCTTCCTCTCAGCATCTACCTTCCTTCTCTGATTCACCAGTGCAATCATGCTAGCAGCAAAGTTATCTGAATCAAATGCATCTCCCAAGATGGACTGAGCAAGGGATGGATTTGTAGTAACTTCACCCACAATATGTTGCCAATTTGCAGCTGTAAAATGAAGTGAGGCATCATCAAGCTCTTTCTTCCTTTGAGGAGTTATGTCAGGAACTGTGTGAGTCTGTCTTTGAAGATCTGCATCATAGGAAACCTAAACCTTTTCTGCCACTTCTCTATCACTTTGTGCAATCTCATGGAGCCTAAGAAGCCTAGCTTATTCAGCTTTGAAAGCAATAAAATCCATTTCCTCTTCTATCATTTGAGCCTTTCCCTTATCCACTTGTGGAATAGATACTAGTACATCATCAGAAGTATCCTTGGGATCAGAAGAAATAGGAACATAGATCTCAGCAGCATCATCAGCAGGAGTCTTATTAGTAGAATTGGTATCAGGAGGATTTTGTACTGTATCAGAAGGAATATTAACCTCAGTATGATCAGCAGCAATGGAGGTTTCAGAAGGATCCATAGAGCTACCAGCAACAACAAACTTAAACCTCTCAAATGCTGATACTCCAGAAGTTTGCTTGGTCCTTCTCCTTTGGGTCCTTCTTCTTGTAAAAACCGTAATCTCTGGAGTGATAACGGGCTCAGAAACTTGATCTTTCTTTGTTGCAGTATCATCCAAAGAAACAGAGGCTAAAACATGTAAAGCATCCAACTCAATATCCTCCTCCTCCTTATCCTGCTCATCTTCTGACTCAGAAACAACAAACTTACTCCTCCTCTTATTTAACCTATTTTCCAACTCTGTCACCCTTCCAAGCAATTTTACAACAACTCCACCAAGAGATTTCTTTGTCTCCTTAAGCTTTGCCTCAAGATCATCAACCTTTTGAACATACCTGTCAAGTAAACTAGACATTTTCATCAGCATATCAGAATCCTTAGCTCCACCAACATGTTTTCCTGAGGTATTAAGAGCATCATTGGATCTGGGAGGAGATACATAATCATCACCACCAAAATTGGTGTCATCCTCAAAGGTGTGTCTAGGTGGACTCAAAGGTTGGTCAACATTCACCTCTGGTTCAACAGGAGATTGTTCTTGTGTTTCAGAAGCAATGACAGGCTCATCAAGAGCAATAATTCTAGGAGATGGTGGGGCAACATGTGTAGGGGATGGGGGTTGCTGGTCATCAGGGACAACTGATGCAGTTGCATCAGGAGCAATAGAGGCCCCAATATCAGCTATATCTTATGCAGAGGCATCAACAACATCAGGGATAGGTGGCCTAGTGCCACCAGCAGCCTCATCACTAGATGGCTCATTGCCACCAGCAGCATCAGTTGCACCAGCACCTTCATTGCCAATGGGCAACATAGAAGGTAATAGGGGTCTATGCTCTCCATCAAAATTGGTCCTCATGGTAGCAAACAATTTAGAAGTCACTTTTCCAACTGCTCTTGGGGTTTGATCTGAGGTTTCAATGCCTAATATTATCTGAAGAAATCTAGGATACATTAAAAATTTATGTTTGGTATCCTTTATATTTTTAAGCATTTCCTCAAAGATATATCTTTAAAAGTTATAATCTCTACCCTGAGCCAAATAGATTATAGCAGTAGCAATTGAGCTGGAGAACTGATCCCAACCCCAGACTTAGGACTTAAACACTGAAGGAGGGTATGAACTAAAAATCTCCATTTAGGGCAAAATTTATTTTTATACCATATGAATTTCCCATCAATGGGATACCCTAAGCTGGCCAAACCAGTGATTATTTCCTCCCGATTATTTTAAAAAACACCTCCTTCATCATTTAATTGCAACTGAGTCCTTATAAGAGACTCAGTTATGACACATTCTTGTCCATCAATAGTGGCCACAATCTCCTTGGGTTGACCCTCAGGAGATCGCTCATAAGTTGTGGCCTAAAATTGCCTGACCAACGAGTCATAAACAACAGATGGACTTAAATTTAGGGCATACCTGAGTTTGGAGCGAAGAAGCAAATCAACCATACGATCATAAACATCACTTCCTTTAGCTTTTTCCAAAAATGCTACTTTATTTTGATCCCCTTTGAATGCAAGTGTCTCCATTGAAATGTTTTGAGAAGCTTGAAGATGGGTTTGATTTAAAATGAGAGAGAATTGATCAATTAGGTTGTGGGATAACTGTAATTGGCTATTTAAGTAAGTTACTTAAAATAACCATTTGAACTGGCAAAAATCTCGCAACGAATCTTTGACCAATTTGACTTTAATTTAAATCCCATATTAAATTCCTAATTATATGAAACCAGCAGCATTTGAAAGTCAATCCGCAGAAAACACTAAGTCAACCAGCAGAAACAACCTAAAGTTTGACCACTGTTATCATTCCAATGCTACCAGCAGAAACCATCACCCATTAGCAGGAACAACCACGAAACCAGCAGGAATGAAGTAAAGTCAAACCCTGCTATAATTAACTGCGCATTAAAACTCTGCAGTCTTAACCCTTATTAATTCATACACCAACAAAACCAATACTTCCTTTAATTCTAACAAACTTGGATTACACCTTGACTTTGACTATAAATTTACCCTTTGCCTCATAAAGCACATACAAACCATACAACCCTAAAACAACAATCGATCATCAAAACTACCACAATGAGCAACTCACCCAACACTCCGATTGAGATTTCCTCCGACTCATCAGAGAGTTTGCCATCCAATGATGGATGGTTAAACTACTTCCCTCCTAACTACACCAACCTGACTTTCATGTCCATAAACCCTTCACCTTCACCATCACCTCTTGGAACCTCTTTAGAGGATCTGCCTACCCCACCTTCATACTTGGGGTATGAAGATACCAGCTCTGAGCTTAAATCCATGCCTAGCTTTATCTCGGCATATTCAGACACTGATGATGAGAATGGTGGATCCTCCAAGCCAGTGAACATTGCTCCTATTTCTGTTGTGCCACCTTCTTCTGTGCCAGTTGCATGTCCTTCTGATCCAAGGCCAGGACCCTCCAATCAAAACCCTCCAAAGAGACAACAAGTGGTTGGTCTTACTGCTCCCAGAGTGTGGGATATGATCAGCATGTGGGGGAAGCATAATCAGAGGATGCCTGAGTGGGCAAAAAGGAGGCATGAGTAGGTGTCTTGTGGATGGAAGTTGGTGTTAGGAGTGGTCTTTTCATTTGTTGACGCTTATGTTATGTTGATGTCATGTCATGTGGTGATCAGTAGTTATGGAAAGTCTTGTAACATCATGCTGCATCTTTGAATGCAGTGTTTTATATAAATAAAAGAATTTTATGCTTCTAGTTTAATCTTTTTGCTACTGATTGTGTGTTTGACTCTTAATCTGCAAAATTGTTAGTAGAACACAGAATATACAAAGAATATACACAAATATACAAATTATACAACAATGAATCCTCCCCTTAATCAGGAATCCTCCCCTTAGGCATAATCCTCCCCTCAAACACAACAATCAGGGGTTGATCATGCTAATATGGACAACTAAAAATTGAAATCTAGGGCCATCAAAAGCTTTGGTTAACAAATCAGCCACATTATCATCAGTATGAATTTTAACCACTTGAATAAGATGTTTTTCATTAGCATCCCTGATAAAATGGTGTCGAATTTCTATGTGTTTTGTTCTCTGATGAAAAACAGGATTCTTAACAATGCAAATTGTACTTTGGTTGTCAATAAAGATTTTAGTGTTCATAAAATTGAACCCATAATCCAATAACTGATTTTGTATCCAAAGTACGACCACAACGACTAGCAAAGAACAACATACCGCCTTGATGAAGATGTAGCCACTATGGTCTATTTCTTGCATTGCCAGGAGATTAATCTCCTTCCTAGAAACTGACAACCCCCAGTAGTAGATTTTCTATCAAAATTGGCACCAGCATAGTCACTGTCACTGTAAGCTTCCAACACAAATGGAGAATCTCTAGGATACCAAAGACCCAACTTAGGTTGGCCTTTGAGATACTTGAAGATTTTCTTAACTGCATTCAAATGGGAAGTCAAATGAGTGACCTGATGCCTAGAACAAGCACTGACTGCAAACATAATATCAGGCCTTGAAGTTGTCAAATACATGAGTGAACCAATCATAGATCTGTACAGATGAACATTGATAGCAGGATCTGGTTCATTATTTGACTTAGGCTTTGGGGCTTCATAAGGAGTAGTTACAGTCCTTACATTTTCCAAATCAAACTTCCTGAGAATGTCATGCACATATTTCTCTTGACTGATGAAAATACCATCTGACTGTTGCTTAACATGTAGACCCAAGAAGAATGTGAGCTCACCCATAGCACTCATTTCAAACTCACTTTTCATCAACTCCTCAAATTCCCTACACCAAGCCTCTTTAGTCGAACCAAAGATAATGTCATCCACATAAACTTAGACAAGGATGATATCCCTGGAGTTTTTCTTGATAAATAGTGTCTTATCAATAGCACCTCTCCTGTAACCATGCTTCAGCAGGAATGACGAGAGCCTAGCATACCATGCTCTTGGTGCTTGATGAATCCCATAGAGTGCTTTAACCACCTTGTAGACCATGTCAGGATTGTGTGGGTCCACAAAGCCTTTGGGTTGAGTCACATACACTTCTTCTTCAATTTCACCATATAGAAAGGCGCTTTTAACATCCATCTGATAAACCATGAAGCCCATATAGGAAGCAAAGGCTAAGAAAAGTCTAATAGCCTCAACTCTTGCTACTGGAGCAAAGATTTCATCATAATCAATCCCCTCTTCTTGCCTGTGACCTTGAGCAACCAATCTAGCCTTATTCCTGACCACAATCCCCCTTGCATCCCTTTTACACTTCAAGATCCATTTTGTTCCAATTGCATATTTCCCAGTAGGCAACTGACAAGTTCCTAGATATTTTGATTTAAGAAATGTTGCATTTCTTCTTGCATAGCAGCCACCCAATCAGAATCTTCTAGTGCTTGTGCTACACTGGCAGGTTCAACATGTGACATGAAACAAGCAAATAGACAATGATGATAGTCTATGTGATTGTTCCTGTGTTGATCCTGAATATAACTGAGAAATGATGCTTCTCCAAATCTTGTCTTCTTCACCTTACTTCGGTTTGAGCGGATGAAGTAGGATCACCAATTATTAGAGATTGAGGGTGAACAATGTTAATCCTTTTAGTAGCATTAGGACTAGCATCAACTGAGGTTGGGAGGTTATTAATAGTAGGGCCAAAATCATCATCATATGATCTTGACAGATGATGAATAACTTCCAACTCAGTGCTTGAATATTGGGAATTGGCTAAATCAGATGGACTTGGAAATGGCTAAATCAGATAATCAACAGATGGTGTAGTTGAGGGAACCGCATAATTAGTATCACTACCAGGAGGAACAGGACCACTACCAGCAGGATTAATATCAGCAGCAACTGAACCACTACCAGCAGAATTGACATTACCAACAGCATCTTGACCAGTAGGAATAGTAGCATTACCAGCAGGAATAGAAACATTATCAGCAGCTTCAAAGTTCCTGCAGGCTTCAATAGTTGCCTGCCTTAAGAGTTCCTCTATTTCTTTAGAGAATTCATAACCAAACTTTTTAGCATCATCCTTAGCTGCATGCTCTTGGCGTTGAAGCTTCATAAGTTCTTCTGCATACCCTAGATCACTTTGAGTTACACCAGAAGAATCCTTATCTTCAGTACCTGAAAAGTGGTTAGTAGGAAAAGAAGGAACAACAATAGGTTGTTCATCACAATCTGAGTCTGAATCATCATCTGAGGAACCTACAATGTTAGTCTGTGAAACTTGTGGACCTGCAGAATGATTAGATTTGAAGCGAGTATAACCTAAATGATCAGTTAAATAGTCAAGATCAAAGTACCATTCCTGACCAGCTCCCTGAGCATTTGGTTTATCCTCCAAAAATCTCAGATTCAGTGTTCCTTCTATCCTTTTGGCAGATATATTATACACCCTGTAAGCCTTACTATGAGCAAAGTAACCCACTATAAAACCCTCATAAGCTTTTCCTTCAAATTTGCCCAAATGATCACTAGTGTTCAGGATAGTCACATGACAACCAAAAGGCTTAAAGTAACTAATGGTAGGAAGCTTCCCAGACAGAAGTTCATAAGGTGTCTTATTATGAGGACTAGTTATCAAAACCCTGTTCAAAACATAACAGGTAGTGCTGACTGCTTCAGCCCAGAACATGGTAGGTAACTTAGAATCAACAAGCATAGATCTTGCTGCTTCAATAAGGGTTCTGTTCTTCCTTTCAGTAACTTCATTTTTTTGAGGAGTCATGGCATTGTTATAGTCCCTTTTTATCCCCTTAGATTCACATAGTTCTATTAATTTGGCATTCTTGAACTCTGTCCCATTGTCACACCTTATGGCTTTAACCTTTTTATTTAGCTGGTTTTCAATCAGGGCAATAAAAGTTTGAAGAACGTTAAATGTTTCATCCTTTGTCCCCAAAAAGAATACCCAGCAAAACTTGTTGTAGTCATCAGTAACCACCAGACAATAGTACTTGTGATCAATGCTTCTTATAGAAGTAGGACCAAAAAGGTCCATGTGAAGAAGCTGCAAAGGTTCTAATATTATGTTGACTGAAGTAATGGATTTGTATGAAGCCTTGTGTTGCTTTCCCTTGTTGCAGGCCACACAATTATGCTCATTAGTGAAGACTTTGGAAGAAAGTCCATGGACCAAACCATGTTTTGCCAGCTTGTTGATAGTTTTGAAGTTTACATGAGCCATCCTTCTATGCCATTTGTTAGATTCATCCAAGGATGCTTTTGCCACCAAACAAGCCAAATCTCCTTCAGGCTGGACATCATTAAGGTTGAATGCATACAAATTATGTCTCCTTGGAACCTTCAGCATTACTTGACTGTCATCAGGTATCTGAAAGTCTTTAGAAAGCACAAGACATTCATTATCAGTGAATAGAACATTGTTATTCTTGTCACAGATTTGTGACACGGAAAACAGATTAAAGTTTTTGAGTTCTTCCACATAATACACATTTTCAAAGTCCAGCTTGAAGGTCCTAATAGTTCCTTTCCCAGTTATCTTGCCATCTCCTCCTCCAAAAGTAACAGTGCCTCCATGGATAGACACAAAATCATGCAGTCTTTATCTGTTCCCTGTCATACTCCTAGAACACCCACTATCAACAATACCTAAATCTTTATTCTTATGAGGATCATCCTACAAGTTAGAAAAATATACAACAACATTAGTATTCATGGAGACCCAAGTCATGACTGACTTGGGCCTGCCTTGTGGATCTTGGATGAAAAACCTATATATTGATGAGATCCACCATTGTTCTTGGATTCATTCCCTAAGTGTGGTTTGAATTGTGTCCAAGAGCAACCTGCTAACGGCTTAACAGCAGTATCTCATCTTCCCCCCCCCCCTTTTATATAATGGGTCATTATTAACATGCCTATATCCATTCGAAAATAAGTCTTGGTAGGTCTGACTAATGGCCTAGGAACATTTCTTCTCCAATATGATGGAAAGGGTCTATCGTGAAACGGCTTACCGGCAGAACCGGTTTACCAGTGACTGGCGTGCATCAGTTGTAAACTGGGTTACCAGAGAAACCAGCTTACCGGCGAACCGGTCTACCAAGAGGATTGGGTGCCGGTCCTGCATGTTTCCATTAGGAACAAATGGAGGAATATTGGTCACATCATTCCATATTGGTCTTTGCTTCTGATGGTCAGTACACACACCCATTCGTTTTTCATAAAAATCACAATCTTTAATAAGATGAAATATACTACCACAAACAAAATAGGATTTATTCTTAAAAGGCTTGTTCATAACATGAGACTTATTACAAGCAAACTTATTCGAACCACAACCAAAAACTGAATTGTTTTTAACAGAATTAAAAGAACAAGAAATGTTTTTAAAATAAGCAGTCTTTGAAGAAGATTCATCAACAGCAACTCTTGGGGCAGGGTCAACTGGAAAAGGCTTGGGTGAGGCAGACTTGGAAGCTGTAGACTTGTCACTTGAATCACAACTGGCAAAGTCTTTAGAATGGGTCTCTGAGGTCCTATCACTGGAAGAACAAGAGACAAAATCATTAGTTTCACTGCCAGTTTTAGATAAGTCATTAGACTTTTGTGATTCATCCAAGTCTGAGTCTGGGGAGGGTGGCCTAACAATACCATTAATAGATGAAGGAACTAAATGCATTTCTCTTTGTTTTTCAAACTTAACAGGTTTTCGATACTTTTCTTCCTCATCATCAGTGACAGGGTAAAAAACACTATAATCATTAGGGTCATATACTTCATCTGGACCTATAAAGTCCTTGAAGCCCAGCCCCATCTTAGTTTTTATAGACATAGAACTGTTCCATAACTTATCTAGATTTTTAGCTTGTTCTTGCCACTCTTTATGTCTAGCCACCTCTCTTTCTAAATTAGCCTTTAGATCCTCTTTTTCTATACTTACCTTTACATTTTCTTTCTCAATAAATTTTAACAAGTTAGTGGTGTTTTCTAAATCTCTTTCTAGCACCCTAATTTTCTCTTCAAGAGCCAATTGATTTTTTTGGTACCAAACCTTTTGTTTTTCCAAAGTTTTAACAGTTTTCTTATAGGCTTGAACCTGAATAAAGTTTTCTTTATATTGGCCATCAATGTCATCAAATTCCCTTTTAAGGGCATCATACTTATCATTACAACCAAATATACAAGTATTTACCTGTGATGAGATACCCATTAGAGCAAACTCCTCAGCAACATCTCCAGTCTCAGCAAGCATTTCAATCTGAGAAGAACTGCCCTCCTTATCTTCAGTCACATGAGCAGTCCAGTCAAGCATTGAGTCCACAGACACCATGGCTTTAGGTTCCTCTTGTTCCTTGGAGCTTGAATGCAAAGTATCTTTTCTTGTCACTTCCCTTCTTATCTGGGCATTCCCTGGCAAAGTGACCCAATTGATTGCATTCATAACTGTGGAAAACTAGAAGGGGGGGGGTTGAATAGTTTTGCCGATTTTAAGGTAGTTTCAAAAACTTTAGATTCGATAATATGTGAGATCGTATGGATGTAGAGAAAGTATAGATCTAATGATAAAGCAAGTAAATAAAGTAAAGCAAAGGGATAGAAATGACACAACCGATTTGTAGTGGTTCAGCTAAAAGGACACCTTCCTTGCCCT
This sequence comes from Chrysanthemum lavandulifolium, assembly GCA_022545495.1. Lineage (NCBI taxonomy): Eukaryota > Viridiplantae > Streptophyta > Magnoliopsida > Asterales > Asteraceae > Chrysanthemum > Chrysanthemum lavandulifolium. The sequence goes on along the minus strand of CM040238.1, from coordinate 163,044,583 downwards.
ACTCCACTCCCCGAGTCACCTACTCGAGAGTTCAAGCACTATGTCAACAAACTCCTTCAACTTGGCAGAGAAGCCTTCATAATGTTGCTTACACCTTTTTCCGGTACAAAGCCAAATACCGAGTCCGTAAAACGGTGGACCAAACCAACACGACTATTACACAACAAATATGTGAAATACCAAATACAAGATCTTTTCTATAGAAATCTTGCGGAGGAACAAATCAATCAAGGACCCCTTGCTTGGATGAATTGTAGAATGCTCGTGATCTCGCCTTAGAGAAGTACCTATATGAGAATCACTAAAGAAAGAAATAAGGAAGTAATCTCTAGATCAAGTGATCTTTTGTTAGAAGAGAATGAGAGTATGTGAGAGAATTAGTAAGAAGAGGGGTGAGTTAGAATGAAGAAATGGCTCTCTATTTATAGGCAATTTCTGCCACTGTTCCCCGGATCCCACGGATCCCTCCCACAAGGGATCCGTCTAGTGTAATCCTAGGGATCCGTGGGATACTCATCTTTACCCATGGGTTTTTTGGTTATGGGTTGGTCCATGGGTATTTGATAACATCAAATTAGCCTGATCTTTTATATATCAAATTCCCGTGTTTATGGCCTCATTTGCATTAATATTCGTTCATATTTGCATTTCAGGATAAATGAGGCGTTGGAGCGGAAAAGAAGTGATAAAAGGCCAACTATATGTTCTGAAGATTGATTTACGAGGGCCTTTGGATTTTATGTGAAGATTACGCCATAACTAGCTAATAAGGTTACGGCGTAAATATGAGCTATGAAGGATACGGCGTAACCAATTCTTATTGTTACGTCGTAATTATTTTTGTGAAGGTTACGGCGTAAGGTTGCAATTTAGTTACGCCGTAGAGATAATTACGGAGCGGATAAAATATCGTTTGAAGAGTTACGGCGTAATTCGGTAATTTAATTCTGTAGTAATTATTAACTTGGGCGCTAAGGAGTTGAAGTCCCGTGGCTAAATGAAGATAATATTTACTCCGAGGATGAAAAGTAAAAATAACAAGTGCGATCAGTGACCAGAGGTGACAATTCATATGAAGTTTATTTACTTCAAGGACTTGTTATAAAAATATGAAGTACAATGAGGGGCTAAAAGCGTCAACAAGAGTATCTAAGTTTCAATATATTTGGATGAGTTGAAAAAGTACGAAATTGAGATTTACGTAGTTACGGCGTAACTTAGTTACGACGTAACTATTTATTTTAGTTACGACGTAACTATTCGAGATCCAGAATTCTTTACGCAGTCTTTAGTTACTGCGTAATTAGCCCTTAAGGTTACGCCGTAACCATGTCGGGGCCTATAAATACAGCCCTAAATCTGCATTTTTAAGCATCTCTCTTCACCCCTCCTAGGGGTCAATTAGCACTACTTGTGGCATTTTCCAGTCAAAGCCGGTTTGAAGGAAGAATTCACCCAATCATTATCATTATTAGCTCTACATCAAGTAATTTGTATCAAACATTATGTTCAATTCAATTTATGATTTATTCATTTTGTTGGTATGATTTATTTTATGTTTGGCTAAGCACCATGGTCTTGGCCTAGTTACGATTCCTTAATTGTTTTGTTTGTGTTTATGTGACAATCCGTCATTTTCCGACTATTATTTATATCGAATATCGAGTTATTTATTTTCCGACCATTATAACTCTTAAGCGAGAAGTTATCTCCTGCTTTTCCAATGTCCCAGCACCACACGCGCATCGACACCATAATAAAATTGACGAAAATTTACTTTCAAATTTCAAAGTAATAATAATACCATAATATTTCGTTCAAACGCTCCAAAATATAAAATTTATAAAATACGGATACCGAATAATATTCTACATAATTAAGCGTTATTCACATTTTAACAAATTATACAGACGAGGTACATTTAATACACTAAATAATAATAATAAACCTAATATAAACCCTTTGTCTTTCTCTCCCATTCACGACAAAACTAAGAACCGTGCAAGAGAAAAGATATCAAATTCATCTTCAACCTCTACTCTTGGCTACCCTCCTAGGTCGAATCTTCCAAAAGGGATAATCCAACATGCTTAATCCTTCATATCCTCATCTCTTACCATATCTATGAAAGTTCTTATTTCACAAATCTTTCTTTTGATACCTTGCAATCCCACGTCACGAATCCAAGAGAAGAATCAAAGCAAAAATCATCCAAGGAATCATATCTTTATATTTCTAGCTTAAGCCAAAGCTCCAAGATGTTCTTAACTTTTGGAAGATAGCCAAATTTGGCTTCAAGCCAAGAGCAAAGAGAAGAAAGTTAACCAAGCTCCTCCCCAATATACTTCTATATCTCTAGTCGAATTACAAAAGCTCCAAACTCAGTTTCTCACCATCAACTTTCACATCAATTCGAAAAATTAGGGTTTCTTCAAATCAAAGGGCTTTTTAAAATTGATTGAGGGGTTTCATTCTTGGGTGAAAGAGGAAGCTATCCCAGAAGTTAATTGGCGTAATTCGAACCGGGTCTCCTTCAATTTGAGTTTTTGTGTTCGACCCTTCTTGTTTCTATTGTAAGAACATATCTTTTATTGTTTTTGATAACTATTAATGTATTCATTTATATTTTTAGTCAAATGAATGGTTAAAAAGTTTTTTTTTTATTGTTGTTGTTGATTTTCTGTCGAGGCAAACAAGGGAAATAGACTAATGATATTAGGCAACCAAGAACATGTTCGTCCATTAAAATTTTAACGAAACCCTTTAAGTTCGAATTTTATGTATTAAATTGATATTGATAAATGGGTTATATTTTTCTCGATCGTTTTATATAAACGGAAAATTTAATCTTGTTGTTGAACTTGGGTGGTGAAAGAAATAAAACTAAATGGCCCATGAAATAAGTGCTTATTGATAACTTTGATTTTTTTTCTTCTAATTCGCTTATTTGGATTAAGATTGGAGTTTATTCAAAGGTGTGTCGTGTTGAATTTTTACCGTAGTCGAAAAACCACTGTGGTCGAACCACAGTGGCAAGTCTTTTTGGTTTTGAAAAATTTCATACATTGAAACCTTGTGGGCAAAAATTATAGACTAATAGATTTAGGATACGAGCTAAATGGGTTAAGTCCTTTTACTTCAAAAATCGGATTTAATGTGTGTCGCGAGGTCGAAATTCACTACTCGAGCTCGAAAAGTGAACGTTTAGTTATTTTTACCCATGTATCAAAACATCAAGCTGTCAAAAAATTGTAAATGCTAAATTCATGTTGGTTGTCTGGTCATTTTAAGCTCAAAGGGTCATGTAGTTTTGGCTCTAGTACTGGTTTCACTCACAAGTTGGGCCAAAGCCCTTTTATGAGTCCAAGGGTTATTAGGTTCACCGCCCACCACATTTAAACGGGCATAGGGTGCGTTTTTTTTTAAAGCATTTGTGTACAATTTTATGTGCCAGTGTCTAACAAGACCTGTTTTGGTAGTCGGTACGTAGAGATTGTTATATATATATTCGACGCATACAACCATAAACTATAATGTTCATTTAAAACCTATAAAAACTAGTCTAAACTAAAGTTTTAAAATTTCTTGTAAGATCATTGATTTTATCACCTATTTAACTTATATATGACTTGATATGTTTTATAAAAACTTGCATAAGCTTTATAAATTAGAAAATGACTATTTACTTAAACATATGCTTTATAACATATAAAGACATACATATATGTACATATAATAAATATATACTTTTGGTGATAATATTTCATAATCCTTTAACGTCTAACAATACGTATAATTATTTCTCCGTACATCGTCATTTGGTTACCGATATACCGAAAACTCATTCATCCTCGATATTTTTCCATTATATCCTTACGTACTTCCAAGGGCCAATACTCGTAAACATATAGAAATTGTTTTAAACTTAAACAACGCCACCCAAGCAACAACAACACAAACATTTTAAAACTTATTTAAACTTCATAGAGTCTTAAAACTGGAAATGTAAACTAAACTTGCCATACTAATCTAGGTCGCGTGTCGGTGCCATCCAATATTTCTAATTGATTCTTTGATCGCACTCATCGAAGTAGTATTCACGGACCCCCTTTTAAATGTTTTAATCGTTTTGGGGTGGAATGCATGAATTTTACTCGAATTAAATTAACTAATGTTTTATGAACTTATTGAACTTTTTATGCATGTGAGTATTCACCATTTTTTCTTGTTTTACTTATTTGGGGTGAAATGCATGATTATAAACTTAAATTGTTTTCCTTAAACTACTTGATATATTTTGAACCCTTAGACTTAATTATAAATTGATGACTTGTTTGGACTAAATGGACCGTCGTCCTTGACCTAAAGTCTCCCTGCTCGAACACCGCCGAGTCTCCATGTTCGGAGCAATCTTAATTGATAGTATATAATAGTTGTTATGATGTCTTGTTCAGACATTCGCATTGTTAGTCCCCTATTGGTTTGCCGTTCAGACTCCAATTATACGCACTGCCTCAGACGGCCTCCTGTGTGGGGGCGAGAGATAGTATGAGTAGCGCTATTAGAGGTCGGCCAACCTCTCGTTCCCCTCTCTGAACGATATTATTTATTTTAGGGCTTTCACAAGATACTTTATTATATACTGAGGCGTTATTGTGACCATATGTGCATTATTCACTTGACTTAAAATATGGAAGTGTATGTGAATTCATATGTTACAAGTCTTGTATGGGCGGATTTGTAACATGAGGAGTTGAGGACATTTGCAGACGGACTTTCTAATTATAGTTTTCATAAAACACATGTACTCACCAACTATTTTCATAGTTGACTGTTTTCTCATGCATTTCGTGTGATCGTTGTTTAGCTTATATTATGAAGATTTTAAATAAAGGAGTCGTCACAAGTTATCCGGGTCATCATGTACTAAAATGTTATCCTTTGAAGTCAAACTTTATGTCTAAATTGCCAAGGTCGGCTTGAACCTTGTTGAAATGTTACAATGTTTCTTTTAATTTAAATTATGGTATTGTACTATATCTCTTTGCGATGCATATTGATTATGTTACACTGCTTTCCGCCTCCATGGGTGACATGATTGGTATCAGAGCCGAAGGTTATAGTGAAATACGGTTTTATCAAATAAAATCGCAACTATAACCCAAAAATAAAGTTTTCTTAAAACATGGAACATCATACGAGTCGTTGGCACCAAGATTGATCGTTACTCCTAAATTATGCATAGCTCAGACACCTATGCATAATTCGGGAGGAATCATATGATGATGGGATTAGTAGCCCTCGGATCATGTTTGGTCGAGTCTTAAAGAGTCTGATCACCTGGAACTGCATTAGTCGCGTGAGTATGCATAACATGTTTATATGTCCATTATACCTTATATACATTTTATGTACGCCTCCTTCTTGCTTTATATTATGACCCGTTAGGCTAAGCACATTCTTGTTCCCGTCACATTACACTCACTACCCGTCGCCGTCTCACACATCATCCGCCATGACTCACTCAACCAAATGCCTTGGCCTATTGTAGAATCATGACTACAAGGAACACCCGTTCAGGAAGCATCAACAATGAAGCTCCAAGAGACAAGGTCCGGATTGGCGGATCTCCTCACCAGTTATTGTCGCACACATTGATGCGGGACGAGCCAATGAGGAGCGGTACATCGACCAATGGCCACGGATGCACTATAAGACCTTCATGTCATGCGGCCAAAGGAATTTCATGGCACCGAGGGTGCCATTGGCCCGCTATCATGGTTTGAGAATGTTGAGTCGAAACTTAGCATCACTAAATGTGTCAAGGAGATAAGGTTGAGTTCTCTGTTGGTCTACTTCAGGATCGAGCACCGACACGGTGGAACAACCATTTTGCAGACGAGAGGAGAGAAGTCGCAAATGGACTATCTTGGGAAGAATTCAAGCTACTAAGCGAGGAGTATTGCGGGAAGGATGAAGTGCGGCTGAGGCGGAATTCGGAACCATTTGATGGTAGGGTAGAAGTTGACAAGTACACAATTCGCTTTCACGAGCTAACCAAGATGGTTCCCACATGGTCTCTTGTGGAGCAAGCGATTGATCGCTACATTTGGGGTTTGATTCACGAGATCGGGAGAGATGTCACCTCATCCAACCCAACTACTCGCAAGTGCATGGGAATGGCATACCGCTTGACTAATGACGTGATCGTCCGGAGAACTAGCAAAACAAACGACAATGGGCGTAAAGCGACATGAGGATCACCTGGAAGCCGAGACCAGACCATCAAGACAAGAGGCAACGGTGACCGGGAACTATGGAGCGGCGACTCGGGAGCGCAGAGGATATGCAGTCCACATCCTAAGTGCACTGATGCAACCTCCATCACATAGAAAGCGCCTAAGTGTAACGTGTGCGGAAGACGGGCCACATTAGTCGGAATTGCTCGCATGTAAATGGAAACCAGGACTAAGGCTAACATGCTACAGTGTGGAAGTCCGGATCACCTCCGAACACATGTCCTAAGTTGAATAGGGCACAAAAGTCGAACACGGTAACATGACTCTCGCTTTAGCACTTGATGAAGATAACCCAAACCGTGGAGGCAACAGTTAGCTCAAATGGGTCGAGCATACTTCTTGGGCACCAAGGAAACTCGCTAAGACACAAGCACCGTGACGGGTACATTCTTTTGAACATCCACTCTATTTCAAGATCTTCGGTTCTAGTTCATGGCATTGATTAGTGTAGAACCTTGCATCATGAGCCTTAGTTTAATTGTTGCCTTCACCATCTCGAGCACCCACTATTAGTTGATTTGAGTGGTTTAAATGATTTCAAACTCGAGCCAAACTTTCAAAAGGTCTCTTACATATATGAGAAGTTATCTCTCTTTCGACAACTTGTTTCCTAGCTTGATCTAGTGACGTTCTTGTTTGATGAGTTGCGAAAATCAAGTTAGAATCAAGTTGTTACTCAACTTACACAACTTAAACAAATGACCGGTCGGTCGGAAAGTTGTGAAAATTCACCAACTAAGAGTCTTTTGAGGCAAAGTTCGAGAATGAGAAAATTTGAACCATGAGAATGTACCTTAGTAGTATAGAACGGATGAATCTCGAGGACAGATTCTTTTAAGGTTTGTGCGATCGTGACAATCCGTCATTTTCCGACTATTATTTATATCGAATATGCGAGTTATTTATTTTCGACCATTATAACTCTTAAACGAGAAGTTATCTCCTGTTTTCCAATGTCCGGCACCCACGCGCATCGACACCATAATAAAATTGACGTAAAATTTACTTTCAAATTTCAAAGTAATAATAATACCATAATATTTCGCTCGTCAAAACGTCTCCAAAAATATAAAATTTATAAAATACGGATACCCGAATAATATTCTACATAATTAAACGTTATTCTGTACGGAACAAATTATACGGTACGAGGTACATTTAATACACTAAATAATAATAATAAACCTAATATAAACCCTTTGTCTTTCTCTCCCATTCACGACAAAACTAAGAACCAGGCAAGAGAAAAGATATCAAATTCATCTTCAACCTCTACTCTTGGCTACCCTCCTAGGTCGAATCTTCCAAAAAGGGATAATCCAACATGCTTAATCCTTCATATCCTCATCTCTCTTACCATATCTATGAAAGTTCTTATTTCACAAATCTTTCTTTTGATACCTTGCAATCCCACGTACGAATCCAAGAGAAGAATCAAAGCAAAAATCATCCAAGGAATCATATCTTTATATTTCTAGCTTAAGCCAAAGCTCCAAGATGTTCTTAACTTTTGGAAGATAGCCAAATTTGGCTTCAAGCCAAGAGCAAAGAGAAGAAAGTTAACCAAGCTCCTCCCCAATATACTTCTATATCTCTAGTCGAATTACAAAAGCTCCAAACTCAGTTTCTCACCATCAACTTTCACATCAATTCGAAAAATTAGGGTTTCTTCAAATCAAAGGGCTTTTTAAAATTGATTGAGGGTTTCATTCTTGGGTGAAAGAGGAAGCTATCCTGTGGTTAATTGGCGTAATTGAACCGGTCTCCTTCAATTTGAGTTTTGTGTTCGAATCTTCTTGTTTCTATTGTAAGAACATATCTTTTATTGTTTTTGATAACTATTAATGTATTCATTTATATTTTTAGTCAAATGAATGGTTAAAAGTTTTTTTATTGTTGTTGTTGATTTTCCGTCGAGGCAAACAAGGAAATAGACTAATGATATTAGGCAACCAAGAACATGTTCGATCCATTAAAATTTTAACTAAACCCTTTAAGTTCGAATTTTATGTATTAAATTGATATTGATAAATGGGTTATATTTTCTCGATCGCTTTATATAAATCGGAAAATTTAATCTTGTTGTTGAACTTGGGTGGTGAAAGAAATAAAACTAAAATGGCCCATGAAATAAGTGCTTATTGATAACTTTGATTTTTTTTTTCTTCTAATTCGCTTATTTGGATTAAGATTGGAGTTTATTCAAAAGGTGTGTCGTGTTGAATTTTTACCGTAGTCGAAAAACCACTGTGGTCGAACCACAGTGGCAAGTCTTTTTGGTTTTGAAAAATTTCATACATTGAAACCTTGTGGGCAAAAATTATAGACTAATAGATTTAGGATACGAGCTAAATGGGTTAAGTCCTTTTACTTCAAAAATCGGATTTAATGTGTGTCGCGAGGTCGAAATTCACTACTCGAGCTCGAAAAGTGAACGTTTAGTTATTTTTACCCATGTATCAAAACATCAAGCTGTCAAAAAATTGTAAATGCTAAATTCATGTTGGTTGTCTGGTCATTTTAAGCTCAAAGGGTCATGTAGTTTTGGCTCTAGTACTGGTTTCACTCACAAGTTGGGCCAAAGCCCTTTTATGAGTCCAAGGGTTATTAGGTTCACCGCCCACCACATTTAAACGGGCATAGGGTGCGTTTTTTTTTAAAGCATTTGTGTACAATTTTATGTGCCGGTGTCAACAAGACTGTTTTGGTAGTCGATGCGTAGAGATTGTTATATATATATTCGACGATACAACCATAAACTATAATGTTCATTTAAAACCTATAAAACTAGTCTAAACTAAAGTTTTAAAATTTCTTGTAAGATCATTGATTTTATCACCTATTTAACTTATATATGACTTGATATGTTTTATAAAACTTGCATAAGCTTTATAAATTAGAAAATGACTATTTACTTAAACATATGCTTTATAACATATAAAGACATACATATATGTACATATAATAAATATATACTTTTGGTGATAATATTTCATAATCCTTTAACGTCTAACAATACGTATAATTATTTCTCCGTACATCGTCATTTGTTACCGATATACGAAAACTCATTCATCCTCGATATTTTTCCATTATATCCTTACGTACTTCCAAGGGCCAATACTCGTAAACATATAGAAATTGTTTTAAACTTAAACAACGCCACCCAAGCAACAACAACACAAACATTTTAAAACTTATTTAAACTTCATAGAGTCTTAAAACTGGAAATGTAAACTAAACTTGCCATACTAATCTAGGTCGCGTGTCGGTGCCATCCAATATTTCTAATTGACTGCTGCTTTAGACTGCACTACTGAGGTGAGTATTCACGGACCCCCTTTTTAAATGTTTTAATCGTTTTGGGGTGGAATGCATGAATTTTACTCGAATTAAATTAACTAATGTTTTATGAACTTATTGAACTTTTTATGCATGTGAGTATTCACAGCCCCCTTTTTACTGTTTTACTTATTTGGGGTGAAATGCATGATTATAAACTTAAATTGTTTTCCTTAAACTACTTGATATATTTTGAACCCTTAGACTTAATTATAAATTGATGACTTGTTTGGACTAAATGGACCGTACGTCCTTGACCTAAAGTCTCCCCGTTCGGAGCACTGCCGAGTCTCCCATGTTCGGAGCAGTCTTAATTGATAGTATATAATAGTTGTTATGATGTACTGTTCGTACATTCGCATTGTTAGTCCCTATTGGTTTGCCGTCAGACCCAATTATACGCACCGTTAGACGGCCTCCTTGTGTGGGGCGTTAGATAGTATGAGTAGCGCTTATTAGAGGTCGGCCAACCTCTCGTTCCCCCATCTCACGAACGCATATTATTTATTTTAGGGCTTTGCCGCATACTTTATTATATACGAGGCGTTATTGTGACCATATGTGCATTATTCACTTGACTTAAAATATGGAAGTGTATGTGAATTCATATGTTACAAGTCTTGTATGGGCGGGATTTGTAACATGAGGAGTTGACAGGACATTTGCCAGACAGACTTTCTAATTATAGTTTTCATAAAACCTGTGTACTCACCAACTATTTTCATAGTTGACCTGTTTTTCTCATGCATTTCAGGTGATCGTTGTTTAGCTTATATTATGAAGATTTTAAATAAAGGAGTCGTCACAAGTTATCTGGGTCATCATGTACTAAAATGTTATCCTTTGGAAGTCAAACTTTATGTCTAAATTGCCAAGGTCGGCTTGAACCTTGTTGAAATGTTACAATGTTTCTTTTAATTTAAATTATGGTATTGTACTATATCTCTTTGCGATGCATATTGATTATGTTACACCTCGCGTTTCCGCCTCCGGCGGGGTGTGACAGTTTACTTTACTTCCGTACAATTATTTCTAAGTGTATGCATGCATAGTTTATTGGTAGCCACCCTTGGTTGGTAGTTTTGAATGACGATAGAGGCCAATTGCCTAGGAGATATGACCAACTCGACCCTAGGTGAGCGGATCGAGACGGAAGGGTAAGATATGACCAACCCGACCCTTTCCACTTGTGCGATTTGACCAACCGATCACCTGTCGTTTGGATGAACTTAAGAATTAGGGGTGAGTGTCTAAGTTCCTAACGGGTAGGGAACTCACTATTATAAATCTATCATGTAGCGGTACTTAATGACTCGGCTAAGGGGACCAGAACAACGGGACTTATGACGTGCCTGATTTCTCCTGTGGTGGCATCTTTCACGATAGGTTAGGCGAATTGACCAAATGTTGTCCTCTCGACTTTGACCCCACCAAGTAATTGGAAGTAAGTAGCGAGACATAACTAGCTAGGAGGATTAACTAGGTTAGCACCACTCTCCTTCATTGATCTCATCTCTTGCCTTTATCTCGCTTTCTTGTCTTATTAGTTAATTTATTATTTCAATCTTAAAAGCAATTATAATCGTGACATAGACTTAAGTTAATTTCCGATCCACGTAGCTCTTGGGATGACCTCGGTTTTACCGAATACTACACTACACACGACCAGGTACACTGCCCGTTAATGCATTAGGGTAGACCTTAGGTATAACGAGTAATTATAAATATTAAAACCTGGTCAGTAAAACCTGCATCAGTATTCCTTTAGATTCAATGTATCTAATGAATACATTGTATCTAGTCAAATGGGTATGGGTCAATGGGTTATAGATATGATCCATGGGTTGTGGTTTTTACCCATCCTAATAAACTATTACAACAAATGATTAATTACAACATTTTTGTATTTAAATGGCTATATGTAAATGCTTTACAAAAATAACATGTATCCTTATAATTGTACTTAAGATAACATTATATTTGTTATCAACAAAACACAAAGAGATCGCAAAATATTAATAAACGTTTTTATGGCTTATTTGTATTAACAATAACACCTGGCCTTCTTTCTGTCAAACCTGGCAGCCTCCCTTCCCTGGTAATTGATCTTCCTACCAGACTTCTTCTCAAACCTGTTGACTTTTACAGCAAGCATAGCCATCTGCCACTTTATGTCCAACTCCTCCAAGTCCTACTTCAGACTTCTTCTCAAACTTGTTGATTTTTACTGCAAGCATAGCCATCTGTCACTCTACCTGATCAAAATCCTCATAGGCCAGCTGCTATTGAGGTTCTCTGTCAGCAACAAATGAGTAAAGTACATCCTCCATCACATTACTAGACCTTGATTTTTTGATCCAGAAGAGGTGTATGTTGTAGTTGCTGCTGATGATGAGGTGGGGCTTTCAGCATAGGACATCTTGGTATTAGCACCAGTAGCACTAACAAATGCTGAATTTGTTGGAGTGAGAGAATAGCTGGAGTGACCCTTGATATCAATTTCAAGAGTTCTGAGCTTATTGTACAAATCATCAAAGCTTAAGTATTCAAGGCCACCCTTTGCCTTGAGAGTAAGAGAAACCTGGCTCCAGGAGGAAGGTAGAGCCCGTAGGAATTTCGTGTTGCAGTCTTCATTGTCAGGTTTGGGACCGATCTCGATTAAGCCGGCTCAAGATTTTTCAAACACATCATACCCCTTGTGTATGCCTTCCTCCTCATAAATCTTAAACTCCTGAAACTCCTGCTTGAGCATTGTCTTCCTCATCTTCTTGGATTCTTTGTTACCTCTAAACCTTGCCTTGATTGCTTTCCAGATTTCCTTTGCATCATCAAGGTGATGAAAATCACCCATATGGTCATCTGGAAGGGCTTGGAGCAAGGTTGTCCTTGCTTTGGTTTCTCTCTGAAGAGCAATATGTTCCTCAGCAGAAGTTGGAGGAAGAATTATCACGTTCCCCTGAGTATCTCTTCCTATCTTCTTCTTCATGCCTTTCGTGACAATATTCGAGATTGTAATCACTATTAGTGATCCAATTTTCCATCTTCACCGCCTGCATTTCATATTCTCCTTTCTTCGATAGGTAAACTTAGCATTGTTGTTTGACATAGTGGTGGTAACAACCTCACGAACTGCTTTGAGTCGAGTCTTTGCTCTGGGCTTCTCCATATCATCTTCTTTATCGACATTGTTAGAGACTATTAGGGGATTTGAGAGAGTAAAGTGATCTTCTTTGAGAGATTCTCACCAGGCTCTGATACCACTTGTTGGATCAGTCCTAGATAGATCTTTATGAGCCTTTAAGAAACAGATAGAATACATGTGTAATCATAAGTAAACTATAGAGAACCTCTAATAAACTTATGCTCACGCGGAATATGAACACAAGAGTTAAAGAAGATAACTAACAATCCTAAAAAAAAGCATAACATAAACTAAAAATAACATAAAACATACGTCTGCATCAAATTAAACAATAACAAAGACTAACAATCCTAAACAAGATCATACCATAAACTAAAAATAACATAAAATTGACAACACATTAATAAACATCTAAAATATATTAATATAATTAAGTCATAATAATAAATACACATACTAATGTCATAATCAAGAGTACTAAACATCCATCATATACAAAATAAATTCAAAACATCGAGTAAGCTAATAATATAATTTTTATAGTCTTAAAATGAGTATAAAAATATATCAGATCAAATATTTAAAATAAATGATTATGCGGTAGCGTTTATTTTATAAATAAATACACGTTAATGAAATATGCAAATCCATGCATGAACTAATATGATGATGATGTTACTAATGATATGTAGACTAAATCTAGTCTATATGAAATGTCCTCAATGATTTTTTCATGAATTCGCAGCTAAACCCTTACGGTTACTCGAATTTGATACTCGTAAACCTAGTTTACGAAAAATGATGAATAATGAATCATGAAGAGTGATTTTTCTCCGGGAATGAATAGTATTTCATGAATAGTAAAATTTTGAAATACCCTTTTAAAATATCAAATTGACTTAAAAAACGATGAATAGTAAAATGATGAATAGTAACCAATGAATAGTAAATTCCCGAGATGAATGGTGAAATTTTCAAAGTTTGTAAAATGACCTGAAATTACGAGTTGTCACATTCACCCACCCAAAAAGGAATTCAGTCCCTGAATTCAGTCCATGTTGGTTTCTACGGTGTTATTGGTGAAAAGGTGAAGATATTTGAGTCATGAATTGTGTTAAGTAAATTGGCGAGTTCTGACAGAAGATCATGTTTGTATGCTAAGGGATATACTTTATCCGGAATCTTAAATAACCCAATGTACCTCGAGTTTAACTTCCCGCATTTTCTGAATCGTACCACGCCTTTCCAAGGCGAGACTTTCAACATAACTCTTTCGCCAACTTGAAATTCTAATGGTTTGTGACTTATGGAACACATTTCCAATATTTTGCGTCGCATATTGACGTAGCTTTTCTATCTATTTGTTGTTGCTTGTAACTGATTCTTGATCTATATGATTTATTTGTTGTTTCATGATTAAGTTATGGACTAGTGAGTTGGGCTTTCCTGATTTTTGGCCCGTGAATAAGTGATTGACACCTCAACCATAGAGTGCCTCAATTGGTGTAGTCAGTATGTTCATGTGGTAACTATTGTTGTAAGGGAACTTGTTCGATGAAGAATGATTTGCCTAATCATTTCCAGAAACGATCACATAGAGCATATCTTCTAATGTTTGAATTGTTCTCTCGCTCTGACCATTGAGCTGAGGATAATAGGAGGTACTCGTGTCCTAGTAGGTTCCATAGGAATCTTGAAATAATTGTCAGAAGTCTAAGGTGAACCGGCTACCTTATATTACGTATAATTGAAATTGACTCCATGTGTCTCATGAAAATTTCCAGAATGTCAAGTCTGTCGAAAAGGGCATTATCGTAAAGAATAGATTATGGGTAACAGTTGTGATTCCTCATGTTTCTAATTCTAGCGAATATCATGACTTGAGTCTTTCTTGCCCAAGGCGCTTAGTCTCCATTACTAAGATGTTTATTGCTTGATGGTGTCTCTCTTAATTTACTTTATTGAAGTTTTTCCATGCTCTATGTTGTAAAGTCACGAAACCTTAAATATTTAAGTGATGTGGTGTAACACCAACCCGAAAAGGGTAGAAGTATCACAAGATGGTGTCATATCAAACATACATAATGAACATAAATCAAACAATGAAGTTCGATAATAAATCTCAAAAGAATTCAAGTCAACAAGACTTATCAATACATAAATACAAAGGAAAACTCCGAAATGAAAATATAATAACAAAATCAAATGAAATCTAAGATGACTAGGCATGGTCTCTATATCACTTATCTCTCAACCCCAAACAATCCCCAGCTCCTAGCTTGTACCGCCGCAGAAAAGAAGTGCGGCCGAGCTTAAAAGCCCGGTGAGAATGATATAACGATACAATAATAATAAACCGAAGCGGGAACAAGGTAAGGAAGGTCGGTCATTAAAACCGTATATCAAAGGAAAAGAGTAGGTAAATGAAACATAGGAAAAAGGGTCGATTATCCACCACGAGCCAACAAAACAAATCAAATCAAATCATATATCCATAGTAGTCTGTATTAACCAATAGTAACCATAGCAGATATAATGTATATGGAGGATCGGCTCCAGATTGTGAAGACGCCAGACAGTATACACTACATCATTCACCGACAAATCATAACATATCGATAATGAACAAATCTAAGATGCATCCATACGCCCGCACAAATAGTGGCCATACAATATATATCGAGCTCATAATCGATAATGAAAGGGACGGTGTAACATCACTCGTACACACTAGAGTCATGCCATTGGTGCATCAACGACACGGACATGGAACCTCCATGCCTAGTGATAGCTCGGGTCTCAAGCCCGATGTGTCAAAGCAAAGGTCCAAGTGTAGCAATATATAAGTCATCATAATCAAAGGTTCAATATCAATAGTTTACAATTCAGAGGTTCATAGCAATTGGTTCAATATCAAGTTCAATAGCAAAGGTTCATATCAGAGAGTCAATAGCAAAGGTTCAATATCAGAGGGTCAATAGCAAAGGAATCATAGCAATGAATATCATGAGTGAACAAAGTCAAATGATCAGAAAGTCATGAGAAACCCCTGCTGAAAAGGGATAGAATATTTGTACCTTAACGCCAATGAAAGGAAAGCAAACGAATGAATGAACACGAAGACACAACGTCACGTCTCCTTCAACGAATCTACACGAATTAGGGATCATTTAATACTTATATGTTCATTTAACTTTATAACGGATTTTAAATACTTATTATGAATCGTATTAATATATTTAGGGTTTACTTAGGCTAAATGTATCCTTGTTTTAGTAATTGATCATACATGCCACACGACCACATACTTTATTCCACTTTTATATGAGACACACTCAATCACGTGAAAATGACACAGCTCAAACTCAAGATTAATGACACATGCGATTACAACTAGTATAACTATGTTCAGATTACTCTAAGAACATGCAAGCATACAAAAACATTCATATGACCCACGTACAATCTCACACAACATGCAACTTGTTCTATAACCCATTAAAAACACTTATATGACAAAACACATCTAACATGCAAATGTGATACTTAAAAGTCCAAAATCTAGACATAAACGATTAACATGCAAACTAATTAATAGCACGATTTGATGACTTCTCAATTCAGATTATAACTTGTATTCGAAAGACCTTATAAGACTTACTACTGATCACCCACACAAGCACACCTAAACGACCATAAACTAATCCCATCCGACCACAAATTTAAAGGACGCAACAGCAGGTTATGAACATGTTTCTAGTTATACTTTCATACTACATGTTTCTTGCTTATGTGAAAGCTTTTATTGATTCATGCATGCATATGGGATAACAACCTACGACGGTAAGACAAGAAACAAAGAAGGAGAACATGAAAACAAGATGAGGATATATTACCCTAGTTGCGTGAACGTGTGGAGAAACAAGGAACCAAATAAAGTCGAACCAACCTCCCACCCTTCGACCTAGCAAACCCCACACCAAGCCAATCCAAGAACCCACGATCACAACTTGAACCAACTCACGATCGAAATCACCTCATCACAGCCTCCTTGCACCCTTGTCTTTGATCGAAAGAAAGGAGGAAGAAATAACTTGTTGTTTGTCAATACTTGAAGGAGAAACTAGGGTTTCTTTTGATTTTATTTTTTTGTGTGAATGGTAGTATTTATGGGAATTAAATGGGAATTATCTTGGGCGTGAATCATGGCCGAATGAGGGAGAAAAATATTGACCAAATCATCTATTCCAATTTACCATTAATAGATTTGTTACATTTTAATTTAAATGTCTAGCTAATTTATTATATAGACCAAATAACTTGTATATTGTGTGATATTAATATAGCTAGTAAACATAAGTGTAATTCATTTATCATGGTCTTGCGTAACGTATTCAACAAGACTAACGTGTTTTACGTATTTCACCAATATTAACTTGAGGGGTAAAATGGTCTTTTCACATGATTACGATTTTAGGGTTTTACAACTCTCCCCTCTAAAAGAAAATTTTCGTCCTCGAAAATTAAAATGAATTTCTGAAGAAAGCAAACGGAGACATGCCGGACTACAAAAGAAATGCAGATAACAAAGATCAAATGGTAGAAAGCTTTACCAAGATGAACGTGTGCCGAGAATTCAAACGTATCAAATCGTATATCAATGAAGGTAGATTAAACGTATAGGCAGAGTGATCCTAAGGTCTTGCTAAATGCAGTTAATCTTAATCAGGTGCAAAATTCTAAGCTTCTAAGGCACTCCTCGAGACATCCTATGATCACAATGAGGGTACGTCATATGATGTCAGTATTATCATGTTGGCCAAGCGTCATAATACCAGCATCATATGAGTATACCTTCATGATGACCATACTTTATCTCAAGTCGTGAAAGTCACCCTATCAACCACCTAACGGTCCATACTACATCTTAGGGTTGGTCTGAAACAATCATCACCAACGGATTCGAAATCAGAGGAACAGAACATGTAAGGGACGTAACGGAACATAATAAGTACTATCGAGCTGAAACACGTCGACAATAGCATCAGATCTTTCACAGTTCGTCAAATCTTCCAAAATAAGACAATCATCCAACATACACAGAGTTTATACATAACGGAAAATCATTCAAAGAGAACAAAATTTATTCAAGGGATTTCGAACACAACGCGAGATCGTAGTAACACCGAAGAATCAAGCCCTAGGACTCCGTCATCCAAACGCGCCCAATCATATGAAGCAGATGAATCTCCTCAGCATCTCAACGGTTGGACCATTTACCACAATATGCCCGAATCTTGGTAGTAGTTTCACCGCGTAACTAAAGTACGCCGGTCATACTTATTCTGTTCATACTTCTTCCAAGTGTCCACAGTTGCATCTTGTCTCCGTCTTTGCGCCTCTGGTTGATTCGTCCAGCTCCTCCAAAGAAAGATCACGATGTCTCCAAAGAAGATTGCGGTTGGTGCGGCTTCGCTTCACGACCTCTCCATTTCGTAAATGCACAAAGCAATACATGGTTGGTACCATCACCTTCGACTCCACGAGTAGTCTCCACCTAAGCGATCGATGAAGGAATGCGCGAAGATAGAATAACAAAATGCGAAAAGAAGAAGGTTGAATCAGTGAAGACAAAAGAACATCAAGTCAAACCTTGGATGAAAATCAAAAGAATCGAAAAGATCGAAACAAATGAAGCCTAATGTCTACCCAAGTCCTCACAGTCAAACCTAAGCTCTACGGGTCAAATCCTAGAGTCCATATGTCATGTGTCCCGACTAGAAGTCGACACTGGCTTTGATACCATAATTGTAACACCCCAACCGAAAAGGGTAGAAGTATCACAATGTGGTGTCATATCGAACATACATAATGAACATAAATCAAGCAATGGAATCCCGATAATAAATCTCAAAAGAATTCAAGTCAACAAGACTTATCAATACATAAATACAAAAGGAAAACTCAAATGAAAATATAATAACAAAATCAAATGAAATCTAAGATGACTAGGCATGGTCTCTATATCACCATCTCTCAACCCCAAACAATCCCGGCTCCTAGCTTGTACCGCAGGAAAGAAGTGCGGCTGAGCTTAAAAGCCAGGTGAGCGAGATATAACGATACAATAATAATAAAACCGAATCGAGAACAAGGTAAGGAAGGTCGGTCATTAAACGGTATATCAAAGGAAAAGAGTAGGGTAAATGAAACATAGGAAAAGGGTCGATTATCCACCACGAGCCAACAAAACAAATCAAATCAAATCATATATCCATAGGAGCTGTAGTAACCAATAGTAACCATAGCGATATAATGGACATGGAGTGATCGGCTCCCAGATTGTGAAGACGCAGACGCATTACCGACATCATTCACCGAATAAATCATAACTTATCGACAATGAACAAATCTAGGATGCGACCATCGCCCTGCAGACAAATAGTGGCCATACAATATATATCGAGCTCATAATCAGATAACAGAAAGGGACGGTGTGTAACATCACTCGTACACACTAGAGTCATGCCATTGGTGCATCAACGACACGGACATGGAACCTCCATGCCTAGTGATAGCTCGGGTCTCAAACTGACAGGTCAAAGCAAAGGTCCAAGTGTAGCAATATATAAGTCATCATAATCAAAGGTTCAATATCAATAGTTCACAATTCAGAGGTTCATAGCAATTGGTTCAATATCAAGTTCAATAGCAAAGGTTCATATCAGAGAGTCAATAGCAAAGGTTCAATATCAGAGGGTCAATAGCAAAGGAATCATAGCAATGAATATCATGAGTGAACAAAGTCAAATGATCAGAAAGTCATGAGAAACCCCTACTGAAAAGGGATAGAATATCTGTACCTTAACGCCAATGAAAGGAAAGCAAACGAATGAATGAACACGAAGACACAACGTCACGTCTCCTTCAACGAATCTACACGAATTAGGGATCATTTAATACTTATATGTTCATTTAACTTTATAACGGATTTTAAATACTTATTATGAATCGTATTAATATATTTAGGGTTTACTTAGGTTAAATGTATCCTTGTTTTAGTAATTGATCATACATGCCACACGACCACATACTTTATTCCACTTTTATATGAGACACACTCAATCACGTGAAAATGACACAGCTCAAACTCAAGATTAATGATACATGCGATTACAACTAGTATAACTATGTTCAGATTACTCTAAGAACATGCAAGCATACAAAAACATTCATATGACCCACGTACAATCTCACACAACATGCAACTTGTTCTATAACCCATTAAAACACTTATACGACAAAACACATCTAACATGCAAGCGTGATACTTAAAAGTCCAAAATCTAGACATAAGCGATTAACATGCAAACTAATTAATAGCACGATTTGATGACTTCTCAATTCATATTATAACTTGTATTGAAGACCTTATAAGACTTACTACTGATCACCCACACAAGCACACCTAAACGACCATAAACTAATCCCATCCGACCATAAATTTAAAGGACGCAACAGCAGGTTATGAACATGTTTCTAGTTATACTTTCATACTACATGTTTACTGTTTATGTGAAAGCTTTTATTGATTCATGCATGCATATGGGATAACAACCTACCGACGAAGACAAGAAACAAAGAAGGAGAACATGAAAACAAGATGAGGATATATTACCTAGTTGCGTGAACGTAGAGAAACAAGGAACCAAATAAAGTCGAACCAACCCTCCCACCTTTCGACCTAGCAAACCCCACGACCAAGCCAATCCAAGAACCCACGATCACAACAGCTTGAACCAACTCACGATCAAAATCACCTCATCACAGCCTCCTTGCACCCTTGTCTTTGATCGAAAGAAAGGAGGAAGAAATAACTTGTTGTTTGCCGTCACTTGAAGGAGAGAAACTAGGGTTTCTTTTGATTTTATTTTTTTGTGTGAATGGTAGTATTTATGGGAATTAAAAGGGAATTATCTTGGGCGTGAATCATGGCCAAATGAGGGAGAAAAATATTGACCAAATCATCTATTCCAATTTACCATTAATAGATTTGTTACATTTTAATTTAAATGTCTAGCTAATTTATTATATAGACCAAATAACTTGTATATTGTGTGATATTAATATAGCTAGTAAACATAAGTGTAATTCATTTATCATGGTCTTGCGTAACGTATTCAACAAGACTAACGTGTTTTACGCATTTCACCAATATTAACTTGAGGGGTAAAATGGTCTTTTCACATGATTACGATTTTTAGGGTTTCACATGTGGTGTGGTGGTTGATTTTCAAGATTTGTTCCGATATTGAGTGCTTCTAAAATAGTTCATCACCGTGATTGTTATCATGCTAGCAAAAACTTAGGTATCAACTCATACTATGTCGAAGAATGTTTGTTACGATTTCACGTGTAGAGAGAGTCATTGATTGTCCGATATGTTCGCACTGCTGCATCTCTTGATATGGAAGTGAGGTTATCTGTAATTTCTAGAGAACACAATGCCTAAGAGAAAGTTTATATCGATAATCTTAATTTAACTCAATTATCCTTTGAGGGAAACTCATTGTAGGGAAGTTCACATATTGTTGAGGCCATGTTTAATGGAATGTTTTGTAGTCTCAGTTAGGAGGCTTGGTTTATTTCTACAGTGTTGCTTAATGTGTTTTTGCTTTGTACTAAATCTTGTAACTCGGTCTAGCTGGTACTTTTGAAATGATAGAATTTGGCTTCTAGTCCAAAGATAGTGGTTCAGAAATCCTTTCATTGTTTTCTTGTATCGAGGAATCCTCCTCATAGATGGTATGGAAAATCTTTCCTAAAAAGGTCACTGGTAAAATTTCAACTTATCGGTTGAGTGAGTGATGAATGGCGTAGGCATTTATAGAGTGTTAACAAAAAGAAATGTTTATGAACAATTTATCTGATTACAAAGCTTTGCTTTTAAATGAAGATTGTTTTAAGAAATTTGAAATGATGCTTGTTTCTTTCATGACATAATCCTTCCTAAATTATACATAGATGATCAGGCTATGTATAATCGAGGACAAATGATGTGATGCTTGGTTTTGTTGAAATTGTATTATGTTTCTCCGAAGTTTTAGATGGTATTCAACGTGTTGTTTTGTAAGATAATGGCTCAAACAAATTTTCAGAGTAACATGAAAATCGTTTCGCGTAATGGTAGTAAATAGTTGATAGAATGACTGAAAATCAATTTATAGGGTGGTAGCAAAACAGCTTGTTTTTAGAACTCTGTGAAACAATTTTTCCTAAGATGGTAGTAAAATAGCTTGAAATAAAATTAAGTGAAATAATTTCATGAAGGGGTAGCAAAATAACTTGAAATAAAATTTGTTGAATGGTTTGTGGGATACGTGGGAGAACCTCATAGAATGGTAATAGTCTCCTAATTGGTCAAGAATAAAGTTGCCCTAATTCCTGGTAAGATAGCGGTATATTGTTGCGAAATGATTGAATATTGGGCAATTGGAATAGAAACGAAATAAACAAAAGTTGTGATTATCGTGGAGATAATAAAGGATAAAGATTACATTAGATAGAAAGGTACTTATTATCTGTTCATGTTGATGGTCTAATCATGTCTTAAGTGTAGGAGCAGTAGACTGTCTAGCAGTAGCAGCCCTAGAACTCTCACAGTCCTCAAACCTATAAGATGGTGTAGTGTCTATAGTCTTAGTTATAGATGGTAATGGTGTGTCAAATCATGCATGCCTCCCAAGCTTGCAAGTCAGATGTATGAGTAGTGTCTATGAGATGTGATGGTACGGATGGTGCTCTAGATAATAATGATGATGATATGATGGAAATCCTAGTGGTAAGTTAGGAGATGATGGTGAATGAAATACTACTCCCTTTCGTGTTGTCTCGCGATGTTTCAGAGGTAAAGCTAGAGTATGCACTATTGGACGACTAATAGTGATATGAGTAGCTGATGGTGGTTGTATTACATGAGTAGCAAGTGACCTAAGAATGAGGATAAGAGAATGTACTCTCTTCCTTGTAGTAAGCATCCTAATAGGTCCATTAGGACTAAGCCTATAAGTCCTACCAAATGGTATGATCTCGTCTTACGGAATGATAGGAACTATCCCGATCTTACAAGTTGAATCAATGGTGATCGTGATGGTGTAGGTGCAACCGCCTCCTCAAAGGGTTCGGTCCCACATCGGATAATATGTGGTAAGTCCGGTGTAGAGTCAACTAATGTTAAAACTTTAGTAGGGAATGAAAAGGTATCCTCCATGTCAGAGTCTGATGTGAGTATGATGGGATGGGTATCTGAAGACATCAATGTGACAATCGATTTGAAATGAAAGTAAATGACCCGCATAATGTGCGTATAAAACCGCATGTAAAGTGAATGTAACATATTGGATTTCATAAACACACTAAACCATAAGATCAAATAGGCGTACAATAAGATTCTAGAGAGAGAAAGTTAGAGGTTTAGGGAACTTTAGTGAGAGAAAGAAAAATCTTATTATGAGCTCCAACTCTCTACCTTGGGAGGTAGAGAGTATTTATAGTCATTACATAAATCGCCACCTATCGGGCTATGGATCGAGCATACAGTGGGTAATGACCCGTCCGTCCTCCATGGTGTTACTTAAACTAAATACTACTTAACTTATAATAATCTACGACTACGAGCTTTCTAATGATTACATATACTTGAGGTGACCGACTCTTTAATAAGCTGGATTTACTAAATCCTAACAATCTCCCTAAGGAGGTCACCTCAAACATATACTAAAATTACATTGAATACAAACAGATATTACATTAAAAATTTCTTGCATTCTTGATGTAGTACTTTGCTTCAAGCTCGTAGTCATCGATTCTTCTCATTGCATGTTTGGTTAATCCAAGTGGAGGTCTTTACTTGATCCACGTGATAATAATTTTGAGCGACTTTTGAGATCATCAACAAACATCAATCTCGACTCATCCATTGTGGTGTTGGTATTATGTGATGTTGTGACATACGGACCGACATGCTCACATTCGGACCATGATATATTCTCATCGAGTAGCGGAAGCTTTCATTGATTCATGATATTGGCGCACAGAAAGCGTAGCATGGAGTGAAAATATCGAGTCATTGATGCACTAATCATGATTTCTTTTGAGATGAATGTGTTGAGTGAGCATGCGACTATGGATTGACCGCATCATTACGATTAGGCGCAAGCGTAGGCGTACTGCGTAAAAAGTTAGCAATAAACCGCACGAAAGTGTCTTTGATCACTTCGTTGAATTGAGTACACGGCCCACGGTTCCCCGTTGATCAAGACAAATCTCGCTCGTGATTAGGTATAATTCAAGAATTTCCTTGACAGGTTTCGCAATGCTCTAGTCGTTCTCAAACCGAACGTCTCAAAGAAGACAACACGAATTGAGTGAACCAATGAATAGAGATTCACCGATTGATGAAAGAGATTTGAAAAACAATCGTATCGCACAATAGAAATTGTTTTGCAATACAACGAGGGTTTTAATGAAAATCAATTATCAATCATAAACACCTTTTGATTTGAAATATTCGTATACTCGATTCAAGTGCTAAAGAAAAGAGTTTTTAAGCATAAAGACCGGTTTTTCAAAGGTATCCGTCAATCCATATCTCGAACCATGATTGATTCAAAAGATTGAATCGCCCCATTGTTTCATTCGGTTGTCACATGGTTGATCTATTGAATAGATCTCACATGCCACCTACCATGAGCTTGTTTGATGTTGGCTCCGTAAGGCTTTCCATCTTCATTGTGAATATGTTTACATATCACCGGATGTTCCAGCAATACCACAAGGATAATCGTGGGACTCAAGATATAATCTCTCTTTCCACATTGTGTGAAACAGAGAGTCTTCATTGAAAGTGTCCTAATGAGATTTATTGATGATCTCGTGGCTCTAGACTCAATTTGTGCATATTTGGATCCTGTATCGGAGACTAGGGAGGGTCTCCTTCTTCAATATCAACAATCTCTAAGAGAAAGTCGATAGATAATGTCGGTTCCCGTGAGAATGAAAAGTCCTTTTAAGAGGAACTTGAGTGGTTTGGGAAGTTGAAGTGCGGTCGTCACCGGGTCTATGACGTCTTGTCTTCAATACCGATGTTACCTTGGAAACCACCGTTAGCAAATGAATTGAACCCGGTTTACGCCCTAAGGTTGAATAATAGGAGGCTATTTGTTTTCACCCTTTTCTCATTCAATTATTTTCATTCTTCAACCCCTTGATGCTTACCGAGACTTCATAGCTAGAACCTTGTTGGGTTTATTCTAGTACTAGCTCGGACTCGATCCGCACTCTTCCCATATCTTATTTTTCTCCTTTTTCAATATACCTAAGGGCTTCTACACTATCTAGTGGATTGTCCCTGGTAGATCCCTCGATTCGGCGGATCATGGAACAAATACCTAACCTTATCATCCTTATATCACCGTACATAAAGTAAATTTGGTCGGTCTATTTGGTATTGTTCATCTGCCATTGGAACCAATTGAAAACCATTTGAAAATCAATCCAGATACTTGTGATATATTATCAAAGAATTTTGTACCTGAATTGTTTTGATATTTTTAGAACAAGAGCTCCCCCTCAACATGTGCATCAAGTGTTTGAAATCGTTTTGCACACGGAGGCAAGAGTTTTGCACATACAAGAGGGAACCTGCACATTGATATAAATTGATCACGTTTCAGATCTTTGTGGTTTAAAATAGATGCTCCCCCTCAACATGTGCATGGAAAATTGGAAATCATTTGGCACATGTGTGAAGGAGAGCTTGTACATCCTTATAAAACCATTTACCTAATTATCAGTTTAAATCAATTTAAATCACAAATTCTCCCCGATCACAATTATCAAATCATTTGAGATTTGTGATCTGAGATTAAATTGAATTTGAAAGCATTTAGGAGAATTGTGACTTGATTATGAAAAGCGTTTTAAGCGATAAGGATCGGATTTTGAGACTTTAAACTCCATTGAATAAACATGCATGATTATGTTTTGAAAATAATTGTATGACAAATAACTTTTGATTTAATTGAAATCATTCTCCCCTCAATCAATGACATAAGTTGTTGATTGAGAGATAGATATTTTGACAAACTTTTAAGTCCGGATGATTATCAAAATAGAGTCCGAGTTATTTTCAAAACAACTAGTTTTCATTAGATTAGTTTAAAGAATCGAGCAAGAAATTTGAAAACCAAGATAAAGTATGGCTCTGTTCTATCTTTGAAAAGCGGGTTCTTGCTGAAATGACAATAAACCATTTTTCTCTTTCTCCCAAAAATATTTTTGATTTTGATTTTTTATAAATATTCGAACAACATCTAAAGTCCCGTGTCATTCTTTGAATGACAACATCAAGACCATAGATATTATCAAATCGAGAGAAACATGACAAAATGACAATAGTTTTTGAAGATTTTTCGATTTTTTTTTTATGCATTTTGAAAGTTTTATATTTTTCTATTTGATTTTTTAAGGTTTTATAATTTTGTATTTTGTTTTTCGAAAAGATATTTACAAGGATAAATGAAGGAAACCTTTTACTCCTCTTCTTCCTCTTGAAGACGTTTGAGTGTTTCTGGTTGTAGGCTCTTAAGACCCGATCGTGGAAGAATAAACTCAAAGCGTTCTCTAGGAAGAGCTTTGGTGAAGATGTACGCTAAGCGGTATTCGGTCCTCACAAAGTAAAGTTCCACCACACCGTTTTCAACTTGCTCACTCGATGAAATGATGTCGAATATCGATGTGCTTTGCTCTTGAGTGTTGTACGTTGTTGCATGAGAGAGCAATAGCACTTTTATTATCACGGTATAGAGGATTTTGTTGAATTCAAAGCCATAGTCGGATAATTGGGATTTCATCCATAGGATTTGAGCACAACAAGATGACATGGCTATGTATT
Source organism: Chrysanthemum lavandulifolium (assembly GCA_022545495.1). NCBI lineage: Eukaryota > Viridiplantae > Streptophyta > Magnoliopsida > Asterales > Asteraceae > Chrysanthemum > Chrysanthemum lavandulifolium. Next base: position 163,017,846 of record CM040238.1, on the reverse strand, counting down.
CCGCCTCTGAGGAAATAGAGGTACTCATTTGCTTCTTTGAAGACCAGCTCATAAGCTTATCACCCAAAACCGAGCACCTCTAAGTACTTGACGAGTATCTTGACATCCTGCATCTACATAGGTCGTTAGTGACATACCGGTGTCTTTGGTGCAAAGTCCCATATTGATGGTTCCTTGGAATACCGAAAGACCCGTTTACTGCCTTCAAGGTGATTTTAGTAGGCTTAGCTTTGGTATCTAGCACACATGCAAACAATGAACAAGATGTCGGTCTACTAGCCGTGAGGTACATCGAGGATCCACTCATACTACGATATTTCGTTTGGTCTACCATGATCCCCGAGTGGTCCTCATCTAGTTTTGTACGTTCAATCATGGGGTGTCAGTGGTCACTAGAATCGAATCCAAATTTCTTTAAAATCTCATTTGCATATTTAGATTGATTTAGGAAAATGCCTCCGGGACTTTGTGAAATTTGTAATCCCAAGAAAAATGACATTTGTCCCATCATTGACATTTGAAATTTAGAACCCATTTCATTTGAAAAGCAGTCACACTCATTGGGGTCGATCGAGGCAAAGATGATATCATCAACATAAATTTGAACATGAATTAAATGTTTGCCGACTTCACGTGAACAATGTTGGATCAGCTTGCTCCTTTCTTTGAATCCGGTAGATAGAAGAAACTTTGATAGCGTATCATACCATGCCCTTGGAGCTTGCTTTAAACCGTCTGAGCCTTCTTCAAACGATAAACATGAGTAGGATGCTCTGGATTCACAAAGCCTTGGGTTGGTGGCGTGAGCGACTTCTTTAAGATCTCCGTTCGAAATGCCGTCTTAACATCCATCGATAGACTACCATGTTCTTACTAGCAGATTAGCCAAAAGATTACGATTGCCTCGTCAGACGCGAGCAAATGATTCTTCAAAGTCAATACCCTCCTCTTGGCGGTATCCTTTAGCAACCAATCGAGCCTTGTTCTTTAATACATCACCATGCTCATCAAGTTTCACTTTGAAGATCCATTTTAGAGCAATGATCATAGCACAATCTGGGCGGTACTAATTCCCATACATCAAGTCGATCAAACTCATGAATTTCTTCTTGCATGGCATTGAACCATTGTCTTCATTCATGGCGGTTTTAACATCTTTTGGTTCGATCTTAGAGTACGGAGTTGAAGAAGCACCATAAGGCATCGGTTGCAAGTTGTTTCCGTGTTGATACTTGGCGAGAGGATTTCCAATGATGTTGTCTAATGGATGATCGTGAGTCCATTTTCTAAGGTGTTCATGTGGCGGTTGTTGAGGGACCGAGGTAGCAAAGTCGATGTCTCCGAGAAAGATGGTTACGATGATGATTCGGGAACAAATATGTTTTCAAATGGAGCATCTTCAAGAGTAGCAAAGGATTAACTTCATCATTGATGCGAAAGCAGTTCCATGATGTATATTCAAGATTGATGATTTGTTCTTTGAGGCGAGTTATCGTGATGGCGCTTCTTGACTTAATGATATTGAGGCGAAGGATTGACTTCATTCTTATGGATATGAGCGGCCTCTATTGTGGGAATTGATTCATTAGCACTTGGCTCATAGAGTTCATCAAACATCGGATCAAACAATTTCTTCAAATCATCTTGATTGGAGGTACATATGGAATAGGCGGAGAATTTGGTACAAGGATGAACCAATGGATTTGTTTTGAAGTGCGGGTCAGGCTGGATTGTCAGGAGCCATTTGACCGGTCGACTCATCGAACGAACGTGAATTGTTTCCATGATATTTCGGGTTCTCTTGTTGTAGATTGGTAACCCTTCTTGTTTGGTGCATACCAACAAAACTCAATATCTCGCCTTTGCTCTTAATTTACCTAAATCTTGACCGTCATTTGTTGGATAGCACAAAGCACCAAACACGAAGGTAGGAGAGATTAGGTTTTCGTTTATGAACAAGTTCATATGGAGTTTTTCCATGAGAGGTGTGTATAAGGGAGCGATTTTGGGTGTAGCATGCGGTGGCAATGGCTTGACCCATAGAAACATTGGAACCTTCGAATAAATAAGCATTGTTCTTGCGGCTTCTACAAGAGTTCGATTTAGTCTTTCAACTACACCGCTCGTTGAGGAGTTAGTGGAACACTTCTTTGATGACTGATTCCAACACTTTCATAAAAGCGAATTAAGTCTTTGTTGACAAACTCGTGCCATTATGCATTCGAACAATTACGACGGTATTGTTGAGTCGAACACGAAGTTGTTTGATTAGTTTGATGATGACATCGGCGTTTCATCCTTTGTCCTCAAAACTTCACCCAAGTAAATCGAGTAGTCATCAACAACTACTAGAATGTATTTCTTCCCATTTATCGTTTGCACTCTCATTGGTCACCGCAGATCCATATGAAGGGTATGAAGAACTTCCATTCTGAATTTGTGGGTTTTGGTTTGTGGGCATATTTCGTGCTTTTACCCAATTGGCAAGTTGAACAAAGATGATATTTTCATATTTTAATTTGGGTAAGCCTCGACAAGATCCTTTCTGGAAAGGTTGTTTATGGTGCCGAATTTCAAGTGATTGAGACGACGATGCCATAACCAAGACTTTGTTTTAGAAGCCTTTGATAGTAAGCAAATTGGAGAGGACTTCATCATGTCATCGATAGAGATGGTGTATAGGTTAGAACCTCGAGTTCCTCGTAATAATTCTACACCATCAAGTTCTCTAACGAAGCAAGTATGTTTTCTAAAAGCCACTTCTAGATTGGAATCACAGAATTGACCAACAGAGAACAGATTGTGACCAAGACCTTCCACATAATATACCCTGGAAATCACACTTTTACCAACCACATAATCTCTATAACCCATAATAGCTCCAAAATGGTCGTTCCCGAATCTAAGCATCTGATGAATTTACTCACGAAGTTCATGAGCGCGACCGGTCTCTAGTCATATGCTTGGAGCGGCTGAGTCCGGTACCACGGAATGATTTGAGCGATCTGCGGTTGAACACGAGACAAGAATGGATAAGCGGATATTTGGGATCCCCATGCAAGAATGGGTTCCATTTGGTTAATGTGATGATTGGAACACCCACATCGAAATAGAAACATTCATATCGAAATTGAATCAATGGAGTTATTATGAATAGATGCGTTACTAGTGTCCGTATTTGCCCTATTTAAAGTATGTTCACTTCTTAAGGGAATAGTTCTACCGAAGAGGCATCCATTTTCTAGTGGGCATTTATCGATTAACCTTATGGCCAGCAGTATCCATTGATAACCTATCTTACTAAATGTTCTTCCTGGGTTTCCATGTTTTCTAACTTTCTTTAGCATTTGCCTTTTGCCTTCTTAGTATGATATTTTGCTTTAACAATGTTAGCTGGATATTTGTGACTTTAGACAAAACATTCACACCACATTCATGATTAGTATGTAATTCAAGCGAGACATCATTACAAGGTTTGCAAATAGTATCGAATTGAATTAATTACAGTAGGCCTATGGCAAATACTAGAATCAACACGATTCGTTTTATTGACTCAAACTTAAAGTTCCTAGGTTGGTCTTCTACTCTGTTCCAATGCACATTCTTAGCTTGCGAGGTCCTATCATTCCTTGTATTGTCTTAAGACTTTGACTGCTTGCTTTAATGTCATGATTACTCTGTAGAGGAATGGGAACATTAGTTGGTTTTGCTACTCTTGCATCTCTGTTTAGATGTGTTGGGATCCGAACTACATGCAGGCACACTAAGGTTCACTTTCTTAACACTAGAAGTGTTGGGATTTGTACTCCTAGAAGGCACACTAGAGTTCGCTTTCTTAGCACTAACAGATCTGGAATCTGAACTTCTTGAAGGCACACTAAGGTTCACATTCATAACATTGGGCATTGAATGGATTTCATGCTTGGCACTAGGCATAGAACAAGGAATCAAAGGATTAACTCTCTCACCTAAGGACTTAGGGCATATTGTGATTAAGCATTTTAGAAGTTCTTGAGATCGTTAGGCATATAAGCATGCATGCCCAATTGCATTATCAAGTGGTTTCTCTAACTTATCCTCTTCAACAATCTCACGGAGACATTCTAGACAATCCTTAAGGTATGAGAAATATGTTTGAATTGCAAGTTTGTTATTCCTAAGATGAGGGGAACATATTTCACTGAGATAAAGCATATTTATTACAAGAGTGAACCTTTGATACACCATTCTCCCCATTGGTCATTGGCATTTTCCCTTTTACGGCTCTTGATTCTCAATTTCCTTTTGCAATGAAGCTATTTGTTTGTTACTGAGTGACCTTTATTGATTCAAATAACTCATTGAAATGACGTTTAACCTTTTCATTTTCTACTAGAAAACTTTCGTTTTCCTTTTGTAATGCATTTACTAAGTTTTGAAGATGAAACGTTTGAGAATTACGAGAATCTAAAGGAGGAGGCATTTGGGAACCGGTCACATTGTTCTTTTGACCCTTTAATTGAGAGATTTGGGCTTTCAACTTTACGATCGTGTTACAATGAGCTTGAATTTGTTCATCACGTTTGTTAATTTGAAAAGCATCAAACTCGGAGCATCGAGGATGTCTTGATATTTGAAGTTTTGACATTTTCTTTAAGATGTTGATATTTTAGTTGTAAATTAAAATGCTCAACCTCTAGTTTAGAAAATGTTTAACCAAATTGTCGTGATCATCGGTTCAATTTTTCATTTAGTTTAGAATTAGTCTTTTCAAGCTCAATGACACGATCATGGGAGACTTTCGTGGCAATGATAATTCACGAAATTGAGAAGCATTAATGGAACAATTTGTAGCAGTGAAAAACACATCTTGAGCAACACATTCAGTAATAAGAGTCTCATTCAATGTATGCAAGTTCTTCCTCTCAATCTCATTATATTTAAGTGCTCGCTCATAGTCACTAACCTCAACTATCATTGCATCAAATTCCTTTTCCATTTCTTTAATGTCTAAATTCATTCCCTTTTTAAGACTTTCAAAATGATCTTTTAGTTGTTTAAAGAAAGGCATGACTTGATTAAATAACATTCTTTCGTTTGCTCAAAACCCTTTCCCCTTCAATTATACCGATTGGGTGTGATCCTTTTCTTACAAGTTTTCTCAAAATCAACAAATAGTTGAAAAATAACATATTGGTGATTAAGGTCTTGCTTTTAGTGGCAATAGTCCTAGGAAATAAATGCATTGGTGTATTCGGATGATACACGATCGTTGAAGGCATTTTCCTAAAGGGGTTAGTTACAACAAGATTATCGCTTTTGCTTATCTAAATCCTTTTCCGAACACTTGTTCGGTGTTAACAACGTCTGAGGCTTAAACATGTTCAAGGAAATCCAATTCTCCTTCTTGTAATCATGGGGTGTGATATTTATTTTCTTCTCTTTACATTAAGGATCATCTAGTTTCTTGTTCATCTTTTCCTAGTGACTTCATCGATTTCTTATCTTCCTCGGTGCACTCAATGCAACTAGGTTTCGTCTAGGCTTAAGGATTTCATTGCCATCATAAAGAGCCTTATGAGCATTTCTAGCCTTCTTAATGACCTCTGGATTTGGTTCCTCAACAAGGGAATGCTATGCTTATCGCTTAAGACTCTATGCTTAGTGATTAAGTGAGCGATCGAATGGTATTTCCTTGCACGTACAACTTATTTTCAAGCTTGTTCTTCAAGGTTTTAGATTAGAAAATCATTCAAAGTTTTGATTCCTTAACACTGAATTCTTGCTTAAGCATTTTAACATTTTCTTGAAGTTCTTGTTTTTGCTTAGCGCTTTAGAAAGCTTATCTTGTAAGGAGTTTAACTCTTGTTTCAATACTTCTTCTAAACCTACTTTTCTAATAGTTGTACGCATTTGGTCATCCATTTCCTACTCACGGAGGTTAATTCAAACTTAGCACGTTGTTCATAAATAGCAACACGTTCTTTATAAGCATTAAGTTTAGAAATAACGAGAATCATCGAGCGCGTGCACGGTGTATTCGTCAAAAGCATAGTCATCATTGATCGCATAAGATACATCACTTGGTACAATCTCACTTTCACTTTGTTTCACATATTGATCATATGGGACAACATTGATATTACCAATATTTTCAATATCGACTCAATAATTACGATTGATTGTACCGTTATGTATCTTTTGCTCATCAACTTCATCGTATAATTTTAATACCTCGAAATGATTTTGTTTTGGATGGACCGACTTGTGGTGATGAAGAGACTTTAGGAGACCATTGGAGAAATGCTAGCCATGAAAATAGTTTGTGCGGTGGGTTCTTCATCAACATCGAGTCGTATGCATCACAATCGACTACTTGAAAGAATTCGATGATTATGGCCTATCTCTTGAATTGGTTGCTCATCCATCCGCATCATATGTCTTAGCATTTCCCTCGACCAAGAACAACAACTCCTCTTCATCCAAAGTGCACCATTATCCGAGCTTGCACAAGCAACATCTTATCCTGAAGTACTCGGCATTACGAGGGTGTTTTGGCGATGTCAGTTCCTTGCAATGTCCCTCACCTCCACGGTTGTAACATTTGATTGGCTTTGCTTGACCCTGGTTTCCATTCCTTCCCCTATTTTGATGTGCATCATAACCTCTACTAGCTCCACCTCTTCCTTGTTCGTCTGCCTTTCTTGAATTGGTTGCACCATAACCTTTCCATCTCGGTGATTGCACGATTGTGTGGATTAGATCTTTATTACGAGGTTGTTGTTGGTGTGTCGGAGAGAGTTCATGTTTTGGTGATCATGAGAGCCGGTTGATTAATGAAGTTTCCTACGTGTGCATCGACATCGACTTGTTTGAACATTGGATCGGGAATGAGTTTGTGATTACCATTACCCATGGGTATGACTTGTGAGGCTTTGGTTGTGATTCCAATGTTTGAGTAGAAAGCGGTTGAATCATTCGATGAGCTTGTCTCTCCACTGGTTGGTTTTGAGCGATTAAGAATCCTCTTTTCAAACATAGCATGTCTCTCATTACGAAGAAGGAAGGCATAGAGTTGCTCATAGTTTGTATTCTTCAATCCTTTGGTTAGCTTCACGAGGTGACAAACTTGTGCCATTCGGGATTCATGTTGTTCATAAACTTTGAGTTAAATTTGAATGTTTGGCATAGTCATTCGATGTTCCTCATATCATTAACAAGCTTGTGGAATCTCCGTAATACTCATAGACACTCTCATCGGTTTCATCTTGAAGTGTTCAAATTCATCATAGAGTTGTGATTCTCTGTCTTCCATAGTTAATTGAACTGAGAGAAGCATCTTGACATTATCCCTTGCCTTGGCTTCGGTGTTGTGATTGATCGGCTTGTAGATATCTTTTGGAAGACCTTGAAGTACGATGTTAGAAGCCACGATATCGACATCGAATCTCTTTTCTCCTTATCATCGAGCTCATCATATGTCTTTGGTGCATCTATTCCATAGATCATTGTTCCATCTTGATTGTATCAATTAAGTCTCTAGTAGTCTCAACCCGATACGGTCCTTCATCAATGGATTTGAGAATGTTGAGCCCAAGAGTCGTAGTCGATTACATCAAGCATGGGTGGGCAGTATCTGAACCGAATTTGCTTGAACATCCTTGGCAGATGGAGATGATTGTAGGAGCGTTGGTAGACATGTTGATGATTAAGCGGGATTTTATACCTCTATGATTAAGCGGAAATAGATTCTTTCACGGATTTTACTAAATCAAGAAAACCGCATTACAGACGAGTCAACCAAGTCGCTAAGAAAACTGAACCAAGTCGCTAAGCACCAAGTCGCTAGTAAAATTTTGTGAAAGTCGCTAAGTTGTCAAGTCGCTAAAGAGCAACTCGCTAAGCACCAAATCGCTAGCAAAATTTTGTGACAAAGTCGCTAAGCACCAAGTCGCTAAGTTGTCAAGTCGCTAAAGAGCAACTCGCTAAGCACCAAATCGCTAACACCAAGTCGCTAACAAACTTAATTACAAGTCGCTAACTTTCACTGAGTCGCTACCCGTGGTGGAGAACCCACTAAGTGTCTTGTTTGTCGGCTTGTCTCAATGAACAAGTCGCTAGTTCAACTCGCTAAGACCTTCAACTACAACTCGCTGCAAATTACAAAGCAAGTCGCTACCAAGACAACTTATCCGTGGCTCAAGTCGCTAGCTAGAAAAACACAAAACACCACTTTTCAATCCAAAACAACCCAACCACGATGATTCAAGGTTACCAAATCAAAACCCAAGCACATACAATGATTCTAAACACAAAACTACACCAAGATTCAAACTTTAACACTAGAAATGATCCAAATTATGCAAAAACCACTAAACTTTTCAAACTCTAAAACCACCTAAAAGTCACTAGAAATCCAAAGATATAAGAGATGATCAAACCATGGCTCTTGATACCATTTGTAACATATTGAATTTCATATACACACTAAACCATAAGATCAAATAGGCATACAATATGATTCTAGAGAAAGTTAGAGGTTTGGGAACTTTAGTGAGAGAAAGAAAAATCTTATTATGAGCTCTAACTCTACCTTGGGAGGTAGAGAGTATTTATAATCATTACATAAATCGCCACCTATCGGGATGTAGATCGGGCATACAGGTGGGTAAAGACCCGTCCGTCCTCCACGGTGTTACTTAAACTAAATACTACTTAACATAATAATCTATGACTACGAGCTTTCTAATGATTACATATACTTGAGGTGACCGACTCTTTAATAAGCTGGATTTACTAAATCCTAAAAGTGAATATGCACTTACGATGAAATGATGAGATGCTATGATGATGTAGTTATAGTCTAGGGTCAATGATACAACCTAGTTCTCTATAACTCTTGCTCGATGCCAATCATCACACCCCAAAATACTGTTTTGCGTGGAATGGAATTCACGGGGATGGCTGCCATAGCATCACAGTGCGATTATATTGAGCGACCTAAAGTGTCGTTTTGAAAATACATCGTTTGATATAATAAAACATTCGAGTTTACAAAGATAGGTCCTAAAAGATAGTCAACATTTGCGGAAATAAGTTTGTTACAATCAAGCGATGTTTTAAAGTGCATAAAATCCATGTGAGGCGTCGTCACGCGACTCTATGATAAGTCCTTATGTATGCCATGAAGTATATGCCTTAGATACCGAAAATACATTGCTAAAAGTGTCAACACAAAGGTTGAGTGAGTTCATAGAGTTTATGTAAATGTTTTATCGACTACCACAAGTATAGGCCATGTATGACAAATATGCCACATAAAATGTTACAATTGCTATAAGCACATGACTTGAAGCTAGGCTGATCCGATGTTACGCCCAACGAGTGTTTTGCCAAACAACTCAAATAATGATATTAAATGAAATGCATCCGTTTGACGATTGGGACCACCAACCCGGATGGAGGAGTCACCTCAATAGATCTATTCACTCACCCTCGCTTCTTCGGAATTAACGGTTCATGATTATGAAATGGGGACATTCAATTGGCAATGAGGTAACTTAAGCAATGTAAATGAATTTGATATACTTGGGCTTGTAATAAAATGATGTGCAATGTATTCTCCCCCGTATGTTTGAAATAAAGTATAAACTTGTAAAATGGGGCTATGAAAACTCACCTGATACAATGATTATAATGATATAATGGCAATACTTAAATGAGGTGCAATCTCTAACTGCAACCTATGATGAATGATATGATCTAATGTAAGTCATGATTTAATGTTGTTATGCATGCAAACTCATATGATATCCATACCACTTGTGCATTTTTGAAAATAAAGTTTATCGTCGAAAATAAGTTTATAACGTATTGTCAAGTTATAAATTACTTTACAGTACTTACGTTGAAATGATATCCTACGATATCATTTAGTGATTAAATCAAGAAAATATAGTTTTAGTCGCAAAACAATATAATTTGACAATTCATGAAAGTGACTAAATGGCCTCGAAAAGCTAGTCGTAAAATAGTGAATATCGAGTGCTGGAAACAAACTCAATGGTTTTGGAAAGCTTGCCACATTATCTAAAAGTCTTAGCATTTAACTTTTGATCATAGAGGTCTCGATCATGGAGAAAATATAGATGAAGTAGGGTAGTCGGACTAAAAATATTGTTTAAGGTTAGTTTTCGACAAAGTTTGAGTGACCGTATTTTATTCGTTACAACTCCGTTTGACGAACGGTTGAACATTTTGGAAAATAGGCTAGGTGAACTCACTTTTACTAGAAGACATCGTTTTCTCAAAAGTAATTTATCGATGTGTAAAATGACTCCAAAGCGTGGTTACTTATGACAATTATTTTGACTAATAGAAATATATATATAAGTGTTTATACTTGTGAAAATAGTTACGACAACCTTATTTAAACGCGTGTAATTTAGTCGTATGCGATACTTTGACTTTATCATTTAGCGATGACTGATTAATCTTGATTACTTTAATTGTTCAAGACTTTCATATCAACGGGTTTCCTAAATACTCCTAGGTTTTTATTTCAAAACCTAATTAGAAGTAATCTAGTGTTTATATATCACTTGATCTTGAAAATTTTGTGATTTCTTCCTTGTTCTTATGCTTGGCGAATGGTAGAGATGGAATGGAGAGGTTTTAGCTTGTCTTCACCTTTTGAAAAGTGTAAGTATGTGTTCTAATTTAGTATATTATTAGTATATAGTAAATATCTAACCAAAGATGATTATGTATACAGTTTGTCAAGATTTTTATAAAAGAAATGGTGTGTCATAGGGAGGTCGGCATATGGGTATTTGGGGGGTGAGGTGTATTTTGAATGATTAATTGTATAAAAGGTTTAGTGTAATGTGTAGATTGCAAGTATAATTAGGTATTTAAGGTAGCGTTAGCTAGAAATCGATTTTAATGAACAAAATAAAATATATCTAAGTTATAAAAATTATAAAATGCAATTCTCACAAGTATTGAGTGATTAAATATTTATCGAGTTGAATTTCTTAAAACCGTAGAATATATATATATAACAATTTATATACAAAATAAATTCAAAACATCGAGTAAACTAATAATATAATTTTATAGTCTTAAAATGAGTATAAAAATATATCGAATAATTTTGGAAGTGTCGGATCAAATATTTAAAATAAATGATTATCGATAGCGTTTATTTAATAAATAAATACACGTTAATGAAATATGCAAATCCATGCATGAACTAATATGATGATGGCGTTACTAATGATATGTAGACTAAATCTAGTCTATATGAAATGTCCTCAATGATTTTTCATGAATTCATGACTAAACCCTTACGGTTCTGTGAATTTGATACTCAATAAACCCAGTTTACGAAAAATGATGAATAGTGAATCATGAATAGTGATTTTCTCGGGAATGAATAGTGTTTTGTGAATAGTAAAATTTTGAAATACCTTTCAAAATATCAAATTGACTTCAAAAGCGATGAATAGTAAAATGATGAATAGTAAATTCCGAGATGAATAGTGAAATTTTTAAAGTTTGTAAAATGACACGAAATTATGAGTTGTCACTGGGTTTCTTTTATACTATAAGAAACCCTAATACATACCTTACAAAGCGCGTAAAAGATATGCATTATCTCTTCCTAAAATAACTCATGCATATCCTAACTAATTACTAATAATACGGATACTACTATCCGTAGTAACACTATTATCAGCAGGAACTACACTATCCGCAGTAACTAAACTATCAGCAGAAACAAAAGTACTAACAGCAGGAACCTTATCAGTAGGAACCGCTATATACTATTACATTAATTTCAATAATTCCTAACACTCATTCTTTTTCCGCTTCCCATCTAATACTTGTACCCTTTCGATGTATCCATTGCACCATCACTAAAGGAATTTCTTTATTCCTAAGTTGTCTTATTTTTCTTCCTAGTATTGCCTCCGGTTCTTCTTGTGACGTTAAATTCGGATCTATCTCTATATCGTCCAACGTAACCACACTAGTTTCATCCGCTAAACATTTTATTAAATAGGACACACGGAAGGGATTATGAATTCCTCTCATCTCTTCGGGAAGTTCCAAAACATAAGCCACTTCCCCCAACATGTTCTAAGATTTTAAAGGGTCCAATGAATCTTGGACTTAACTTTCCTTTGTGTTTTAATCTAAAAACACCTTTCCACAGAGAAACCTAAAGCATAACAAAATCTCCTACTTCAAATTCAATTGGTCTTCTTCGATTATCAGCGTAGCTTTTCCATCTATCTTGAGCCGCTTTGAGTCTTTCACGAATCATATCTATTTTCTCGGTTGTTGCTAGTACTACATCCGTACTAGCCAATTCACTTTCTCCCACTTCATCCCAACACACTGGGGTTCTACATTTTCTACCATAGAGCATCTCATAAGGCGGCATCTCTATACTAGAGAGGTAACTATTGTTATAAGCAAATTTGACTAAAGGTAAGTGATCATCCCAATTTCCTCCAAATTCGATTACACAAGCTCGTAACATATCTTCAAGTGTTTGAATCGTTCTTTCACTTTGCCCATCGGTTTGCGGATGAAAAGTCATGCTCATATGTTACTTTGTACCTAATTCTTCTTGGAAGTTTTGCCAAAATCAAGAAGTAAATCTTCCATCTCTATTAGAGATAATAGAAATGGGTACTCCATGTTGAGCAAGCGATACTCCTTACCCCTACTGCATAACCTTTCACAAGCTATCTCTATTTACACGGTGACACATTCATTAGCACCAAAAACAAAAGGTATATTTCTCTAAAAAAATCAAACATAAAAACATCCCTACAAAACTTCCTTTCATGGGTGACACAAGTAATCAAGGGGGTGTTTGGCATTGCTTTTGAAAATAAATTATCATATTATTGTGTTTCAAAATCGTGTATTATCAGTTATAGTGTTTGGGTGTAAAAAACATATGCCAAAGGGGCATAATAACATAATGCAACAATGTAGTAATTAGTAAATAATATCGGTGCCATGAATGCCGTAACAAACAGAAACCAAAATATGTACAAAATGAATCGAAATCGACCCATCTAGTAAAATTCTTTTGACGCCATTCCTTCCATTTTCACACCTTCTACTTCTTCTTCTTTTACTTCACATACACTTTCTTCACCATCTTCTATTTTTCTGCGTGTTACAACAAAATATATTTAATATTTATACCTAATACATTATTTACTTGCTTGAATTAAACCCAACGTCATAGTAAAAAACTTGTGAATTAACTAACCCACTTGTGAAATGTGTATTTTTCTCCCATTTCACATACACTTTCTTCATCATCTCATATCTTGTCTGCATATTATAAGAAAATATACTAAAGGGTTTATCTTTCTAATAATAATTAATATAATAGATCATTACCCACAAAATAAGAACACATACTAGAATCATATTTCAATGTTTAATTAATCGAATGCAGATAGTAATTAAAACTGGAATTGAAATTCAAACATACCTTAATAAACACAAAACATATGAATTTCATATGTACTCAACCATCGTTAATGAATTTGTTGAACTTGAATTGGCAAAATGACGGATTGTTGATTTTGAGTGTGGTTTTTGAGGTAATTGCAGTTCTAAGCGTTCATTTAGGTTTTAGGATTATGGTAAATGATATTTTTTTTGTGAAAACCGATTTAAACCCATGATAGGCATTTTGAATTTTAAATTGATGATTGAGAGAGATTGATTACTTATTTTTATGGGAGCTACTAAAATTGTGTTAATTTTGGAAAAGGGGGGTATTTATTTAGTGTGGAATGCTATGTGATTAAGATATTTCCAGATATGTATTTGGTTTCGAAATGTCTATCACAAAAATCCTTATTGGTCCAGTGATTGAATCTCTTGTTTCTTAATCAAGAGACTCAGGTTTGAATCTGGCAAGTGTCATAATTTTTAATAAATTTCCGAAAAGTTGCATGGTATGTGTGATGACTCATCATTGAGGTGACATTCTTTATGCTTAGGTGGCATCGTTTCATGCTTAGTCATCATTTCCAACTCAATGTACATGCTTCAAAGCATCAAATACAACTCATACTTAGCCTCATATATAAGGATATATATATATATATATATATATATATATATATATATATATATATATATATATATATATATATATATATAGTTAGGATCAAATAAGAAGATTACTTAAAATAAGAAGTAATAAGAAGAACTATAACCGCAAATCCGAGATGCACCGACCTAAATTAGATGCATCCATATAATCTTAGATGCATTATAACGCACCATAGTGTGTTTTCTAGCTTTTAATCATATGCATATACGTATATTAGATGCATTTCATGATTTCTCTTGTTTTTTGTTCCTCTGACGCGTGCGAGATCGGGAAAATTAATTTACACCATCTATACATCAAATTAACTTCGAAACTCAAGACGTTGCATCTATATGAATATAAATGCATCTAATGCAAGTCGTTGCATCTCAAATGCGTGGTTTTGGTCATTTCTTACCACTTCTTATTTTAATTTACTTCTCACTGGATCCCTACTATATATATATATATATATATATATATATATATATATATATATATATATATATATATATATATATATATATATATATATATATATATATATATATATATATATATATATATATATATATATATATATATATATATATATATATATATAGTGTATCTTTATTATGAGAACCACGTTAAGTGAGAAGCTACGAGAACTCCAATTGACCAATCACAATTTAGTATACCATTTTTTTAAAATTAAAATAATTAATTTATTAGGGGCATTATTGGTATTTTAACATTCACATAATCTTAACTGATAATTCAAAATTATCCTAGAATCATGCAACATATACGGTTTCTTTTTTTCAAATGATTTTCCAGATTTAGTTTCTATCAAATTCACAAACCATTATCATAAATCCAGAATTATTATCAAACCCTAATCCAAAACGTTTATCAAACCCTAATCCAGAATTCATTTTCTCTCAAAACCAAACATGGTTGACATTGTTGATATTGTTCAACATCCGAATATGAGCACAAACCCGACTCCAGAAGTTGACCCTCTTATGGATGAACTGAATGATGAAACAATTTTTTTACCCCAACAGGATCTGATTATGGAGAATGCGAATTATGATCATTACGACAATAATGGTTAAGTTCTTTTTAATTTTAATTTTTTTTTTACTTATTTTGTAAAACTGTTTTTTGAAGTTTATGTTACTGTAATGTTTTTTGAGTTATCAATAATTTTGATTTTAAAGCAGAAGTTTTTGAAAATCGAATTGCAAAAATGAAGATTAGATAATGTACATGCATGTTTATAATTATGCATGCATTTTTAACTATTATATGGTGCATATTTTTTGGGTAATGTACATACATGTGAGACTGTTGTTGAAGTTATGTTACTGTAATGTTTCTTGAGGTGTTAATAATTTGGATTGGAAAACAGTTTTGGAAATTTGAATTTCAAAACTGAAGATTGGATAATGTACATGCATGTTTATAATTATCCATCCATTTTTAACTATTATATGGTGCATATTTTAGGTAATGTACATGCATGTTAAACTGTTGTTTGGTGCATATTTAGTAAAGCACAATTTGTACCCCTTCATTAGTTAGGCTATTTTTGCTAATACATGTGTTTTAATTATTTGTAGAAGATGATGTTGATGTTGATGTTTATGATCTTGATCCCGAGTTCATTCCACACCAAGCGGTAGCTCATATTGGGTCCCAAACGTTCTGTTGATGAAAAACCTAAAAGGGTACTTTCGTTTCGATCGTTTCAAGCGGTTAACATGTACAAGGTTTATGCGGCTAAGGCGATTTGGTGTCACGTAAATCGGGGTCCAAAAATGGAATGGGCGGTCACACACAAATATGTCATATGTAGTAGAGGGGTAAACCTAGGAAGATTCTTTGAAACAAACACACTAATGGAAGATGTCCAAGAAAATGATAACGTAGAGCGGAAAACAAAAAGCGTAGATCTTCAACAACACCGACCGATTGTAAAGCAAGGATCTGTTTGAAAGTTATTCGAGCACAAACAAGTATGAATTGTATGATTGGACCGAGAATCACAACCACCCACTTATAGTTCGGTCGAACATGGATCTATCTCGCTCGACGGAAGGCGCAATATGGCGATTATATGTTCATTCATCGCTTCGTTGACTAGTATTGGGGCACAAAAGCACATAGGATAAGAGTAGCGTTGTTGGGTGGGTTTGATCAAGTTAGGGAATGCCGGTTGATTGGAGTAACTTTAGACGTGCTATGAATTTGTTTATCGGTGATAGGGATGCTCAAATGTTAGTTGACAAAATGACGAAGAGGAAGGAACACGTCCCTGAATTCTCTTTTTATCATCACACAATTGAAAAGAAATTGTGCCGTATGTTTTGGGCGGACGAAACAATGAAATGCAACTATGTTGCATTTGGAGATGTTGTCTCGTTTGATGCTACTTTTGAAACAAACAAGTGAGTTACGTTAATATTTACGATTATATTGTATTTACCATTTTTCTTTATACCAGTTATGTCATTTTTATAGTTATACAGACATGTTTACATTGAATTTATGTCATTTTACTATTTCAGAGTTATGTCATATTTTCCAATTTATTTAAATTTACCTTTTACAGGTATAATATGATTTTTGTACCATTTACTGGTGTTGATCACCACCACAAATGCGTTACTTTTGGTGCGGCGTTGTTGTCGATGAAAAGCATGAATCGTCTTCTTTGGATGCTTGGCGCCTTTTAAAAACTCATGGCAAACAACCACCGTTGGCTCTTCTTGACCGGGATGGTGCGTTACGTAAGGCTATTTCTGTGTTTTCGGTTCCCATCATAGGTTGTGCATGTGGCACATCACTCGAAACTTCCGGAAAGGTAATTTTTATGTTTTCATACTTGTGTTTTCGAGAAGAGATACATGCATGTTTTCGAGCAGATACATGTATGTTTTACATTACATACTTGTTTCATTATTATAAACTTCAAAATTTAACAAGTTTTTTCATACTTGTGTTTTACGAGCAGATACATGCATGTTTTACGAAGAGACACACTTATATTCTAATAATTCTTAAGATGTTAAATAAGTGAGAAACCCATTTAATACATGAACATAATTTTACGGTGTTGGGTGATCTAGATGATGACTCGAATTCGAAAAGAGTTCCACAAATTAGTGTGGAATGTATATATTATTACCGAACTTTTGAGCGGCGTTGGCATGATTTAATATCAAAGTATAACCTTAGCGAGAACAAATGGTTAACGGACATGTATGCTATAAGAGAAAGGTGGGTTCTGGATATTTTAGCCACTTGCCAATGTGTGGGTGATGAAGACAACTTCACGGTCGAGAGCTCTAATGCATTCTTCCGGTGTATTCTAGTCACGGAAATTCGCTTGTCCATTTTATGATGTGTTTTGAATCACCATGGAAAAGCAACGTTATACATAGCGTGTGTTAGACAACACAACGACGGAGAAAACCCTATGATGTTTACCCACTTGGCAATTGAGCGTCATGCTTCAAGTCTACACATCCAATATTGAGGATGTACAACACGAGATTACAAAGGTTTATATTCTTGTGCACAGATTGGTTCACGTTTGGAGGATCTGTTGAATATTGCGTCATCTGACAATGAGATAAGAGAAATGATCTTGTTGTTGATGCTACGGTATATTTTTTACCCTACATCTTTGATCTTGTTTTATATTGACATGCTTTTGTAATAGAAAACATGCATGTTTCATTCACGTACCGGTTCCTTTATCCCATATAAACATGCATGTCACACATATATAACCATGTAATGCTTTAGTTTTGAGGAGTTAATTAATATGTTTGTATTAAAGTTTCTTTTACACTTTTTTTTATATGTTTTGTTCTGAGGTTTACGTGAATCGGTTGGATGGTACCATAAAGCGCTCTTGTGGTCATTACAATCGCCATGGTTATCTATGTAGACACTTTTTACGTATTTGGAATTCAAGGTGCGAAGAAAATTCCTATGAACTACGTCGGTGATCGTTGGCGTAAAATGTTCTTCCGATCATTTGCGTGAAAAGCGCCATAGGTATGGTCCGTGCATAGAAGAAAGCGGAAATTCTAGCTTCTAAGGTTACATCATCAATCGAAGAATGTATAGATCTAATAAGGAATGACCGGAAAAGTTGGGCGTTGCTCACAAAGATTAAAGAGTTGAAGGCGAAATAGAAGTCGAGCTCCCACCACAATCCGAGCCTCAAAACAAGGATGCAATGTGCGAGGACTGTTGGGGTAAAGGCCCTCCTGTTATTATAATTGAGAATCCTCCAGATTGTAGCACCAAGGGCATGCGTTATGGTACTACCCGTATAGTAAGTGCAACTGAAAAAGGGAAAAACATAAAAAGGGCACGAACGAATAGAAAAGTACCGTTCAAACGACGTAAGTGTCGTATTTGTGGGAAGACAGGACACAATAGACGAAGTTGTGAAGAGGCACCATCAAAGAAAAAATTGGGTAAAAATAACAAGGGTAAGAAAAAAGTTGTTGAAGAAGATTCCATTGAGGAAGATGACCAAGACGATGAATATGAGGATATTTATGAAGAAGAAAACATCGACGAAGATGGGGGAGATGATGAAGATGATTATTCATATGATGAATAAGTTGCGGTTCAATAATCATAATGCATTTAACTTTTTACTTTGTTGCTTTTTACGTTGTTCCTGTTTACTCTTTGGATTTTTATGGTTTTATGACTATTTGATCGGGTATGTTCATAAAAATACAAGTATGTTTTCATTACATACTTGCTTCATGTTCACATTATGGTTTTCCTTTGTTTTCTTTTACTATCTTTGATATTTTTGGTTTTTATGCCTATGCGATCTGGGTAGTGTTCATATAATATACAAGTATGTTTTCATAACATACTTGTTTTCATGTTTACGGTATATACATGTTCAAGTACTTGTTTATGTTGTGAGTCTTCATTTTTATGGTTTTCCTTTGTTTCTTTTTGCTCTCCTAATATTTTTTTGGTTTTATGCAAATGTGACCTGGGTATGCTCATAAAAATACATGTATGGTTTCCATTACACACTTTGTTTGTTGTGAACATATTTTTTTTAAGCAAGTTAGATGTCAATATGCATGTTTTCTGCACAAATACATGTATGTTTTGCATTACATTGTTTCATGTTTATAAACTTCAAAATTTAACAAATTTTTCTCATACTTGTGTTGAACATAGTTTGTTATAAGAAATTTGTTTTCAACATCCATGTTTCTGAACAAATATTTCATAAATTAGTTAACTTAACAATACATGCTCATTACGAGCATGAATTAACCCATACCACATCGAAATATCCAATGGCTGTTCAAAATGCAGATGTGAATTTCATTTTCACATCTGACTACACCATATCAAAATTATTTAAGTGCCCTAATTATCCAAACAAAAGCATATTGACCATAGATGTTTTGTGACAAAGACCCTAAACATAAAGTGGAACAAGTTCATAAAATGTTGGCTGGCTACGGATTTCTCCTTGTTTTCATAGTTGTTGTTGACCTTTCCATCTTCACAGCAACTTTTTGTCCTTCAGTTTTTCCCAAATATGCTGCAACCTTGTCTTTATGCACATTGCACTCAGCCAGTAGCATCCTTGCAGCATATTTTAACCTTAACTTCGTCAACTGATTATCCTGCTTCTTACCTTCATTAGCCAAGCCGCACACCCACCTACCCATCGTAGCCCCAGTATAAGCCTCCATGTGGCGCATGACAAACACACCACAGTCGTCCGGCTTGCAATCAGTTTGCCAAGAGAACTCTGGACGGAAAACTTGACACGTTCAATTGCTTCTCCATTTGCAATTCCAACTTTTCGCATGTGTATGCCCAAATTTTGGGACTGCATGAAACAATAAATCAAAACATCATGTCATTTTAACGTACAAAACTCACATGTTTCACTTTTATAACATACTTGAATATGCTATTTTATACTATACAATTATCCTGTTTTCAAGTCTATTGATCATAAAATTTACATACCATAATAGAAGCTAATGTCATGTCACTTATAGCCGTCAATGGAGTTAACTTTTGTACACTGCCCCCTGTCTTTTTGACCTTATTGCTATCAATAAGGGTCACGTTCGGATATTTCAGATTCATGCATATCACAAACATGTGTTGTCCATTTCTAACAGGGATAAAAGCCTACATATTTTTTGATAGCACACATACGCCCAATGTTATAACATAAACAAAATTTTTAATACATTCATAAACATTCATGTCTATACGGATACTTGTATAACTTACAATGTCCACATTTTAAGCATCCCATCCTTCCACGATTCTTGTGACCAACTTTTCCACGTTCAAAATATACAGATTCAGGGCATCCGTTGCCTGCTTTCCATTAATAAATTTCTTCTTATCCTTGTACAGATATGTTATTCTAATAAACATCTATTTAATTTGTCAAAGTTATACAAAAAGTAATCTACTAATACACTTACCACGACATAAGTAGGAAAATAGAATCGTGAGTAGGAGTTGGGGTCTTTGTACTTTTACAATGAATTGAGAAATGCAGACCAACCGTTAATCACAGCATCGGCAATATCATGTCCATGTAGCAGGGTCCGCATTTCGTTCATACTTGTCCTTACCCCATACGCCGTCTCAAAGATTATTTCACTGTAATTAAAGCCCAAAGATTATCATTATACGATATGATATATTAATTACTACTAAACATTGATGTTATCTAAATGACTCTTAAATATGTTACATACCTTCCATCTGTTGTTGTTGTGTTGGTCAGATATGCTTCAATGCTTTTCCTCTTTTGTGAAACGCCATCAACTTCAAGAATCTTGTTATAGTATGGTGATACCATACATTCCGGTAGTCCTCCCACACGTCTAGCACGATTCTTGACTGGTTTCAGACTTCTTAACGGAACTGCATTAACTGGTTCCACGTTTACCCCTGAACTACTCCCAACTACATCTTCTGTTTTTGTTACTTCTTTTATACTGGGTTCGTCTGCTTCTTTCTCCTCGGCATTCTGGGATGGTTGAGTAAATCCAAGACTGAAACTTGGCAACTCGTTTACCCATTCTTTGTCCGCACCTTGGATGCTTGAAACAACCCTGTCTACGGTTGCTATAACCACCGCTTGCGTCTCTGGTCCCATTTTGTAGGCAGGCGACTCCAAGCTACCTCCTACATTCTCATCATTTACACCACTCGTTCCCCTATCTTTCACAACTTCATTATCATGCAACCCGTATTACCTCCTTCATTTGCAGCGTTTGTACCACTCGTCCCTCATGATTACCTTTTAAACACAAGAGCTTCCCTGTCTTGTTGACTCAAATATGTTATCGCGAGTTGCAGGAACAGTCCAAGTCCGTGGCTAGAGTTTTTCGAACGGCCGATTCGTTCGTATTGTCTCAACAATCTTGTTCGACTTCCATATGAATCCCTATACCAAAATACGCGATATATTATAAACCGGGTTTTTTTAGCAACCTACTTGTTGAAAACATTGTAGTAAACATCTATGTTTTTAAAACATAGATGTTTACAAATCTCGTGTTACGTTTACCTCTTCATCATCGGGCATGGTATCTATGTCTTCTTCAATGTACGGCCCGTGCAGTTCACCCATACCGATACATCCATTTGCAATTTCTTGTAGTTCCCGCTCTCTTAACAGTTCTATTGTCCAAAATTTGATTGGAGGTCTAACACGAGGCACGTTGAACCCGTCACACACAGTTGCATCAACGTACGCCATCTGCTTAACATACCATTTATTAGAAACTAGAACATTATACATTTTATCGAATTAAATTACAAAAAAACAGTTCTCAAAACTTACTATTAGAAAAGTAATTGGCCCCATAAAGAAACAGTTCACCATGTCCCTCTTCCAACCTTCTTTGCATCTCTGTAGACATTGCCAAATATAGTTGCACCAATTAATGGAGGACAAATTTGTTCTACTAGTTATGTGATTTAGCACACTCTCATCACATACCCCTTTTCGTTTCGTGCAGCCCATAATCGACGTAATCAAAACAATGAAGTTCAACTTGAAGTTAAAATCTGCAATTCTCGACTTTCGTATTTGAACCTTAATATCACCGGTAAACACTTCTTTTTCACCTCCATACTGCTCTTTCCAGTTTCTCAGCATCTCCTCATCCTTTTCAACCTCTGTTCCATTATATCTATTCCCTCGTTTCTTATTCCTAGAATATCTAAAATAAGCTCCTTTGTAATCATAATACTACCATTTCCTAGTTTTATTTCCATCCTTATAGGGTTGAAATTGTCGACTACATAAAACCCCATCTTAGAAGGTATGCCATCTAACTTCATATCTACTATTCCCCCAAACCCCATTCTCTCGATCCAAAATTTTTGACCAGGTGTCAGTGTTTGTATGGCATCGAATACTACTTTTGGACTATTCCTAGACTGGAAAGAATGCGTACCACCATCTTTAGAACTTTCACCTTTTTCTTTTTCCTTTATTAACAACCTCTATTCCAGCACCTACAATTAACAGATATTACTTTTAGCACACATTCAACATTAATGAAATTTGATTCATAGTATACGTTAGACTTACCCTTCTTTTCAACCATTTCCTTCTTCAATTTTTTGCTTGGACCGGCAACTGTAACATATATGATATACACCATTAACTCCACTTTCAAACATTTTATAACCTTTTATCTTATAATATACACAATTAGCACTTACCATTGCCACTGGATGGTGCTCTTTTCTCTCGGTTAGCCTCAACTTCCGCTTTCCCTTTATTTCGCCCACTCCTTCTGACACCTGGCACGTTAACATCCACTTGTTGTTTAACATCTTTGTACCATCAAATATTGTTCAATTACTAATTAAATACTCTATTATTAGACTCACCGGTATTCCGGTCTGCATTACGAAGTCGTCATCCGAATCCTCTTCCTCTATGTTTATATCGGTGACAATTGGTTCATCATATGCAATTGGTTCCTTTTCTAAGCTCCTTTGTTTCCTCTTCATACCTAATATTCATCAAATATATAAACAATGTTATATATTTACAAAATACAAATCTAAGCAGTTATGTTATTACTTTTATTATTAAAGACATTCAAAACCTTTACAAACACCCATGTACAAAAACATATCAAACACCCCACATAAATTGCACACATACAGGGGGCCTTTATTTTGAGCTACTAAACACACATTCATAAACCTTTTACAAAAACCCTATAAACAAACATATCCAAACACCCATAAAACATGAAATACAATCATATATCTATTTTTTCCCATCTAAGTCAAACACCTCAGATCAAAACCTTTTATCAAAACCATATCCAAACACATCCAAACACCCCAGACACCAACCTTTTATCAAACACAAAATGAACAACCTTTATCAAAACCAACCTTTTTATCAAACAAAACATGAACACCCACATACAAAAACACCCTTGTACACCAACCTTTTATCAAACAAAACATGAACACCCTGCATGCAAAAACATATCCAAACACCCAACATGAAACATGAAATACAACCCTTTATCAAAACCACATATCAAAACACCTATGTACATGAAACATGAAATACAACCCTTTATCAAAACCACATATCAAAACACCCCTGTACACAACCCTTTATCAAAACCCCTTAAACATTAGCAATAACCCTTTACCAAAACCACATAGCCAAACACCCCTGTACACCAACCTTTTATCAAACAAAACATGAACAGCCTTGAAACAAACATGCAATTACAGTCACAAAATACTAAACTATAACATCATTGTACATCCTAGGTACATGCCATAATGGATTAACAAAATAACCATAATAAACTATATAAACCTTCTACACAGTTATTAAAAAGATGAATTTTTATAACAATCACAAATTAACATCATTGTTCATCTTACTTATCAACCATATTCGATTAACACACAAAAACCATAAATAAAACCATAAAAAATCTAAAAAAACATCAATACAGTTATGCAAAACAAAGATGTTTGTCGATTAACCCTTTTCTTCAACATGTATAATTAACGAATCAAAATGTATAATTAACGAATGAAAATCATACCTTTGTTATCAGTAGGTTCTTTTTTGTTAAAGAAATTAGTCCTCATCGTTGTTAATTTGACGGATTGAATCAGATATGTTTTTGGGTTTTAGGGTTTTCTGATGATCTTGTGTGTTTTTGTAGGTGAGAAATTAATGATCGTGTATGTTTTTTGTGTGTTTAAGAAGCTATATTCATTGAAAATATTTGAAAATATAAAATATGATCTCTGCTATCCCGAATATCAAGCATGCATTTATCAAAAATTGTAAAAGGGAAATACCATTTATACCCTTTTATTATTATTTCCAGGAAAATTAATTTTCATTTATTTACAAAAATGCCATTGTTCAATCTCAACCATAATCATGTTAATCCAATGGTAGAAAGAGGGTTCTCGCAGATTCTCGCACTTAACAGGGTTCTCAAAATAAAGCTCCCTATTATATATATATATATATATATATATATATATATATATATATATATATATATATATATATATATATATATATATATATATATATATATAAAAAGAATGAGAAGGCATATGTCACCTTGCCACATCACCATACCCACCCCCCCCCAAAAAAAAATTCCGCCAAAAAAAAAAAAATTGGGGCAAAATTTTTTTTTTCCGCTAAAAATTTCCGCCAAATTTTTTCTGCATCAGCTTATAAAATTTCTTGCATCACAATCATGATTTTAGTGCATTAAGGTTATAAATTACTGCATCACGGTTATAAAGTTCTTGCATCACAATCATAATTTTAGTGCATTAAGGTTATAACCTTGATTTTAGTGCATCATACTTGATGCACTAAACTATTAACTATGATGCGGTAACTTATAATAAAGATGCACCAAAACTTATTAGTGCATTGGGTTATAAGTTCTTCACGTCACAATTATGATTTTAGTGCATTAAGGTTATAAATTATCGCATCACGGTTATAAAGTTCTTGCATCACAATCATGATTTTAGTGCATTAGGGTTATAACCTTGATTTTAGTGCATCATAATTGATGCACTTAACTATTAACTATGATGCGGTAACTTATAATAAAGTGCACCAAAACTTATTAGTGCATTAAGGTTATAAGTTCTTGCATTACGGTTATAAAGTTCTGCATCATAATCATGATTTTCTTGCATTAAGATTAGAGTTCTTGCATCACAATTATGATTGTGATGCGATTTTTATCTTGTGATGCGATCATAAATTTTGGGGATTTTTTTTGCCCAAAAATTTTTTTTGCGGGAAAAAATATTTTTCGGGGGGTGGAAAGGGGGGGTGACATGTCACATGACATGGCATGGTGATGTGGAAAGGTGACACATGTCACCTCCATGCCTTCTCATTCTTTTCATTATAAGAAACTTTTATTTTAACCCTATATATATATATATATATATATATATATATATATATATATATATATATATATATATATATATATATATATATATATATATATATATATATATATATATATATATATATATATATATATATATATATGTATAGTATGTATGTATATATACACACACACGCACACTCATATCTGCACACACATAGACTTTTTCTTATTTTTTCTTTTTGGTTTTACAAAAACGTATCAAAAAATGTACTCGTGACCTTACTTACAGACTTAGTAGTTTGATGCATAACCAGAAACTCATGCCTGATCTTGCTTACTTCAGCCTTTGTAAAAAAGTACTTAAGGAAAATATTTTTAAATTCATTCCACCCCATGCTCTTCACTGCCTCTAAACTACTAGCACCCTTGTTCAGATCTCACTAATCTTTGGCCCTATGTCATACAGATGAGAAGCACACTTAACTTGCAACTGAGAATGACATTCGGTAATGCTAAAGGCTCCTTCCATATCTAAAAGCCACCAATAACTAACTATCAAATCTTTTTGCCCATAAAACTTTGGAGGTTTGCTTACTACAAAGTCTTTATACTTAAACTTATTTCTGGGTCTTTATTTCCTTCAATATTATTTCCTGTTACACCCATTGTTGATGTCCCATTAGTCTTTCCATTAAACCCCCAACTTACAGTTTCTATAATATTTTGAAGGAATGACGAAATTGATGCTTCTAATGCCTGAGCGACTTCAACCGATAACAGCCCCTTTAGTTCTGCTTTGACTGCATCAATGACTTGTTCTCTTTCAACTTCATTATTTTCTTTAAGATATGGGGTATTTTCTCTTTCAAGATTGGGTCCACTATCTCAATATTCACGGGTAAGTGGTGTCGAGCCACTCGGATCCGTTTAGGATGGTTGGGCAAACCTTATCAAGGACGATGAGTCCACAAAAGGGGTGATTCTAACACCTAGGCAAATCCCACATCAACATAGGCTTGAGAGATGATGGGTCTATAAGAAAATATTCATCGACACAACACGCTTTGTGGTCTCTGCGAATAGGTCTCTCCGAAACTACGCAATTAAGCGTGCTCGTGTGAGAGTAGCACTATCCTGGTTGACATGCCGGGAAGTTTCACATGAGAGCTAAAAAAAAAGCCGTGAGCCATCAGGGAAAATGTGTAACATTAGTTTATCATATTTTCAACTTCAACACACATAAAATGTAACACCCCAACCCGATAAGGGTAGAAGTATCACAGTATGGTGTCATATCAGAACATACGTAATGAACATAAATCGACAATGAAGTCTTATAATAAATCTCAAAAGAAATCAAGTCAACAAGACTTATCAAGACATAAATACAAAAGGAAAACTTCAAAATGGATATATAATAACGAGAATCAAATGAAGTCTAAGATGACTAGGCATGGTCTCTAAATCACTCATCTCTCAACCCAAACAATCCCGGCTCTAGCTTATGTACCGCCGCAGGAAAAGAAATGCGGTCGAGCTTAAAAAGCCCAAAGTGAGCATGATATAACGATATAATAATAATGGCCAAGCAGAACAAGGTAATGAAAGTCGAAGAACTGGTATATCAAAGGAGAGTAGGTAAATGAAACATAAGAAAAATGGTCGATTATCCACCACGAGCCAACAAAACAAATCAAATCAAATCATGTATCCATAGTAGCTGTAGTAACCAATAGTAACCATAGCAGATATAACGGACATGGAGTGATCGGCTCCAGTTGTGAAGACGCAGATTGCATTACCGACATCATTCACCGGACAAATCATAACATATCGGATAACGAACAAATCTAGGATGCATCCATACGCCCATGCGAGATAGTGGCCATACAATATATATCGAGCTCATAATCGAGATAATGAAAGGGACGGTGTGGAACATCACTCAACCACACTAAAGTCATGCCATTGGTGCATCAATGACACGGACATGGAACCCCATGCCTAGTGATAGCTCGGTCTCAAAGCGGCGGCAGTCAAGGCAAGGTCATATCAAAAGGATTCATATCAAAGGTTCATAAGTCAAAGGTTCATATCAAAGTCCATAGCAAAAGTTCATAATCAAAGATGCATATCAAAGGTTCATAATCAGAAGGTTCATATCAAAACAGTTCACATAGGAGATTCAATCAAAGGGAGCATAGCAAAGTTATAGGGAAGCCCTAATAAGAAGGCTCAGAGCAAAGGATAACAGTTCAAAACCAATATCGAAAGATGTAAACGAATCATGAGAAACCCCTACTGAAAAGGGATAGAATATCTGTACCTTATTCGAAGCAAATCAATAATGAAAGCAAAATCAAGAATTGAGATCAACCCCGTCGCCCGGAACCTATACGAATTAGATAACGTTCCATAAGAAACAGATTACTCGTTTTAGACGGCTTTCCATTTTAAGTAACTTCTAGTTTAGGTAACTTTCTATTTTAGGCAGGTTTCCATAATTAGTAACTTTCCATAAATGGCAGGTTTCTATATTTAGTAAGTTTAGCCATTTAGGATGCGTTTAAAAGACATATTAGGTTAAATGATTATTATTATACTTTAAAGATCATTTATGTCAAATAACACAAGTTTAGAGTCTAAAGTGTAAATATTATAAAGTGTAGGGTCTTAAGTGTAAACATGCCATTTTTACTCATTTTACTAATTTAGCCCTTTTAGTTCTTATATTTATAATTCAACCCTTTTAGTGTCTGATGAGTGTCTAAATACTCATCATTTTTTATACATTTAAAGCGCAAAACATCTCGAAAACACTCGAAATGCATCAAAATGATAAAAATATCACAAATAAGTGTTTTATGTGTTTTAAATGCAAAAATATCAAAATCGGTGAAAAACGATCAAATTTGCATAATTGGCGCTTTAGTCCCCAAGTTTCAAAAGTTGTCAAAAGCAGGTCCTGGTAAATCTAAATAAAGAGAAATGTTATTCAAGGTCCCCGAAATATTCTAATTTGTCAAAATGGTCCTTGAATAAATCTTTTGTAAATGGCGAAAAGGTCCCCGAACTTTCAAAATGTCAAGTTTGGTCCTGGAAAATTTGAAATTGTCAAAAGCGGTCCTTGTACTTTTGAAGCTTGTCAATATTGGTCATTGTATTAACTTTGAGAAAATTACAGGAATGGCCCCTCAAGTTTGAAGAATTACAAAACTAGTCCTTGTATTTATTTAATTCCAAGACTTGTCAAAACTGAATTGACCCCTGTCATAACCAAATTAGACCCCTGCCTTGACCCCTTTCCCTGTTTTGGACCCTTGGTCAACATCAAGTCAAACAAGCAGAACATTTCCCTCCACCACAGTTTTCCTCCTTCCCCACTTGTCTAGCTCTGCAACACCTCACCAATTCCATCTCCCAACACCTTATCTCTTCCACATCAACTCTCCCATCACCCCTACAATCCACCCCCTAGTTGCAGTTGCAGAACCCTATAAGTCAAATAGCAGTTTTCCCGCCAAAACCAAGAAAATGGCCAAAGTCCTCTAAACTCTCCCATTGGCTAAGATGGGTGGTGGGAAACACTTAAGAGGACACGTGGAGGCTTATGGATGTATAAAAAGGAAGAAAGACAGAGGAGAAGAAAAGTAGCTAGTTTTATTTTTTTCTCTGTAATGTCGTTTTTTAATAAAATGTTTTAGTTTAAGAAAAATGTTGTAGTTTCAAGTTTAATTATCTTAAAGTAAGCTGTTATAGTGTATTAAGATCAGTTTCAAGTGTTAATTCCAGTGGTGTTAAAGATTCATGTTTTAAAGTTTACTGTTGTGAATTTCAAAATAATGTTCCAATACTTAAGCTGCTAAGAGCTTAGTTTATCATTCAAATAAGCTTGTTTAAGCTTGTTAAAGCTTTTCATAAGCTCTCAGTTCAGTTTCAAGCATTTTTGGTTATTGGTCAACAAAAAGTCAATGTGGGTGAATTTGGCAATGGTGATGATGTGGGATGATGCAGAGGTGGATTTGGGTTAAAATGGATCAGTTTAGTATAGTATTGGTTTGGATTTGGCCTGCAAGCAAGTTGGAATCCTGTGAGTACTTATCTCATTTTCAAATTTTCAAGTTGGATTGCATATTTTGCTTGAACCAGTAGTTATAGTCATAATTTGTTTTTACTTGTTTATTTAGATGTATTAAAGATAGTTAAACTCAGTTTGATCCTTAATCCATGTTGGTTCAATAGTTGTTCAGTTTTTAGCTCAAAACAGTTAAGTATAGGTGTGTTTGGATTAGCATGTTAATCTGAGTTTGAATCTTTGTTTGTGTTAGAAAATTGCATTATCTGTCTTAAAACAACCAATTAGACTCATGTGAGTCAGTTAATTGAGCCTTAGAACCTTAAAAGTCAATTTCATGTGTTTACTGTCTTATCAGCTTACTGTTGAGTTTATATAAAAGCAAAAAGTTGTTTTGTGTTCCAATTTCATAGGTCTAGCTTATTTTAGCCTTATTTCATCATAATACTTCAATTTCAGTACATTAATCTAGGTCCAAAGTTCAGAATAGTCAAACTTTATGTTTTGTCAAAAAGTCAAAAATTGAAATCTCAGATTTTCATCAAAATGGCAAGATTTTTATAGAATTTTGTGTTGAGATTCAAGGTCTGAAACTTCTTGGGTATTAACTCTATCAGCTGAACTTTTAAATTTCATGCTTGGTTCATTTTTGTGATTTTTTTTAGTGGACCAAAACACCCTTGGAACACAGCTGCAGGGCAAGGTATTTGCCCTGTCTCAGCAGACCCATACGACCCATCCAACTTTGGTGGTAATTTGTAGTTAACCCAGTGGGTCCCACACCTCATACTTGGGTTCTCCCAACCCCCCTCCTACCAGGGAGTGAAAGTTGACCCATGGTTTGACCTCATACACTCTGGGACCCACCTAAATCAGCACCTCAAATCTGTCCCAAACCACATCAGGTGCTGTTGTACAGCAGGCCCCATATAGCAGTTTTCTTCACATGTTCTAGTGCTTAGTTTGAGCTTATTCTCATTCCTTAGCTTAATTTAGGATCAACTTGTCCTAAAACATTAGTTACATACCATTTCTTAAGCTTAGAAATCCATTTAAGTCAAAATCAGTTTCTTATACAAAAGTCATAATATCTTCAAAACTAGTTTTTACATGAACTTTGTGGATCATTAGTGAACTCATCTTTGATCTTAAGAGTTTGAAATCTTGGATTATCAAACTTCAGCTGACTGTTATTCCAAATACCATTTTTGTGAAACTTTCTGGAGTTTTTATAAGGGTCAAACCAGCTCTTGTTCTAGCCGTTAACTCCCCTGTGCATAGTTTTCAATTCCACCTAGTGAATCTAGCTTCTTGCAGAGCTTGCACAGGCTTCAATATAGCTTGTCAGATTCTCAAATTTGGTCCAATTACTCTTTGACTGGTGAACTTTAGTTCTTAGTTTCTGGTTTTCAGATTGCTTCATTAAATAAGCAGTCATTATAGCTTAAAGTTGGAATGTTGGATTGTTTTTAGCTTAGTAGTGTAATTAAACCAAATCATTTCAGCTTGCATCTCAGAGGGTTAGAGTAGTTGATATTGGTCAATCCTAAAGACTTTTAGCATATTAAAGCTTCTGTAATCAGTGGGTGACTTGTTTGGTTCATTTGGCTTATTTTAGTGCTTATTTATAAGCACTTGTGACATCAGTTTCATATTCTTCCTAGTAACCACCTGTTTTTCCAATTTTCATAGCTTCTTAATATAATTTTAGAGTTTTCCTGAAATTTTCAGATTTTTCCTAGCTGTTTTGCTATTTTTCTTAATTTAAATTAGTTTTTAAGTTTTTTAAAATAGTATTTAATACAAAAAATTAAGAAAAGGTTCAAAAAAATAATTTTTCATTTTTATTAAGTTAAGATAAATATAAAAAGTAAAAAAGTAATTTTCCATATTTTTCATAGTTTATTTTGTAATTTTTAGTGATTTAATTAGTTTTTAATAGTTTAAAATTAGTAGAAAATAGAAAAATAATCAGAAAAATACAAAAATAGTTTTGAAAATTCTATTTTGATATTTTAGATTTTTCTAAGTCTTAATTTTATTTTTCTAGGTTTATTTCTTATTTTCTTGTATTTTAGGCTAATATTAAATAGTTAAAAATAGTTTTTAATTAATAATAATTAGATAAATAGTTATAAAAATAATTTTCTTTTTCTATAAATTTTCTTATATCATTAGGATTGTAAAAATGTATTTTTCATATTTTTAGGATTTATATTGTATAAGTTTCACGTTTTTATTTGTACGTTTACGTAATTTTGTTTTAAAACGTAAGTTTTAGGTTTTAAACGTTCATCATTTTAAATATAGTGATAGCGTTTATTTAATAGATTTTACCTTTTTAATTTCCTTTAATTTGCATTTAAGCCCCTGTAGTTTATGGTTTTTTTTCCTTAGTTATAATAATCTTCAAATCTCTTTTCCCGTTCAAATCTCTCGATCACTACACGTTTGACTATTCTCGCACACTCGTTGGGACTTAACGACACTGGGAAACACTATACTCTCCCGATCTTCATTGCATTGGTGCTTGAGCTGTTTTAAGTTCCTTACGGTTTGGTCATTCATGAGTGATCACCGCAAGAAAACTCGACTATTCAAGACGGATCAAATTTTGGCGCCACGCCGGGAGCATTGCTAATAGTCTTACGTTTAGCGATTAGTGATTTGAATAATCACTCCTTGTTCATACCATCTTTTAAAATCAAAACCCAAAAGATTTTCATTCTTAGTTTTTACATCATGTTTTCAAAATACCAAAAATATTCCTCTTTACCCTCCTACCCTTTTGATTCTTTATCCCTTTACCTCTATACATTTGATTCTAAACTTTTATTCTCATGGAATCTCTCGAGAACGACTGGGACGGTTTAAAAGCTTGAGACTTTATCACAAATGTCTAGAATTGTGTTATTCGTGATGATCCATTGATTCGCATAGGGAAATAGAGCGAGAAACCGGGGTGACAAAGGACCGTGTACTTCCTCCGATAATGGAGGTACTAAATCGTCCAACCCACGGTTATCCAAAGATCTAATCCTCTATTGCTCCTAAGCCGTCTAGAATTGATCCTAAACTTTCACGATTTACTGGTTAAAGCAAACATGCAGAATTGGGACCGGTGACTCATAAGAATGACTTGCCTAATCTTCACGTTTCTCAAGAACCGAACCGGAGACCATAACTAAGTGGTGGAAATTGCTAGCTCTCGAGCACACCACTTGTCCCACCTCCGGATTTTTCAAAATGTTCTTCGAGACTTGATAGTCATTCGATCACCATGTTGGTTTTGTCGATTCTTTGAATAAATGATTCCTTCTCATAACTCTCAAATAGAATCGTTTATTCCTTGTGTCGGTTGTGGTGAGCCTCTTTATGGTTCACCCGCCGTTGGTGTACATGTGTACAATGTGGTAATGATATCCGTAACGGAGTTGTTTGTTTTGTGGTTCGAGGAATTCATTTGATTATGATCCTAATCGAACTCATTTAACGACCCTCAAACTTTCCAATTACCCACCACAGACCGACTCATCTTCATATAACCAACATTACCGCTGTGAGTATTGTGGAGGTCCTCACCAAGGATTTGAGTGTCAATCAGAAACACGTTTGTCTGAACAGTTTTGGTAACACTCGTGACTTTGAAATGACCAAATTCCATACTATTCACATGACCACCCACAACAATCATTTTGTTGTGAACTGTGGAGGTCCCCATTCCGGCTCACGATTGTCAAAGGGAATCCATTTCCTTGTAACAATTACGACTATCCATATCACGACCAACCTCCACAAGTGCCAAATAACTCAAACTCCTCAACAAACCCAACAAGACTCTTATCTAGAGCTTCGAGTTCTTGAAAAGAGGTGAGGAGTTCAATAAAACTATACTTCATAATATTCCAAGATTTCTTGTGTACATTGTGGGGTCCTCATGATGATTATCAATGTCAACCTTCCGGTTTTGACAAATCTCCACTCCCACAATGTCCTCGTCATTCCAAATTCATGAGAAATCCATGGAAGAATTGCTAGTCAAGAAGCGGTCGCTAAAATAAAATCCCAAATTGCCTTTGAGAAATCATTAGGAATCAATTGCGAAAGAAAAGCGGCAAGATCTAGCTCTCAATTTCGTTTTATTCCCGATGGATGATGATGATGATGATACACTTGATTCATCAAATTCATCGGATGATATCCCAGCAGCTTGAGATTCCATCTCAAACAACTGCTATCACACCAAGCTCCCACTCACTCTCTCGAGCATGGGGACGAGCATCCCGACACTGCGTTCTCGAAAAGGAATCGGACGAATTCATAAAGTCTAGTGTTGAGAACCTTGTCCCAATCCCAAGAGAGTCACAGGAATTCTTGATCATATGTGTGATATCCTCCTCCTCTTATCTTCCAAAATGATCATATTGAGATGTTCTCCGATTCTAATGATAATGATTCGTTATCTTGTGGAGACATCGTTTATGTGGAGGATTTACCTTCGAGCTTGTTAGCTTAGAAGAAGAGAATGATGAAGTTATCGACATCGAAATCAAAGATGAAGCACTTCGTGCAACATTCTTGAATGTCGGTCTTCTCATTTCTAAAATCGAGGCTTTCAATGAAAACCTATTTCATCTCCTATCCCCATTAAGGATAGTGACATTCTTTCCGATGATTCTATTCCGGAAATGAAAGCCTTCTGTTCTAATGATATGGGAGAGAAGATTAGTGGCGCACCACTTTTCATTCTCATAATTCTCTCCCGATTATGAATCATATACATTGGAGGAGTTCGCCGGTGAACCCATCGATACCAATTCGAATATGATTCATTTACCTTCGAGGAGTTCTCCGTGAACTCACTCATATCATATCTCCGCGGAGTATGATAATTTCTACTTTGATCTAGACACACCCATAATATGTCTTGATCAAGTAAGCTTAACGAGGAGATTCATGCAACTATGAATTCTCCTATCGAGGATGAAGAGTTAATCATGATTTGTATCATGATTTTCTTTCTTTCTTCATATATCCCGTGGTTTCTCCTGTTCTTCACTCCTTCGGGAATGAAGACATTATCTTTGACCGTGCATTTCCATGTACCATTTGTGAGCCGGGTGCGTCATGTCTGTATCTCATCGGTGTGGAACTTTCACGTACTTCAATGTTTATTCAAACATCTTGAATGAAAGTCCGATGGAGATTGTCTTTTCCACTTACTTCCCATGAACAAATTAATTCGGGGTCGAGTCAAGCTAGCGACTCGGTAATCAAAAACAAGAGCTTAACATGGGTTTTCACCGTGTGTACCACCCTAGTGTGGGGAGATGCCCCATGTTGTATATAGATCTAAAAATGAATGAAAATTGTAAATATTAAAAAGAGAATAATTGTTGTGTTTCCACACTTAGCTAGTAATGTTATCTTTTACGTTCTAAGTTTCGGCATTACAATGTAGGTACTTTGAATATTGAGGACAATATTCATTTCTAAGTGTGGGGAAATTCTCATAATTTTGATCATAAATGTACCCTTTTAGTCCCTTTTTCCCCAAAATGGCCAAATTTAAAAAAAAAAATTTTAGTGGAAGTACTATGTACTAAACACAACAAATGGTAATCAGTCCACCATGTCTAAACCACATAAGGATTGGCTAATCCAGAGCAAACGGCTCTTGGTAAAGATATCTCAAATCCGTTGACGACACAATTTGCCCAAAATTGTATGGTATTCACCACCATATCCTTAAAAGTGAAGAGTTGGCTAGCCCGCAAGTTTATGGCTTGTGGTAAAGCGATGGAAAATCCATAATTGGTATTCAGCTCACCAAAGATAATGTTGATAATTTATCTAAGAGTTGGCTAGTCCGAGTACGGCTTCGGTAAAGACAAAATCAAATCCGTTGAAAGTCGGTGGTTTGCTCAAAATCACATGGTTATCGGTGTACCATGGTTCTTACTGAACTGAAACATTTGGCTACTCCGAAGTAATGGCTTTTGGTAAAGAGATAAAATCCATTAATTTTTCTCAAAACATTGCTAGGGACTAGCAATATCTTAGTATGGGGATTGATGAGTGTCTAAATACTCATCATTTTGTACTCATTTAAACGCAAAAACATCCGAAAACACTCGAAATGCATCAAAATGATAAAAATATCACAAATAAGTGTTTTATGTGTTTTAAATGCAAAATATCAAAATCGGTGAAAACGTATCAAATTTGCATAATTGGCGGTTTAGTCCCCAAGTTTCAAAAGTTGTCAAAAACAGTCCCCGGTAAATCTAAATAAAGAGAAATGTTATTCAAGGTCCCTGAAATATTCTAATTTGTCAAAATGGTCCTTGAATAAATCTTTTGTAAATGGCGTAAAGGTCCCCGAACTTTCAAAATGTCAAGTTTGGTCCTCGAAAATTTGAAATTATCAAAACGGTCCTTGTACTTTTGAAGCTTGTCAATATTGGTCATTGTATTAACTTTGAGAAAATTACGGTGAATGGCCCTCAAGTTTGAAGAATTACAAACTAGTCCTTGTATTTATTTAATTCCAAGACTTGTCAAACCGAATTGACCTTCGCCATAACCAAATTAGACCCCGCCTTGACCCCTTTCCCCTTTTGGACCCTTGGTCAACATCAAGTCAAACAAGCGAACATTTCCTCCACCATGCTTTTCCTCCTTCCCACTTGTCTAGCTCTGCAACACCTCACCAATTCCATCTCCCAACACCTTATCTCTTCCACATCAACTCTCCCATCACCCTACAATCCACCCCCTAGTTGCGCTTGCAGAACCCATAAGTCAAATAGCGCTTTTCCGCCAAAACCAAGAAAATGGCCAAAGTCCTCTAAACTCTCCCATTGGCTAAGATGGGTGGTGGGAAACACTTAAGAGGACACGTGGAGGCTTATGGATGTATAAAAGGAAGAAAGATGAGGAGAAGAAAAGTAGCTAGTTTTATTTTTTCTCTCAGAATGTCGCTTTTTAATAAAATGTTTTAGTTTAAGAAAAATGTTGTAGTTTCAAGTTTAATTATCTTAAAGTAAGTCGTTATAGTGTATTAAGATCGGTTCAAGTGTTAATTCCGGTGGTGTTAAAGATTCATGTTTTAAAGTTTCTTGTTGTGAATTTCAAAATAATGTTCCAATACTTAAGTCGCTAAGAGCTTAGTTTATCATTCAAATAAGCTTGTTTAAGCTTGTTAAAGCTTTTCATAAGCTCTCGATTCGCTTTCAAGCATTTTTGGTTATTGGTCAACAAAAGTCAATGTGGGTGAATTTGGCAATGGTGATGATGTGGGATGATGCAGGTGGATTTGGGTTAAAATGGATCGCTTTAGTATAGTATTGGTTTGGATTTGGCCTGCAAGCAAGTTGGAATCTCTGAGTACTTATCTCATTTTCAAATTTTCAAGTTGGATTGCATATTTTGCTTGAACCAGTAGTTATAGTCATAATTTGTTTTACTTGTTTATTTAGATGTATTAAAGATAGTTAAACTCGGTTTGATCCTTAATCCATGTTGGTTCAATAGTTGTTCGCTTTTTAGCTCAAAACAGTTAAGTATAGGTGTGTTTGGATTAGCATGTTAATCTGAGTTTGAATCTTTGTTTGTGTTAGAAAATTGCATTATCTGTCTTAAAACAACCAATTAGACTCATGTGAGTCGATTAATTGAGCCTTAGAACCTTAAAAGTCAATTTCATGTGTTTACCGTCTTATCACCATCGTTGAGTTTATATAAAAGCAAAAGTTGTTTTGTGTTCCAATTTCATAGGTCTAGCTTATTTTAGCCTTATTTCATCATAATACTTCAATTTCAAGACATTAATCTAGGTCCAAAGTTCGAATAGTCAAACTTTATGTTTTGTCAAAAGTCAAAATTGAAATCTCGATTTTCATCAAAATGGCAAGATTTTTATAGAATTTTGTGTTGAGATTCAAGGTCTGAAACTTCTTGGGTATTAACTCTATCAATTGAACTTTTAAATTTCATGCTTGGTTCATTTTGTGATTTTTTTAGTGGACCAAAACACCCTTGAAACACATTGCAGTGGCAAGGTATTTGCCCTGTCTCAAGAAACCCATACGACCCATCCAACTTTGGTGGTAATTTGTAGTTAACCCAGTGGGTCCCACACCTCATACTTGGGTTCTCCCAACCCCTCCTACCAGGGAGTGAAAGTTGACCCATGGTTTGACCTCATACACTGGGACCCACCTAAATCAAGACCTCAAATCATCCCTAAACCACATCGGTCTTTGTTATGCAATGAGCCCCATATAGCGCTTTTCTTCACATGTTCTAGTGCTTAGTTTGAGCTTATTCTCATTCCTTAGCTTAATTTAGGATCAACTTGTCCTAAAACATTAGTTACATACCATTTCTTAAGCTTAGAAATCCATTTAAGTCAAAATCGGTTTCTTATACAAAAGTCATAATATCTTCAAAACTAGTTTTTACATGAACTTTGTGGATCATTAGTGAACTCATCTTTGATCTTAAGAGTTTGAAATCTTGGATTATCAAACTTCAATTGATCGTTATTCCAAATACCATTTTGTGAAACTTTTCGGAGTTTTATAAGGGTCAAACCACTCTTGTTCTAGCCGTTAACTCCCGTGCATAGTTTTCAATTCCACCTAGTGAATCTAGCTTCTTGCGAGCTTGCACAGCTTCAATATAGCTTGTCGATTCTCAAATTTGGTCCAATTACTCTTTGACTGGTGAACTTTAGTTCTTAGTTTACGGTTTTCGATTGCTTCATTAAATAAGCGGTCATTATAGCTTAAAGTTGGAATGTTGGATTGTTTTAGCTTAGTAGTGTAATTAAACCAAATCATTTCAGCTTGCATCTCGAGGGTTAGAGTAGTTGATATTGGTCAATCCTAAAGACTTTTAGCATATTAAAGCTTCGTAATCGGTGGGTGACTTGTTTGGTTCATTTGGCTTATTTTAGTGCTTATTTATAAGCACTTGTGACATCGATTTCATATTCTTCCTAGTAACCACCTGTTTTTCCAATTTTCATAGCTTCTTAATATAATTTTAGAGTTTTCCTGAAATTTTCAGATTTTCCTAGCTGTTTTGCTATTTTTCTTAATTTAAATTAGTTTTAAGTTTTTTAA
The DNA here is from genome assembly GCA_022545495.1 of Chrysanthemum lavandulifolium. Lineage (NCBI taxonomy): Eukaryota > Viridiplantae > Streptophyta > Magnoliopsida > Asterales > Asteraceae > Chrysanthemum > Chrysanthemum lavandulifolium. The sequence continues at coordinate 162,979,053 of CM040238.1, read as the reverse complement.
AATAGTATTTAATACAAAAAATTAAGAAAAGGTTCAAAAAATAATTTTCATTTTTATTAAGTTAAGATAAATATAAAAATTAAAAAGTAATTTTCCATATTTTCATAGTTTATTTTGTAATTTTAGTGATTTAATTAGTTTTAATAGTTTAAAATTAGTAGAAAATAGAAAAATAATCATAAAAATACAAAATAGTTTTGAAAATTCTATTTTGATATTTTAGATTTTTCTAAGTCTTAATTTTATTTTTCTAGGTTTATTTCTTATTTTCTTGTATTTTAGGCTAATATTAAATAGTTAAAAATAGTTTTTAATTAATAATAATTAGATAAATAGTTATAAAATAATTTTCTTTTCTATAAATTTTCTTATATCATTAGGATTGTAAAATGTATTTTTCATATTTTTAGGATTTATATTGTATAAGTTTCACGTTTTTATTTGTGACGCTTACGTAATTTTGTTTTAAAACGTAAGTTTTAGGTTTTAAACGCTCATCATTTTAAATATAGTGATAGCGTTTATTTAATAGATTTTACCTTTTAATTTCCTTTAATTTGCATTTAAGCCCCTGTAGTTTATGGTTTTTTTCCTTAGTTATAATAATCTTCAAATCTCTTTCCGCTCAAATCTCTCGATCACTACACGTTTGACTATTCTCGCCGCACTCGTTGGGACTTAACGACCTGGGAAACACTATACTCTCTCGATCTTCATTGCATTTGTTGAGCTGTTTTAAGTTCCTACGGTGGTCATTCATGAGTGATCACCGCGTAAGAAAACTTGACTGTTCAGCACGGATCAGTGTCAATATTTACAAATCAACATATATACACGTAAACAAGCCCTACTTTTTATTCATGATTTTATGTAGTAAGAATTTAGGTTAGTCTTAGCCCCTTTTTAATATCTTCAATACATGTTATACACATAAAAAGGGCATGCGCATAGACTAATTTATATGACCGACCAGATTAATAACTTAAACAACATATACATATAGGTTTAAGTTAAGATTTCATGTAGCATAAATAATAGGTATTTCATGGCTTGGTGTTAACACTTTATATGACATGTTTTATGGACAAAAAGACATGCGTACTAAGTCTGTACAATATGCACGACCAGAAACATAATTCAAAACAGAAAACAAGGAGTGCATGGTTCGACATATATAATGATCTTTTCATGATTTTATGTTGTCCATATGTTAGGTTATCTCATGGTTTTGTTTTAATAATAAGGAGGCATGTTTTAAAGTGATACAAGCATGTGTATGGTATCCATTCCCATGACCTATTTAAGAACTCAAACAAAGACTTCCACATGGTTTTTATGTAGTACATATAAGGCTAGTTTTAATCATTCATGTAACATATTTTATTAAGCACTTTCATGCGTATGATAGGTATTTTACACGACCAGATTTATGACGAAGAAGACGAGATGAAGGCTGCAATGGTTACCTTTGAAGCGTGATCAAGTAAGGAGAACAAAGGGACAAATAAAGCAACCTCAAGTACCCGTACGTGCCCTAATTCACCACGACAGCAGCAGCAAAAGAAACCCACAACAAAACCAAATCAATACTCGAAACCACCACGTGAATTTAGCTTTGAAAAGAAGTCTTCAAACCTATCCTTGGACTGATTTTGTGTCGACAGGAAAAGAATGGAGGAAGTGTTTTTGCCGTATACTTTTCTTGGGAGATTAGGGTTTTTAGTTTAGAGATAGAATGGTACATTTAATATGGTGGTGAGATCCTACATTGTTGGGATTTGGCGTGTGATAGGGCCGAACAAAGGGCAATCACAATTAAATTTTACACCTTATTGATTCACTTTCCAAATTACTTGTGTATGATAATTAACTTGTTATTTAAAAAGGTCCAAGTAACATGTTTATGTGTTATATGTATATCTTTATTAAGTTAAGTGTAAGTATATCTTCAATGTCCCATGCAAATCATTATAGATTAAGTATTTAACGAGTTCGATTTATTTTACGAGTTATCTGCTTTAGGGGCATCATGGTCAATTTACATGTTTGTGATTTTTAGGGTTTTACATAAAACATTAATGTATTATACATTTGTGGCTCAAACGCTGTCGTTTTGATGAAAAGAAGAAACATACGGTGTTGCATTGATCCGGATGTGCAATTTTGATGAGTAGAAGGAACAAACGACTTCGTTAGGACGAAGAAAAAGTTTCAAAACAACCCTTAGACTATATGGCAAGTTGTGAAAGTCACTCGTATTTTTAGTTTTTACGACTTTTTATATAACAAACTTTATTTATCAAATGTATAACAAATATCCAGCAATTTTTATTTATAAAAAAATATACCGATGAAAAGGCCTCTAAATTGCGAACAAAATAAGCTTAATATTGATATGATTTTGACATACGTATGATTTTATAAAAAAGTGTTGAAGTTTTGTAAATATAAAATAAAATTCAAAACATACCCGTAAACTATCTAACAATTTGCAAAAAACTATCTTGGACTTTATTTTTATTTTTTTAAATCGCAACACCCTTTTTGGACTATGTAACAAGTTACGAAAACTACCCTATGCTTTTAGCTATTTACGGTTTTTTATATAACAAATTTTATTTATCAAATATCTAAAATATATCTAGCGATTTTTTTAATAAAAAATATACCGATGAAAAGGTCTCTAAATTGCGAACAAAATAAGCTCAATATTGCAATACTTTTGAAATACGTACGATTTTATAGAAAATGTTAAAATTCAATAGTTTTTGTAAAAATAAAATAAAAATTAAAACACACCCTTAAACTATATAAATTTACAAAAACTACCTTTAACTTTTTATAAAAAAAAAATCACTAACACCCCCGTAATTTGTTACTTCAGCTTCTCAATTTTTTCATAATAAATTTAAAATAAAATAAGCCATAAATTGCAATGCTTTTTTATTTACGTACTTTTTATGGAGAAATTGCTTATTTTTTCTGTAATAGGTCAAAATGATTACAAGTGTTTAAATGGTATAGATGGTAATAGATAAATAATATGAATTGTGTTATACAATTTAGTTATATGAAAAGTAATGAAATTATACTATATATACATATACAATATTTTTATTGTCGAGAAAGCAAAGTAATTAAAAGATTTAACTGATCAAACAATACAACATTGCAAAGGGCATGCATTTATATAAAGTATAAATAAAATATAAGAAGCATCGGGCGGTCTGCAGGCATTATTTGAAATCAAATCAGTAGAGCTTATGTTAATGTGCTCACTTAACATAGTTAAAAAACAAATTAGATGTACGAGTTTGTATTTCTATACTTATATTTTCATTAACATGCATATTTTAAAGATTATTGCGACCGATAAGACATTGTAATTAATACACTCAAATACAATTTTAAATTAAAGCATTTATGAAAATCCATGAACGCGTGGCTCACTGATTAACCTCGACTACAAACATTTATCGATTTGATATAAATATGAGATTGACATTGTTGAAGTATTTAGTGAGTTTAAAAAAAAATCGACGGTTTTTATATTTAAATTGCAAAATTTGACATCATCCAGATATTTTACCAAATCAAAAACCAAAAAACGTAATATAATTCAGATTCAGTCTTTTCAAGCACCTCTTAACAGTAAGATGTGGTAGCAAAATTCAAACTAAAAACATGTTAATGAAATAAACACACCTAAAGTTCATTAATTATTAGGCAGTGATTAATTGCTTAAGTGAAGGTTTTGCAGGAGATTAAGATCGTCATATTGTAGGCCAATAGTTTTGATAATTGGATACTACATCCAGAAATGTAATAGATTGCTAAAACTAATGATATGGTATATGGACCAAGCCTTTCTTGAAAAGTAAGCCAACGCTACAAAATTATATTGGATGTTAATTCATTTGTGTGTTTAGAATCATTGGGGTGCTCTAGTGATATTACATACCTACCTGCTATGGTATACGTATCATGTTAAACGATCGACTATAGGTGCTATGGTATACGTATCATGTTAAACGACCGACTATAGGTGCTATGGTATACATATCATGTTAAACGACCAACTATAGCTGCTATCGTTCTCTATATTTGTGAATATTTTGTCATGATTACCATGTTCGTGAACATAAGAGTTTTACTCAAACTCAAGTTTTTTAAAAGTTAAAAATTGTAGGGCGGGGAATAAAACTTTTGTAATTCCGTAAACAAAAGAGTTTACATTAATAAACAAGTTAAAAGACGGTAAATTTTGTTGTTGCAATACAACTTTGCTTGTTCTTTGGAGCTTTATTACCATTAGACCCCTTAATCGTTGCAAGTATTTGACTGTAGGCAATTTGCGTGCGCTATACATCATATTCAATATTAACAAGCTCAACTTGCACCACTACACATTACTAACCAAACTAAAAAAAAGTAACGAAAATTTTCTTGGAATGATTACAAAAAAATCACATCAATTAAAAACCCGCCATGACTCATATCTCTCTCACATACTTATTACACCAAGAAAACACACACTTGACACTGATACTTCATATTCTTCATTAAAAAACAGTTCATTTCATATGATCATCACAAAAAAAACTTCAAAAAATTCAAACTCTTAAACAACATTGTTTGATCGTAATGAATTTTTTTAACTTGCCTATTGGAAAAAGAACTAGACATCAATGTATGCTCAAGGTAGTAACTTGTTTAAATATTTGATCAACTTTTTATTATATGTACGTTTAGATATGTTACAATATAATAGTGTTTGGTAAAAAGAATATTATCATGTAAATTTCTAACCCAAACGTATCAAGAACTCGAGTAAAGAGATATATTGACGATTGGGTTATTTATGTTATTCCAAGCATCGGGGTTTTAGTTATGTATTAATAGTTGCAATAAAGTGTATTTTTTTAAACTATAATTTTTGCCGGGGACATGTTCCCGGGGAAAGGTTTATGGAATTTTCCGCGACAATTAGCATGCTTTGGACTTTGGTCAAACTTTGGTGCACGTAAAATACACTTTCAGCGGGGACTCATCCCCAGATAAAGAGTGCGTTGAATTTTGACTTTTGGTCATGATCCAGTTAACTTTTGTCGGGGACATGTCCCCGCGGAAAGTGTGCGTTGAAATTTCCACAACAAGTCAGCGAATTCATGTGCCACGTCAGATTCAATTTTGTCGTTTAGCGACTTTCTCCGGGGACTTTTTGTCCCCGGCGAAAGGCCCCGTCCATCCGATTGTTGTAGTGTAAGTGAAGGTTTTGCAGGAGATTAAGATCGTCGTCATATTGTAGGCCAATAGTTTTGATAATTGGATACTACATCCAGAAATGTAATAGATTGCTAAAACTAATGATATGGTATATGGACCAAGCCTTTCTTGAAAAGTAAGCTAACGCTACAAAATTATATTGGATGTTAATTCATTTGTGTGTTTAGAATCATTGGGGTGCTCTAGTGATATTACATACCTACCTGCATGGCTACCTACCACTTACGTTCAGTTAACCCCCAGTAAAACAGGATTTTAAGAAATTTGGTGTTTAGTAAAACAAATATTGAACGATATGATATGATATAAAGTATTTAGGTCGCCTTGAATGATATGTGGATGAAACAACTAACCAGACCATCATATACTTTGTCGTATAAGATACTCAAATCTAGGGGTGAAAACGAGTCGAGCCGAGCTCGAGCCTGCCAGAGCTCGAGCTCGGCTCGTTTATATTTAAAAAGCTCGAGCTCGAGCTCGAGCTCGTTTCGAGCCTCACATTTTGAGCTCGAGCTCGGCTCGTGAAATTTTTCACAAGCTCGAGCTCGGCTCGATCTCGACTCGTTAACATAAGGCTCGAGCTCGTTAACACGTTTATACGTATAGAAAATATATATACGTATATATTTCTAGGGCTCGTTTAGGCTCGCGAGCCTAAACGAGCTTTTTGTATAGAGCTCGGGCTCGAGCTCGATTATTAAATTAGCCCAAACTAAGGCTCGAGCTCGGGCTCGAGCTCATTTTGGCTCGGCTCGTTCGAGCTTTTTACCGATCCGATCCTGAGCTTTTCGCGAGCGGCTCGGCTCGTTTCCACCCCTACTCAAATCTGTTACGTCATTCATTATCTAGTCTTAAAATTGCAATATACTCGATCCGTATAATTTTAAGTTAAGAGTATGTGTAATATATGGCAAGAAAGTCGTTTACTTTGTCAACTAGTATCGATACTTTATGTATACGAGGTACTTCATGAAAGGACGACATTTTTTAAACTTCAACATGCAACGTAAACTTATTTCAAATAAACTGAATCAATCTAGATTTTCATGCAATTTAGTCCAGTAATTATTATGTTGGCCGGCTGCTCTTAGTACTCTTGCTATATATAGTAACTCCTCGTTCTTCCAAGACATTCACAAATCCTTACTTCCTTAGTGACTAAATGGGTTCTTCTAAAATCATCTCCTTTTTATTTCTTGCTTGTACCTTGTTCTTGATGAGCGGTACTTCTTTGGCTCAGCTCACACCCGACTTCTACGCCGAAACTTGCCCTAAGGTATTCGAAGTTGTTGGCTCAGTGGTTAAGGTTGCTGTGCTAAGGGAGAAACGTATGGGTGCATCCCTCCTTCGGCTCCATTTTCATGATTGTTTCGTTAATGTATGTGGTTTTCTTTCTTTTAGCTAGTTGATTTAGTTTATAGATTCACGGTGGTATGGTGCATTTCTCTATCATATAAGTAAATTTGGTATGATGGGTTTTTGCAGGGTTGTGACGCGTCAATTCTACTAGATGATACGCCTTCATTCAGAGGAGAAAAAACCGCCAATCCAAACGTTAATTCAGCTAGGGGTTTTGAAGTGATCGATGATATCAAGTCAAACGTTGAAAGGCTTTGTCCTGGTGTTGTCTCGTGTGCTGATATATTAGCTATTACTGCTCTTGAATCTGTCCTTGCTGTAAGTATAATTTCATTACTCGTGTTACTAATTGTGTCGCATCCATAGTGAACGTTGTTGCATAGTGTTGAGTGAGTGATCGAGTACCGATACATTTAGAGATGCAAAGATGACGTGGCCAACAAAATTTTGAGTTTGAACAAAAACACATTGTGAGTTTTCGATGGAGAATTTCATATTTCTCGGGCCTTAAGTTTCAAAATGGCATATTTAGTTATTTACCCAATTTAGGGCTTAGTGTATAAGGAGTAGCTACTGGGTTACCCGCGCGTTGTGACGACGGATACTTTATAATCAAAAAATTTATCGTTCACATATTTTTCGTGATAATGATTTTATGCATGGCGAAAATTTTGAGGATTAACTTTATCACACACTATTTCATATTAAATGCTAAGTATACGTGCATCGCGATGCAATGGCGATACCAAAACATTAGTCAGTAATATTATGTGGTTATAATAACTGATGGTGATAGATACATGCTAATGAGTAGATGTTATGTAATATTTGTCACAATATTATATAACGTGTAAACATAAAAAATCTTAGTGCATTATATGTTTATAAGTTTTCATACTTTACAGATCATTTAAAAATCTTCGTACGTTGACGTCTACGATTGTTATCAATCGAATTTATTGCAAACCGATTATGATTTCACAAAACTTGTAATAAAATATATAAATGACAAAAAAAATTAAATATCGTAACCAAACAAAAATTTGGCATTAAACTTATATTAGTGAATGCTCAAAATACTTATGTGTAAAATAATAATTTTTTAATGTATTATACATAGCATTAATTAATTGTACATGTTGCATATTAAGCTGTATTATTTAAAATTAAGTCATTTAATGAAAGAAAATGTCTTCCTTCATTATAAAATAGTTATATATTTTAAAAGTAAGAGTCTCGGTATTACATAGGATTTCTGGCTAATAACAAATGTGACCACATTTAACTTGTATATTATCTAGTCAAGTCCTATGTGTCACTTTGATTAAACTGTTTTATCATTGGTTAGGCAATTTTATCATTGGCTCGCTACGCCTTTTAAGCCAGGGGTCATGTAGCCACAATTACCGTTCAAAAAAAAAAGATAGATTATTTGTGCTGAAAGCTAACAAAATAAACAAATAATCCAATGACTTTTTTCCGGAACGTCAAGTCTTATATCTTACTCCTATATAATGCATATATACCAAAAGGTCTTAGAAATTGAAGAGGTACATATATTAATGTTCATTGTACAATAACATAAAGCTAAATCTTATCTCTACTATTTATAAAAAATATATGTTCATTTTTGAAACTTAAATAACTTAAAATTGATTAATGTTAATGAACTATTATACACTTGATTAAAAATGGTAATAACATATATTATCAAATTGGTATTTTAAATATTGTTTAATTCTTAAACTTTTATTATTTTTTGTTTCAAACCTATTTTATTGAACCCGTAAGTTTTGTAACAATAGTCAAATCAGAATCACGATTTTACAAGTATAATTATTTGTCGTTATATTTTATCGTTTCGCATAGTATTCGTCTAGTCCTATAAAATGCAACTATTAATAAGTCTTAAAATTTTAAAAGGTACAAAATATTAATGCTCATTGTACAATAATACAAAAGCTAAAGTTAAGTAATTCAATTATTATACACATTTATGTATATACACCGCCAATCATTTTTAATAATTATAAATGCGAATTCAATATCAATCAAAATAGTTAAATAATAAGTCAAGAGCTATTAATGCAAGTTTAACTGTTAGTTATGTTGCGAGTGTATAAAGACTTCAATATCAATAAAAGACATAATAATGATTATATTGCGGCTACAAAAGTTATTAATGCAAATTTAATTGTTACTTTTGTCATGTGTGAGTATATAAAGAATCATGACATTTGACGATGATGAAAATAAATTTTTTTGACATGATGAGAAAAAAACGATGATCCGAGATGATGAGCTTACCCTTAAAAACAGAAGTACTATTTTAAATATCGGCTGTTTTTTTTCTTTGTCAGTGAAAGAAGACGTTGTTTTTGTCTTCATGCCATCAACTACAACTATCACTTGACACGTCGTCGGTAATAGTCGCTATTACCGCTAACCACTACTTATCACAATTACTTATCGCTTTTTTTAACCGTTGCATTATGCGAGTAGCCGAGTATGCTACTAGTAAATTAAAAATAGACTAGCAAGTAGCTAGAATAAGTTAGAGGGGGGCCAGGGGGATTGCAAGGTAATTAAATGTAGTATAATCGAACAAGAAATTGCAATAATCATCTTTAATTAAAAAGTAAATACTAAAAACCAATTATTAAAGCTACAGCTAACATTTAAATCTTCATTAGTAACTTTATTAGTATATCATTAAGCTAGGCTGGTGAATTATACTAAAATCATGTACCTTTCACCCTTCAATCCCTGATAATGGACTAATGCTATATTCGGTTTAAAACTATGAACCGGCTTATTAAGTTATCCGTTTAAAAGGTAGTTATGTTAACAAAATCGTGTTGGTTTAAAAGTAGTATATTCGGTTTCAGCTGAACCATACACGACCTGATCGATCTTATATTATATTGTTGGTGCAGTTGAAAGGGCCGTATTGGAGAGTGAACTTAGGTCGAAGAGACTCCAAAACTGCGAGCTTTGATGCAGCCAACGGCAATGCTATTCCACCACCAACATCCTCCCTCAACGACCTCGTGAGGGCATTCCAAGCCGTGGGTCTCACAGAAGACGACATGGTGGCACTAGCCGGTGCACACACAATTGGACAAGCAAGATGCACAAATTTCAGACATCATCTTTACAATGACACCAATGTAGACCCTTTATTTGCCTCGTTACGAAGAACAAACTGTCCTATCCCAAATGGGTTGGGTGACAACAATCTTGCACCACTTGATGCTAGGACCTCTGACCATTTCGATAACAGTTATTATAACAACTTGCTCATCGGCCAGGGTTTGCTCCATTCAGACATGCAATTACATAGTGGTGGCTCTACTGATCGGTTGGTGGAAGAATATGGTAGAAACCCGATCAAGTTCAACGCTGATTTTGCGGCTGCTATGATCAAGATGGGTGATATTAGTCCACTTACGGGTAATAATGGCGAGATCAGGCATAGCTGCAGGGTTCCTAACTGATCAGAAAATGTTGTTTGCTGTTGTTATTGTTGTTGTTTGTCTTTTGTTTTTGAAGTGATATTTTAACTATTGTCTCTTGAAGTCTTAGATTATCAATTTTAGTGTTTCAATTTGTGTGTACGGAAGCTAATTCTTAGCAGATTATTTAGAGATTTCTGATGTATAATTACCGTGCATGAGGATAAGTGGTAAGATGAGTATGAGTATGAAATGAATGATCTAAAGGTCGTATCACTGATCTATCTACAACATTTGTTTACTGTTTAGATTTTAGGTATACAGCTAAGATTTCATATTCTAACGGTTTTTGAAATAGCAAGTTGAGACAACTAATCTGGATGTGATGACCAGAAATCATCAAGGGCCGTCTCTCTCCTTAAGACCGAGATAAGTTATATATACATAAAATTTCTGAGTCGATGAAGAAAGAGGCTTCAAATATGATCTAATTATAAATAATCGATCATCACTATGAGCAACATTATTCAGTATGATGTGTTTAACAAACTGAAAACAAAGAAGGTCCAATACAATGTTTTTCAGGGACCAAACTGTTATAGAAACTTAAGATTCACATGAATCGTTCTGAGCCCAAATCAAGAAGCGTACGGAAAAACCGATGAGGGTACACCGGAGGTTCCTCTGCAAGCGCCTGCAACAAAATGGAAAGATTTTGGAGATCAGATCTTATAAGACGAGATATTAGATCACACTAAATGAAAAATAACCAGTTTGACTTCATTAGCACGATGGTAGTGTTAAGCTAACAATGTTAAAAAATTCTTGGGCCCCAATTTAACGATATTTTGTATGCAGAATCCTCGAAACAATGCGAAATAGTAAAAAACACATAAACTTTTAATAAACCCTTGCTAAAATTGCTTGGATACAGCTTAAATTTATCTATTTGTTCTAACAAGTGACTGTTTGACTTTAAAAGTCAAATGAGACTCGCCATATTCAAAATTGCTAGGAACTAGCACACACGGTTTTCTGTTGGTTTTTAGCTTTATTTTTAGTTCAGGGGATTCCTAAACATTTCTTGACATGTGTATGAGCCTTAAAAGTACAAGGAAAGCAATCGTGTCAGCTTTTGAGTTGGAAAAGTAGAATGTCTAACTCTTCGAAAGTTAAATTTCTTATACGAATAAACGGTTGTATAGAGTGGTTAAGATACATATCAAAACCCAATATTAGCATATCAAAAGTCAAAATAGATGCTCTCTATTTCCATGAAACTTGCAATTTCTCCAAGTTTTAGTGAAGTGTTTGACTAGTTGTTGAATGACTAAAACAAGCTTTACGTTGCCCACGCTTCACAACGGGTTGAAATACTCTTATATATCTATGTTTATAAAAATGAGAGGTAGAAAATGTAACAATGTAATAACTCAAAAGGCACCTTTAACAAAGTTTTTCTTTTTTGTTTTTTTTTTGTTTTTTTTTTAAAGATAAGGGTTAGAAAATGTAACTATGTAATGAGTGGATAGTCACCATTAATAAGCAAAAGAGAAAGACAAAATTACCCTTTCTTACTATTCATTGCAACTTTTTCTTTGATAATTGATATTAAGGTAGATAAATTGTACCAAAAAAGGGCAAATGGGCAATTGTGAAATCCAATGGATCAAATGTATCTTTTGTAATTCTAATTATTCCCTATTAATGACAACTAAAAAAAAGGAAATGTCACAAATTCATGGGATTAGATTAATTTATCTAGAAGTACCTGATGAATCAATACAGTTGAAGGAGTCATTCCTGGCACAGTATTTACTTCTATAACTAAAACCTGCAATTAGAGGTGAATCTTAAATCAACTCCTCAATTTCTTTATGTTCCGTTAACTTCAATGCAATGGCTTTGCGTGCTGTACAAACACGTAACCCTTTTTTAATCTACTAGAGTGTATTTGATATATATGCTCCATGTGTCTAGTGAAAACTAGAACAACTCAATGAGTGAAAGTAGCTAATTGAGAAATGTTGTGGAACAAATTGATGTTAATCTTGACCAATAGATAAAAATTGGTGGGGGACGGTTAAACGAGCTTGGCCCAAGTGGCACGGGCTTAAATGAGCACCGCTTAAATGGGCACGGACCAAACGGGCTCATGTTATATGAATCGCTTTAGAATAGACCCAAAACGACGAAATAAATTCCTCAAACGAAACACATTATTTATAATTAAAAAATTAAATATGTTATATCTATTAAGTTTTTCTTTAAATAATGTTCTTTAATTGAGAGAGAATATGTGCCTGTTAATTCCCATTTAACTTTTATCAAATGGATTAATCTCAATAAAGATCACAAAAAAACTAAATATCAAATGGATTAATCTCAACCTTCCATTTTTGATCAAATTAATTAAATTCATTTTCACCCTTATATTTAAAAAGTAAATATCTCACAAACCATTAATAGTTAGATAAAACAAATTATACCATTGCGACAAGAATAAAATTATCTTTCTATAGAGATCCAATATTGTATACTTTCGACGAACTTATTTTTTATCGTGTTTTGCGGGTTTTGATATATTACACCATAAATGAAAATTTTAAAAATACTCTTTTGTGTTAACACAACCCCTAAACTACAAACCCTAAACCCTAAAAACCCTAACCCCTAACCCCTAAAAACCCTAAACCCTAAAACCCTAACCCCTAAACAAAAAAACCTAAACCCTATCGGCTAAACCCTAAGAAAACTAAACTCTTAACCCCTAAAAAGCGTAACCCAAAAAAGTCAAACCCCTAAACCCTAAAAACCTAAACCCTAACAGTAAACCCTAAACCCACAAAAAGTCAAAAAAAAAAGTTCGTCGAAAGTATATGATGTGGGATATGAAATTTGATATGTACCAGATAGTAACAACCAGAAATCGTTAAGAAATGTAGTTGTTATGAAAGCAAACAGGAATCACATAAGAAGAAATGAATCAGATTTGTATTCAAATGATTCACTAGGATTGTAATGGAATTGAGAGAGAGATATTACAAATCTTTTCATGAATGAATTACCAAATGAAATGGAAATGAGTATTTATACAAAGAAAAGAAATAATGATTTTCCGCCAAAGTTATAACTAACTTTTGGCCTTGATAGAATCCACAGTTGGGAGGAAGGAGAAATGGCTTTCGGTGGAATCCATCAAGAGAATCCAAATTGGCTTATATCAAATTCCTTCCCTTAACATTTGACTTTCCATATCAAATAGCACCTTCGCTTGCTTCCTCTTGATCAAACCCAGGATACTTCTTCAATACTTCAAGATAAAGTTCCCAAGTTGCATCTTCCTCATCGCCATTCGACCACCTGTATCAACACATAAACAAGCACTCTATTACCAACCTTCCCCAATCTCCGTCAAGGATTTTCACGGAAACACCGAGTCCTTCATTATCACACATAGGAAGAGTTCCAGCTTATCAACCATCCCTTTACAAAGCTTAAGTTGGGACACATGGAATACTGATGAATTTGAGTACCACTGAAGTCGTAATTTATAAGCCACATTGCCAATTTTCTATAATCTTGAAAGGACCATAGTACTTAGTGAGAGTTTGTTATGGGACTTTGTCTAGTCGTCATTGCTGTATGGTGCAGCTTCAAATAGACCCAAACACCTTCTTCAAAATTCCTATCGATTCTGTGTTTATCGCCAAACTTTTCATCATGTCTTGTGCTCTCTTGAGATGAAATTTAAGAATGTTAACCACCGTTCTCTTGCTTGCATTGTTCTATCCACGCCTCAACTGCTCACCGTGCAAATAAGGCATGGATGGGTGGTGTTTGACCATATAACACTTCAAATGGAGTAGTCCGGATAGCGATGCGGAAATTTGTGTTATACCAAAACTACGCCATCGAAAGCCACCGTGTCCACTCTTTTGGTTTTCACCGCACATACATCCGAGGTAACACCTGGACACCTATTCACCACTTCGGTCATTCCATCCGATTGTGGGTGGTAAGTCGTTGACATTTGTAGTTTAACTTTCAAAGCCTTGAACAATGATTGCCAAAAGCACTCGAGAACACTTTGTCTCGTCACTTACAATGGTATTCGCAAACCATGTAACTTGTAGATGTTATCTAAGAATACTTGCTTCTCATGCATTGTGAAAGTGGTTTGAAGGAAACAAAATGAGCATACTTATCGAGCCTCGCCCACCACCACCAATATAATAGTCTCCCATGAGACTTTGGCGGTCCTTCCACAAAGTCCATTGATATATCACTCCATACTCTAACTGGTACGGGCAAAGGTCAAAAGTCCTGGATAGCACCGAGATCGCTTTGCCTCGACACATCACATTCCCCGATCCATTGCTAACCACTTTTCTCATTCCCTTCCAATAACAAATAGAACTCATCTTCGCGACAATACTGAACACCGTAATGCCCACCCACCGAGTCATTGTGAACTTGAGAAGATTTTCTTTCTCGAGACATCATTACTTCCCACCACCAATCTACCGCTCCTTCTTGGCGGCCATTAGTCCAAGTGTACTTTGATGACCGAAAATTAGGATCTTCAAACCGCTTTATTAATTTGCCAACTTCTCATCATCACCCAACTTTCTTCAATTTCTTTGAGAAGTTCGGTGAGTCACATTAAGTAGCTATCATTGCCAATAATTGACCCGCATTTCTTTCCTAGACAAAGCATCGCCTACCACATTTTCACTACCCTTCTTATAGACAATTTCATAATCATACCCAAGGAATTTAGCAACCATTTAACTTGGAAAGGAGTAGTAAGCCTTTGATCCAACAAGTATTTGAGGTGAAGTGGTGGGTCTTTATCTTAAAATGTCTACCCATTAAGTAACCTTTCCACTTCTCCAATGCCATAATAATGACCAAAATTCTTTTCATAAGTGGACAAAGCTTGATGTCCGAGAGATAAAGCCTTACTCGGTATGCCAATGGATGACCATCTTGCAACAATACAAAGACCAATACCGGCCCACATGCATCGGTTTCCACGGTGAATTCTTTCTCAAAATTTGGCAACCCTAACATCGGTGCTTGTATCATGGCTAACTTCAATCGCTCAAAAGCTTCGAGCTATGTCGGACCATTCAAAGAGTTCTTCTTCAATAAGGCGCTTAATGGTTTGTCGATTATTCCATACCCTTAATGAACCTTCTATAATAGCACATGAGTCCCAAAATCCTCGGTTGTTTCACATTCTTAGGTGTAGCCAATCTTTCATAGCCTCAATCTTAAAAGAATCATTGCAACTCCTTTATCGCTGATGATATGACCCAAATACTCCACCGAGACACGCAAAAGTACACTTGCTTCGTTTTGCAAACAAGGTGTGAGCACGCTGATAGTTTGCAAAATCATTTGAAGGTGTACAATGTGTTCTTCAATTGACTTGCTATAA
Organism: Chrysanthemum lavandulifolium; assembly: GCA_022545495.1. Classification (NCBI taxonomy): domain Eukaryota; kingdom Viridiplantae; phylum Streptophyta; class Magnoliopsida; order Asterales; family Asteraceae; genus Chrysanthemum; species Chrysanthemum lavandulifolium. The sequence continues at coordinate 162,963,507 of CM040238.1, read as the reverse complement.
ACCAAGATGTCATCAAAGAAAACCAATGCGAACTTCCTCAAATAGGGTTTAAAGATCTCATTCATTCGTGATGAAATGTGGAAGGAGCATTTGTGAGTCCAAAAGGCATCACTAAAACTCATAGTGGCCATCATGAGTTCGAATGCGCCTTATGAATGTCTTCCTCCTTCATTCTCGATTGGTGATACCCGCACCTTAGATCGAGCTTTGAAAACACCACCGACCCATGTAATTCATCTATCAACTCTTCTATCATAGGAATGGGAAATTTGTCTTTGTGGTGTTTTTATTCAATTGTCTATAGTCAACACACATTCTCCAACCCGCCATCCTTCTTTTAACCATGACTATAGGAGAGAAAAAGAACTCGACTAGATCCGATAACACAAGATCCAATAACTCTTGAACCATACGTTGATGGCATCCTTTGCGAGGAGGATGCCTATAGGGTCCGATGTTAACCGGAGGAGTGTTAGGCATAAGAGGAATGTGATGATCATGTGATCTTTTGGTGGTAAACCGTAGGAACTTCAAAACACCTTTAAAGTCACCCAAAATTTCATCAATCTTCGTGACTAATCATACTTGTCCTACCATACTACAAAATGATACGGGACATACACACAAGGTCATAGAATTCAACATAGCATTCGCTCTCTAGGTTTCATCCATCGAGTGTGGCTGAGAACCTCGTAGCATGCTTTCTTATTTCCACATAGAACCTCATGGTTAATTTCTCAAAATCGCGCATAATTTCTCCTAAAGTAGACAACCACCGTATTCCCAACACCACTTCACAACCTCTAAAGGTAGTACCATAGCATCAATCATGTAAGTTTTTCTCCCATGATCACGGATAAACCACAACACATCAAAGTACTAGTCATAGCGACCATTAGCCACGACACTGCAAAGGACACATAGTTTTAGTCTTACAACCCAACTTTTAACATCGCAAATCAATGAAGTTATGTGTACTTCCACAATCCACAAGCACACGCACCCTTGTTTTCCTACAATACCTTAACCTCATTGTCGATAATTGTATACACCAAGAAGTGCATTCAATGAAATTTGAGCCACCATTTCATTATTATGATCAATTTCAAAAGTCGATCATAATTCCCCAAATGACCCATTTCATCATTAGCCAATTCTTCTTCCATGCACTCAATTTCCTCATCCAACACCACTTAATGAATGCGATTGACCACTACATTTGGTCTGTGCACATATTTTTGGTCACAATAAAAACAAAGATTCTTAGCCCTCTTATCCTCCAATTCTTTTTAGTCAATCTCTTAAAGGGTCTATTCTCACCATATGGTGTTCTTATGGGTCGCAGTAAAGCCATAGGTCTATTAACCGGTCTTCGTAGAATACCCTTATCCTTATCGACATAACCAAGAGTAATGATCTCATGGGAGATTGGAAATTATACCTGGCTTTAATGCAAGATTAGTGGCTTCTTGTTTCTTGGCCCGACTATACACATCCATCAATGTTGACAACTTAAACATTCTAATGGGCATCCCAATTTCATCCTTCGGACCTCCAATGAACAAACTGATGGCATATTCTTCACTCAACTCCACCTTATTCACCAAATCTTCAAACAAATCTTGATATCTGTTGACACTACCGTTTGTTTCAAATTCTTCAAATCCATCATCGATCTTCAAAGCATGAACCAAATCTTTGCAAGGCTTGTTTCTCATACACCTCCCAAGAACTGTTTTCACCAAATCGCAATGAATCACGATGCCACACCAAGGCTTTGTCATACACATGCATCGCAAAGAATTCCCACTTTCAATTCATCATCTACATTATCAAGACAAAAGAACTGCTACACCGAAATATCCAACCCTTTACATCATCCCCATCAATCTTGAAACTCAAATTTAGACAACCTACCATATGTGTAGTCATCGTCCACCATTTCTACCATTGTTACCATGATTCCCGTAATCGGTACCTCACCATTCCTCATTCTTTGCATTTCACCATCAAATCGGCCATAGTTCTTCGCAAATCACTAACGGTTTGTTGGAGAGATTCCATTGAAGAATCTTGATTACTAACCGTGGTTCTTGTGTTCACCATCTCACCAAGAATGTTATTGCTCATCTACAATGGAATAACAACTATTGGTCCTATTCTTGATTACCCAAACCAAATGCTTCGATCGACTTGTTCAAGGCAGAGAATTTAACCACTAATGGCTAGCCTTGTGACCGTATAAATGTTTGGCACTAATCGATGTAATAGAATAGGTGAAATTAGTGGTGACTAATTTCTTTTAGGAAAATCTTGTTTCTTGCGGAATTACGCCGGAGAAGATAACCGGAAATCAAGAATGTCGGTTTAACAATCTTGAATATTATCCGGTGCCAAGAAAGTGGCTCGAATACCACTGATATGTACCGGATAGTAACAACCGAAATCGCTTAAGAAATGTAGTTGTTATGAAAGCAAACAGGGAATCGCATAAGAAGAAATGAATCTGTATTTGTATTCAAATGATTCACTAGGATTGTAATGGAATTGAGAGAGAGATATTACAAATCTTTTCATGAATGAATTAAGTGAAATGGAAATGAGTATTTATACAAAGAAAAGAAGAATAACAGATTTTCCGCCAAAAGTTATAACTAACTTTGGCCTCGAGTAGAATCCACAATGGGAGGAAGGAGAAATGGCTTTCGATGGAATCCATCAAGAGAATCCAAATTGGCTTATATCAAAATTAAAGGTAATTTTATGCTTGTCGTGATGGTATGATTAGTTTCGTCCAACGATCAATGGTTTGTGAGATATTTAGTTTTTAAAAATGAAAGTAAAAGTTTATTTTATTGTTTTAATAAAAAAAATGAATGATTAAGAATGGTTTATTTGATCTTTAGTTTTTCTTTGATCTTTATTGAACCAAACTCACCAATTATAATGCAATAACAATACAAATCATACTAACAATTTTTTGGGCCATATGCATTAATTTAGACAATGTATGACTTTCAACACATCTGACTCATTCTCCTTAAAGCTTTTTGGTTGACCCAACACATGTCAACTTCGTCCCATTCGCAATTTCCAGCTCTAGAAGAAAGAAAGAAGAAAGAAAGAAAGAAAAAGGCATGAATAATATACCTCCTCAATTTGCATTGCATGCCTTGCCACGTCAATGGGGAACGCTAAATCAGTTTTCGTTAATACTATCTGGTATTTGGTTTTGGACCTGGCATTCAAAACAAGTAGGAACACTATTATAAATTTATTATATAAAAATATAATCACTACTCTAAGGAGTTTGTTCTTTTTTTTTTTTTTTTTTGGGAGGGTGTTTAACCATGGTTTCCGCCTTTTGGCCGACTAATCCACGGGATTTGAACCCACTGCAAGACAGACACAAACCGGGTACAACCCGCCTTTTTTCAGAAGGTTGGTGTGGCCATTTCAGGATTGTTTGCACCTAGCAGGAATTGAACTTGAGACCTCTCACATTTTGGTGATGATTGTCACGCCTTTTGCTACTAAAGAGATATGTTCCATTCATATATACCATGTTTCTCTATTTTATGGGTCTCGTTTTCATTTCTCATTACATCAAGTAACTGGAATCCAATTTAAAAATCTTTATTTTTTCGCAACGCAAATAGATGGAACACACAGCAAGATTTTGGTATCATTTTATAGCAAGTGTGGTGCACACTCATTTTACTTACCTTTCCATTAAATCAACGAGTTCATAATCTCTTGCTTTCATGCCCCACTTTGTGTCAATTAGAAGGCACACTCGTTTTAGGCCTTCACGGGCGGATACATACTCTTTAACCTACAAAGATAAGTAGATAGGCTAAATGACTTTTCAGAGAAATATGGCAAGAATAATATATAACCACACGTCTAGAAGCATCTTGACTAGCGATACCAGGTACATGGGAGCTACTAATTATATGATCATTAAAAAGTGCGACCAAAATCCCGACGATTATTATAATACTTACAAGTTCTTCCCATGATTCTTTGACTTCATCTTTTGCATAAGCAAAACCATAGCCAGGTAGATCAACTAAGCAAAGCTTCGATCCAAGGTTGAAAAAGTTAATAGTCTGCAGAAGATTTCAATAGCATCAATGTTTCTGTACCGCTAAGAAGGTGTCCGGATTTGAATATTGCATAGGATTATACATTCTATAAGTTCTTCAAATTTGGATAAACTGATCTTGCTCCTGATCATCTAATTAGTTTTCGATAGTCAGTTTGAGCCACAGCAACAAACATACTTATACTAGTGTAAAAGATTAATCTAGTTACCCCTTCTTTTAAACTAATATCAGAGGCGTTTGCCAACATTTCATTATACATTTTTCAATTTCTTTGTCACATTAATGTCCTTTTTTACTGAACATAAATCTCATTTTTCAGTAATTTCACATATTTATTCATTAAGAACCAGAATTTCAAAAACACTTGAACATTCTATCATTACAATTATGAACACCTATCTACATCTTGATTTTTAGATTCTAGTTACTTAAATGTCAAATAATCACTTTCAAAAACACATCCAAGCATACATAATTGAGCACAAAAATTGACCTGAGTGAGGCCAGGCTTGTCTGATGTTCGTACGACACCCCATTGTCTGGTAAGTGAGTTTAGCAAAGATCATTTGCCCACATTTGACCTACCTAATAAAAAATCAATATGTAAGTCAAAGAACATAAGATATATTGTATCAAACAGACAATTTACATGATGAACAATTTAACATTAATTTCGTATAACCCATGCAAATATTTGTGAGATGATTACACAGTGGTCAAGATATATGCAATCATGTAGAGAACCATGTTCAGATCACCAAACTGAAGTTATCAGATAACTCCAAGAGTATATCAACTCTAAAAAGTACACGCTTTGTCCCATATTGTCATATGAAAATGCCACATTTGGCTAGCAATATACGTGTTTGACCATTTATCCATTTTCCTAATCATGCCAATGGCAAATGAGTGCATCAAACTTTTCAATAACTTTTCTATTTTGCCACATCATCTTTTTCCAACTTTTATTTTCTAAAATATTATTTACAAACATGTTCTCGATTGCACAAAATAGTTGATAAAAGTTTTCAACAGTCGATATATAAAAAAAAATGATTCAAACCCTAAAATTCTAAATCTTTAGCTGGTTAATATAATATGAGTCATTGCTCAAAGCTTTTCCACTCAATGCTAAAAAGCTTTTAGTGCTTTAAGTAAGTTGAACTAGAAAGATTTACAAAATGAAAATGTTACAATTTCCATGAAATAACGCATATTGAGGTGAGTTTCATAGGACTCGAGGCATATCTAAATAAGAATCTATATGTCTTACATGTCGGCTTGGGTACTTATTTAATCAAAGACTTTTACCTGCAAATGCAATTTCTGGAAGATCAGGATCTGGAAAAGATGAAGAAACTTTTGCAGCAGCAAAGAATTCCAGTTTATTTCTAAATGCCTGAACAAAATTGAACGATAACATATGTAAGTCAGAAAAAAACAATCACATATGAAAAGATAGTTCACACAACATGGTGCAACGGATAAAGTGTTGGTAAATATTATAGCATTCTGCTTTTGCAACTAGATGAATATGTGCAAACTTACTGATTCTTCAATTCGCTCTCTTTCCGAGCTTGTAGAAAAGGAAAGAAGGAAGTTCAATATTGTATCCTGCCTTTCTGAACTCAAGTTCACGTCTACGCCCCAATAACTGCAAATGATAAATAGCCGATAATAATACAAGGCAAGTGGATAATATATATTCAATCTAAGCATAATGAATATAACCAATATAGCTTACATTTTCATTCACAAACAATGTGATAGAAGGACTTGGTTGTATGGCCCTAAATTGTGCATTTTTTGACATCTCAGCATTTTCTTCCGCATCTTCAGTATCCGAATCTTCTTTTTGCTCTGAGTCATTAGCTAAAAAGCAAGAGACCAAAATATGGAGTTCATTTTGAGATCAAGGAAATTTACTTGAGATATAGGTGCGTATTGATATGCTAATTGCTAAGTACTAAGATAAATTTGTTGCTTAAATTAATTTTCACATGCTATTAGTGTTGCAGGAAATAAGGTGTCGTACAAGCAAATTTGCGTGGATCAACAATTTGCACACATCTACACACATCGTTACCAATATGGTAATAATCTAAACTTCGAGATCGAGAGTATATCCATAGAAGTTTAAAACCTGTTATAAGCTAATACTTTATACAATATAAAAGAGGCAAGAAAATGGCAGTTGTTAATTATCCTAAGTCCTAAATCTCTATGAACTTATTATCTAATTAGCTTAGTTGCTCACATAGCATAGTCGGTATATAAACAGCTTTTGCCTCTAAATCTTCAAAACAGATGGCAAAAGGGACACAGCTTTCTCAATAATAATGGATTGCAAAAAGGACCCGAACAAAAGGATATTAACATATACTTCATCTGCCCAGAAACAAATTTGATGTTTGACTCAGAACTTGGTCTAAGGAAAGTATATATTTGACTATTAGTAAATTATCTGAATTACTCATTAACGGTTGACAAAAGCACAAAACTATCGTGAACCAAAACTTATATAGTATAATGTTGTATCAACTAATAATGGTAATCTTGGGTTAGCATTCATCTAGGGACACCCAAGATGCAGAATAATTATGATGCGACAGTATTGAGTACGAGTTATAGACGGGAAAAAAGAGAGAAGTGATTCACACTCTTCAAAACATGCATACGATCGTACACAATATTCAAAATACTGAAAGCATAAACACATATATCCATGAAGTCATCTAACCAGTTGTGGGTGGGGTTGGTAGGCTATCATCAAAGCGCTTCTTTGCAGGATCATTTGGATATTCTACCCGGAATAATCGCATCTTCCTCTTTGGTCGATCAAACGTTGTCGCAACTTCATAGTTTTTCATGAATTTAAGTTTCTTCCTGTCAAATTCATGATCCTCTGCAGGAGGACTTTGTAACTGTTTGCTATTCTCGTATTTCGTCTCTCCATTTTTCCTCGACAATCCATTCCTACTATCACCTTTTTCAGCATTATATCTTCTATCACTTCCTCCATCTCATGATTCCCTTTTATTAAACACTCTATTCTCGCCAGTACTATTTCTTCTATCACCCCCTCCATCACGCGGTTCCCTTTTACTAAACATTCTAGTCTTGCCATTTTCACTATTTCTTCTATCACCACCACCACGATCACGCGACTCCCTTTTATCAAACATTCTATTCTCACCATTTTCACCATTCCTTCTTCTATCACCGCCTCCAACACTCGGTTCCCTTTTATTAAACATTCTACTCTCATCATTGTCACTATTCCTCCTACCACCATCTCCATCCCGCGAATCCCTTTTACTAAACACTCGTCTCTCCCCATTTTCAAAATTCCTTCTCCTATCACCACCTCCATCCCGTGAATCCCTTTTATCAAACACTCTATTCTTACGGTCAAAACCACTTCCTCCAAAACCCTTGTCATTATCCCCATAACCATCCTTACCACCGTAAACCCTCTTCCTCGTACCGTCAAAACCACTTCCTCCAAAACCGCTACTTTCATTCCTATCTTTTCGACCCTTATAACCGGACTTAAAACCCCCTCCCCTGCTATCACCACCCTCAAATCTTTTACCCCGATAACCACCCGTATCATCATTCCTATCATTTCTTGGCTTATATGGTTCATCATCAGCATTAAATTTTCTAGTTTGACTTTTTTCCTTAAACCCTAGGGTTAGTTTTAGACTGTTCCCTATTCGAAGAAGTACCAGGTTTTGATTTACCTAGTGCAAACTTTGCTCTCTTCTTAAGGTTACCAAACTTTGATTTTGTCTCTTGAAACATGTTTCGCAAATTTATATGAATTTGATGTAGTGATATAATAACTAATGAATGTGAATATAATTATATGGAAATTACAAACCTTTTAATTATATGGTTTCATCTGAATTAGGAGGTTTTTTTTCTGCCAAATGAAAATGGTTTGCTGTTAGCAGAGTGTAAACATTGTTGTTCTTGAGTGTGCCCTGTTATTTTGGTACAGTGGTATGTGAACTAACTGGGCCTGTAACTTCAAACCCAAAAAAGAGTTTTGTTACACATTTGGGCCTAAAGTTTCGACCCAAGAAATAGAGGTTGAGCGTTCATCGGTTCAGTTATCGAGTTGTTCGGTTTATTCGGTTCGGTTAAATATTTTTTTAGATATAACCGATAACTGAACCGAATCAAATTAAAATTGATTAAACCGAACCGAAAATCGAACTCCCATAACCGAATAACCCAAATTACATAACTTTAATTATTTATTCAATTATTTATGTAAAATTTTAGCAAAAAAATATTTTCAAGCTTAAAAATGTTATATTTATAGTACGAAGAAGTTTTAATATCTTTTGTTATATATAAATATATAAAAAGTATTTATATTTATTTGAATTCGGTTTTTGGTTCGGTTATTCGGTTTGATTCGGTTTTAGCAAATTCGGTCCAGTTACAAGTTCGATTCAGTTATTTTCAGTTTTGATTTTTGATTTATTTGAGTATTACCTAAATCATGAACACCCCTAGTTAGTTATTTACTTATTTATAGGCTTTTATTGATCTAAGACAATTTTCTAGGACATTTTAGCTTTCTTTTTTTCTTTACAACTTTTACTTTGCAAATATTTCTTCATCGTTACTAGTAACATTTTTTTACACTGAATTAAACTTCTCACACCTTAAAAAAACAATTGAAAGAAAAAAGGAAAAAGGGAAAGAAACTTGCATCCTTGATCTTGCTGCAATGGTGATGCCGAATTGATGTTAACGGCCAGCTTCTATCGTTTGTGAACGCACGTTTGAATTGTATGATGAGTGACCGGATTGACACATACAACAACCACTGATGTTTGGTTGAAGTGTTTTGTATTCACGGAATGACATTCATAACTTTATAAATTGTTTGATTAAAGATTTGTAATCAATCTTTCATACTCGGATTTAGAGGTGGCAATTTGTGCTTAAAATAAAAAAAAAAAAAAAGATAAGCTAATGTGGGCAAATTTTTAAAAGATGTGGACAAGACAACCTGTATAAGTTAATTGCTATTGCCATCCGGTCATGAACAAACACGTATACATGACCGTAAAATAATATCAAGAAATCACTAGGAACTATAGAAGTAACACCACAACATTTAAAACACACGTTTGTGACCGTAAAACAACATCAAACAATCGAAACACTTGTTGGAGTCGTTCTACAGTTTGTAGGAAACTTAAAATGATCAAGTGATGGACAACTTATGTAAACATTATATATTATGATATAATCCATGAGATCTTACAAGCACCATAGTTCTTCTCTTGTCTTTATTTCTTAGACATATATATGTATATATCATTACCATTTATTTATTATTCATTTGAGATATACTTATTAAATCGGTAATAGCTTTAATCTTTATGTAGTTTATGGGATGTTTTCCAACAAGAGAGACTTAATTGAGCTTCTTCACTTGGTCATCATTAAGGAATTTTGTGATCAACAATCGTCTTCCGCGCTTTGCATTCCTAAGTCAAGACACATTTCAAGAAAGCTGGTAAACATGTCATCAACACTATCCTGTTGAACTGATGCCACCTCACTCGCATCCTGTATGAAATGCTCCATCCCTTTTGGGATTACCATGATATCATCCTTCTTCAATGTCTTCACAAAAACCTTCTTAGCTGACGACCGAAACCCTGCCTTAACACCCTTGTCTTACCATCAATATTTTAGAACTTGAGTGTGCTTTCCTACTACGTATCGCGTGCAGCTGGTAGGTGGATGTTTTCCCAAATATTCTTTTTCATTTTATTATCGATAGTATTAAAATACCGGATATGCCTCATCCTTTTATATATAGGTAGGTGCGTGATGTGATAAATCAATATATATTGAATATTTGAGAAACATCTACCTACCACTATATATAGGTAGGTGAGTCGCGTGTGATAAATCGATATATATTGAGACGCTGTTTTATGTACATGTTATACATATCATGTGTGTTATGCGTTGTCATAACACTCCAAGTTTATTTTGATTTGTCATGAAACAAATCGAATGTAATCTAACACAAGTGTCAGACTTATATTGGCTTCACCGTACGCGATAGCGAGTGATGTAATTTTCTCGCTTTTACATGACATTTGAAATGTTTGAGCTTTCAAACCAATAAATAATAATTATGGTTAAGTAGAAGTTTTTACGTAATGTATTATATCACTTGTCATTTGAAAGGCTTGTGCTTTCAAATCAATCAATAAACTTTATTATAAATATATAATTTCTAAATCAATGTCAGTGTATGACTTGAAACTTAAAACTTAGAAACTTATAATTTCTTAAAATTAAGTAACGATTTTCCCTAAAAGAATTAATTTTCTTTCCCAAATGCACATGTGTTTATTATATATATACATATATATATATATATATATATATATATATATATATATATATATATATATATATATATATATATATATATATATATATATATATATATATATATATATATATATATATATATATATATACACCAGATTTCGTGCATGACTTATAATTATTTGTTTGTCGCTTTTGTTAACTTAAATACATTTTTTAAAATTGTCAAACAATATTATAAGACAATTTTTAATTTTTTAAAGAATTTAAATAATTGGATGGTTTATGTTGATGGTTAATAACACAACACATATAATTTTTACAACATTGTGAATTTTATGTATGTTTGTAAAGTTGTAGATAATGAAACGTATTAAAGTGATGATATAATGTTTAACTTAAATTTAAACAAGTCTTCTTCAGAGCAACGATTCAGATATTTGTTTGGAATATAATAAAACTTTGATAGTACACACAAAACAATACTGATTAATGCATCAAATATAATAACGTGGATAATGGATATATCCTATACAAATAAATTGTGAGAGTTTTTGAGTTCTCCATATAAATTGTCCGGATATGTCAAATAATATTTTATAAAATTTAGTTGTTATTTGCTGAATTGAAGTTTAATTTCATTCAGTGCTTAGATTAGACAAACTTTATTTTACTGGGGAAAACATTAACCCCCAAAAGTTGGCCCGAATAATGCATGTGATGTAATGCTACTTGTTGGTTTTATTTAGACTAAATCGCAAAAAAATGGTGTAAATAGTCCTGCATTTTACAATGGTGTAAAGGTTCATATAGTCATTAAGCATGAGTTAATGCACAACAAAAAGCATACCTACCAAAGGAGCATTCTCACTTTCTTGCCTTGCAGCTGCTGGGATATTATCTGCTATAACAGCCGCTTCAGGTTTGCCAGGAGGTTTAGCCGCTGTTTTCATTTCTTGTGAGAGCCACCGTATTAGTGGGCCAAGAGCTCCAGTCTGAGAGCTGAAACACATTGCAAAATGGTTCGTTACGATTAAGCCTAATACTACATGCATAAAAACAATGAAATTTATGAACTTCATGTTGCTTTTGTTATCTTCTTACCCAACGCTGTTGTCGTTGAAGTATTGATCTCTGGAAATAGTGAATCGACCACCTCTTCTCAATATCATGTTGAATCGATCTGTAAAACATTAGCATGCATATAAAGAAATCTAAATCTTTTGCCCGATCCTTACAGCAACATACTATTAAAATCTATAGAAATAGCTTAGATTAAGATATGAATATTTTATTTTTACTATTTCAAATGTACATCTGTTCTTGACCTGTTTTCAGCATCCAAACATTATGCATTGGCAATTTTTAAATTTTCAAAAGTAATATATTCAACCAATATTTATTCAAATACTTTTTGTTGGTATGTTAAAGCCCCTCATTTTTGTCACTCTATAAGGTTGCTCTCAAGCTCCTTTATAAAGATGCTATTATTAGAGATGAGTACATCTGTCACCCATATGGAACATAAATAATGAAATTTACTACCTTTTTGAGCTCACTTGAATTCCTATTTGGTATAAACTTTTTAAATATGCTAAATTTGTTTTTTCTAATTGAGAGTGCAATTATGTTTGAACTCATATTTAGTTTCAAGTTCCTTATTCTTTTTGTTGGTGTTTACGCATTTGATATTTTCCTTTAACCTCACTCTCTATATTATGTAAACTATCTTCTAATTTCCTTAATGATTCATCTTTAAAATGTAATTCTTGCTTTTGCTATCAAGCTTCATGATGGATACGAACCAGCCCAAGTTAGACTAATATAACACTTCAGTTATTATTTTATGAGATAAAAATAATAATAGATCGTACCTACCATTAGTTCATCTTCTAAATCTCACTTTTATCAGTCTGTGGCAATGCCCAGCTTAACCCTTCTGACTACTGTTGCAAAGTTTAATGAGTTCAAGGTCTCATTCAGGTCATATTCCAGGGGACCAATTCGCACGAACATTGAGGTCTTAGACTCTCCACCTGAAATAGGTCAAATAACCATCCATACACTTTACATTAATGCTTCAAATCCCAACCTATATACCGAGAATTGAACTGAAAATTGAATTACCTAATGAGTTCTGAAGTAAATCATTAAACGTGTGAGCTCCTATAAAGAATATGATTTCTATTATTTGCTAATGCAGGGATACCTATCGATGTCACTTAATAGTATACTATATATACTGTTACCACAACCATTTTCCCACTTCCTACATACACAAAGAATAAATAATTGAATAGATTTTAATGGAGATCCTATTGCAATATTCCATTTTACGCATATTCAAAGGATAACATCTATATAAACGGGAAACAATTTCTTTATGTTTAACCTTCATAATAATTTAAAATCTACATTAGGACAAAACTAAAATCCCCGTGGGTGCTGGACCGGACCGAGAAACAAACCAAACAAAGCACACCCTTTCGAGAGCTGAAATAGGCCACACAAACACCAAACACCAAACACCTCTTTGGTGTTACTGTTGTGAACCGAAGGCCAACCAAGGCAAACAAATACACCCTTTTCGGGGTTGAAAATAAGCAAATCAAACACCCCCTGTTGCGCAGAAAATCAGCAGCAAACGCACCCTTTTTAGTGCAGAAAATCAACAGCAAACACACCCCTTTTAGTGAAGAAAATCAGCAGCAAATGCACCCTTTTTAGTGTAGAAAATCAACAGCAAACACACCCTTTTTAGTGCAGAAAATCAACAGCAAATGCATCCGTTTTAGTGCAGAAAATCAGTAGCAAACGCACCCTTTTTAGTGTAGAAAATCAACAACAACGCACCTTTTTAGGGCTGTATTGCAGCAAACAAACGCCCGCTGTTGGGGCTGAAAATATACAGAACCAAACGCCTCTTTGGGCTGGAAAATGAGCTGAACCAAGCGCACTTTGTGCCGAAAAATAAGCAATGAAACAAAACCTTTGTAGGGTTTCCGGTGTAGTAACAAACACCCTGATGTGGGTTCTTTTCAGTCGAACAAACCAAGACCAACACCCTTATTGGGTGGTCTGTTGGATCTAAACAGAAGCTAGAACAACCAAGCAGGCGCACCCTCTTGGGTGTTAGATTCAACCTAAACAATCACAACGACACCTCTTCGGGCTGTCATGAACCAGGCCAAACAATCACCCATTTTGGTGGTTTTTCCAGCCGAGTGACAAACAAACACACCCTTCGGGGTGGTTTTTAGCCGAGTGCAAAAACCAAAAAGGCCATAAGCGACTAAAAGCTTAAATGGCCAATTCAAGTACAAAATAGATTGTGAGCTTATTCAAATAAGCTAAAGAGGAGCTTATTGAAATAAGCTAAAGATAAACATTCTTAACTGAAGTTCATGAAAATTATTGAACAAATCAACCATAAATATGCAAATATAAGAGTGACACAAGAAAATATAGCAGATGTAAGAGTTGAGGGGAAAAAAAACCTTTCATATCATGTGTATACATGTACTCTATAGCACAAAAGATCTTCCAGGCCTCATTGAAAAAATCTCATGTTAACTTCACTTCAACCGTTTTAAATCTCCTTTAAAATCTTGGCTTTTTATTTAACGTATAATATATTGGCGGATTTAGTCCATAATATGCAGGCATGGGCTGCATTGAGTTCATAGTAAAAGAAAGTTTACCTCCAGAATTACTCTGGTTAACTTCTTGACCTCCAACCCTAGTTGTTCCAAGGCCACTACAAGTTCTGGGGTTGCCAATTAGGAAACAGTTCTACTACGCTCAACATCCAAAGCAACATTCTGTTATCAAGCTTCCTCCCCATCAGCTTGTTATCAGCGATCAAGCGAACCTGGAACTCTTAAGGTTAGATAAACAAATAAGGCCTAGAAAACTATGAACCCATGTTTCTTTTATTAAATATACTTAGAAAACGATTGCTCAACCTATAGCAAAGTGCAATGTCATTATGTCACACCCCAAATTACCTTGCTTTGCGTGGAATGGAATTCACAGGGATTCACTTATCATAGCACCACATCATAAGTTTATATTGAGCGACCCAAAGTGTAGTTTAGGAAAATACGTCGCTTGATTTAATAAAATAATCGAAGCTTACAAAGTGGGTCCCAAATGAAAACCACTTTATGCGGAAATAAGTTTGTTACTATACTGACGATGTTTTAAAGTAAGTAAAACCCAAGTGAGACGCGCCGTCATCACGACTCCATGATGTGTCCTAATGTGCCATGAAGTGGATGCCTGAAGATATGCGAGATTAAAACATGCTAAAAGTGTCAACACAAAGGTCGAAGCGAGTTCATAGAGTTTGTTTTGAAATGTAAAGCCTTCCAAAATCGATTTATGCGGCTAAGACATTGTAAATCGTTGAAATGTAAAGACTTTCAAAATCGCTTATGCATTAAAGCATTGTAAATCGTTGAAATGTAAAGACTTTCAAAATCGTTTATGTAGCAAAGGCATTGTAATCCACCCGGCCCAAGTTCCGCCCATACAAAACTTGCAACTCGCAGTATTCACAATAACGCGAATGTGTGTAGTTTATGTTCCAAACATATGATGTCAAATGAATTCACTAGTACCTAACACGACATAGAACAATAGCACTTAATCAATAGGACCATAGCACATAATCAATAGCACCTAACTCAGTATATGTTAGTCAATGATTTAGACGTTATCTGACGTAGTACCATAGCCGCAAACAAGAACAATTTATATAGTATAACCTTTGATTTAGAAACAATGGTACTCATGATAAATTTAAAGTACTTATGAGCGCAAAGTAAGCAGTTGAGCATGTATCTCCCCAAAGCAGTTGAAAACAAGTAAAAGAGGGCTACGAAACTCACTTGAGTGGCGGCGAGATGACAAGAGTGAGTACACTGAGGTATAATGGGATGCGTTATCCGCGACCTATGACGAATGATATGATATGTCATGAGTTGCAATGTAATGTTATGCATGCACTTCGTATGTTATTTATACCATTTACGGGTTTTGAAAATATTACTCGTCGCCGAAAAATACTCTTTTGACGTCTTGACCCTTCAAAATGACTTTACATGTTTTTACGTCAAAATGTCATCCTACAATGGTTTTATAATGATTTTTGGTGAAATTACCACTTTTCGTCGCAAAACAATGTCGTCGGAAAAATCGTGAAATTAACAAAAATGGCTCCGGAAAAGTAGTCGTAAAATGGTGTACGTCGATCGTTAGAGAACGAACTCGACGGTTTTGGAAAGTTTGTATCGATATCTAAAAGTTTCAGTTCAGGAGTTTTCGTCCAAAAGGTCTCGATTATAAAGATATCAAAGGTTAAAGATGGTGGTTTTTGTTAATTGTGTGCAGAAAATGAGTTTCGGCCAATGTTTGAACATCCGTAAATAATCTACTATGACTCCGCTTGACAAACGGCTTTTTGTTTTGAAAAATATGGCCGATGAACTTGATTTTTCTAGAAGACACTTCGTTATAAAAAGTTTTGCATCATACTTAAAAACTGCCGCAAACATGGACGATATAGCTAATGAAATACTTGTAACGTAGAAATAATATAGTTTTTCAGAAAATAATATTTACGGCAACTTTATGAAAACGGCCATATATTTGTCGTTTTAAATCCGTTTTCTACGTAAAATATGTCCTTAGCTTCGTATCGAAGTAAACTAATATATTTTTGAGAAGTCGAAATAATTTGTGAAGCTTAAGGCTCGTTTTTGACCCGAAATGTGTAGAAACAGCAAGCTGAAAATCCTGAAAAATATACGTTTCGTCGTCAAACTTTAAAAATTCACCACGGCTTCGTTATAACTCCGTTTTTATCCGTTCAAAAGGCCACGGATTCGTTTTAAAGTATATTTTCTAAATATGAAGGCCAAAACTTCGTACCATCAGTAGGTTTTTCCAGAATTTCGTTTTAAGGACAGAACGTAAAATATAGTTTACGAAAATAGTTTTTCTCGGACAAAACCTATTCTAATCCCTTCAAATCAACTCCAAAGCTAATCTAATCCTACCATACACCTTCTTAGGGTGTCATGGGTTCCTAATCACCATCAAGACCAAAGAATAACTTGGGAATAATTATAGGATGACTAATAAGTATATAAAACCTTAAAATCATGAAATAAATGGTATAAATCACAATACATGCATATAAGCTCCAAAAATGTAAAGAAACTTATGAAAATGAAGAGGAAACATAACAATGATAAGAATATGCTTACTAGTGAAAATGAAGAGGTGTAGGTAACAAGGATTAACTTAAATATCCTTGGTTTTTTATTTCAAAACCATGAAAAGGATATGATCTAGGTTGTTAAACACACTTGAACTTGATAAAAAAAATCTTGATCCCTTGTTCTTGATAGATGGCCGGTTCTATGGTGCAAAAGAAGAGAGAATTTTGTGTTTAACACTTTGAGAAAATGAGGTGTATGTGAAATAATTGGAGTTATAAGACTTTTGAGGTGAAGAAACAAGAAATCAATAAACCATACATCCATTTAAGACTCACCCTCCCCTATGGCCGGTTTTTGGGGGAGGGTTGTCTACCCAATTATATTTTTTTTTTTTTAAATCTCTTACTTGTATAATTTGTATAAACTTTTGACAAAAAGGTGTAAGTAAAACAAAGTTTAGTTAATGTAAATGGAAGTTTTTGGTGCAAGTGAGTTTTTAATAGTTCAAACTAGGATGTAATGAGATAATAACAATTGTAAAATACTTTCCTTGTGAAATTTGGGTGATAAAATAATTATCGTACAATTTTTAAGAAAAACAACGTAATAATTTAATTTTAACGATTTATGTCCCAAATAAATTTGAAACACTAGGAAAACTAGAAATATAGTTTTTATGAACTAAATGAAAGTTTAAAAATACCTCGGGATCATTTTTGAATGTAATGGATTAAATATTTAAAATAAAAACTCACGCGATAAAGATTATTAAATATAAAAATTACGCGTTGAATGTGAAATAAAATGTCGTGAATGAATTAATGAGATGCACATGATGTCAATGAAATGTAGACTAATCATAGTCCCTATGAAATGTACGTGATGACATGATCATGAATTCGCCGCTAAACCTCCAAGGTTACGCGAATTTGAAACAAGTAAACCAAGTTTACTATAAATGTTGAAATAATGAAACATGAATGGTGTCGAGAAATGACCTGAAAGTACGGGTTGTCACACATTAAAAGGGTTAGCAATTTATATAATCCTAAAAGCACGACAAACAGCCACTACGCTTAAATATCATGCCCAATGCATTACTACACATTTTCTCAACTCTTTTCTCACTTTTCTCAAGCTCTTTACAGACCTTTTTATTGTCACTGTCGTGAGAAAACCCGGTCAGACAAGTCTCCTAGTCCTTAATGCCTGCTACAACCTCTGAATCGACTGGTGGTACTGAGTTCAGTGTAAATGCCTATATGGAATGGATAATACTTGATAATTAAGTTGATGTCAAAGACTATATATGCAGATGACCTGTCAGTAGGTTAAATTAGCTAATGATCTGATGTTGATCATGATCTGACCCACCCTCCCCCATATACCCAGACGGATCATAGATTGACCCACTACTTAACATTGCCTGGTCCATGAGTCATAGCTACCTGTAAAATAAGAACAACGGATGAGTTAACAACAAAACATGCTCACTACTTAAGCACTGTTGTATGAACTTTGATTACCTTTGCTTTGTAACCAAAATCAAATGTATGTACTAAGCCAGAAAAATCATAAGACACTGCTTTGATATTAGGAACTGATGCCATATTTGGTAAAACCTACAAATTAGTAACATTGATGGTGAGACAACCTTGGAATAAGAATTTAGACAAAGTGTTAAATGTGTACCTATTATGCGGTGCACTTACCATCAAGTTAACCAGTTTGCCAAACTTGGGGTGATCCTTTTTGCTTCAATATGATACTTCTTAGATGGTTGTGAGTGTCAAATTTGCAATCTCCAATATTGTTTCTGCATTTTTTTTTACTGTGAACCAAACACCCTCCATGTTGAAAGATGTGCTTAATTACTTGTGGCAAAGACCCTGAGTTAAATTAGCAAGCAAATGAAGACTCTTAACATCAATATATTATTATTAAAAAAAGCAGAAACTTACATGTACTCTACGCGCTTCATTTATAGAGTCACTTGATATTTGCACCGACTGAATGTAGTACAGCTAACAGAGTTGTACTGTCATCGCATATACCTGAAGCACAGTCTATAATTACTTAAAAAAGTATCTCGTATAAAACTATTGTTTAGTGATATCTGCATGTTAATTCGTATGGTTAAGATGATACCGATATAGCATAATGAACTAATGATCATGGATTACTAAGGCGATATCAGGTATGATGTAGTTCGGAGACTATAATTACTTAAAAAAATATATGGAGCGATTGGAGATGCTAAATTTAACTATTCAGCTCTGCTCAACCTAATTACATATTCTTTATCCAGTAATGAAAATTTTTGAATCAAAATGCTTTAGGATGAATACGTAATAGCAAAGTTTGGAGAGATAACACATAATTTGGTCAGGTTATATAAGAAAAGTGAAGGTAAATCAGAACATACAACACTATATAACAATCCAGTAAAAAAATAGCTTCTTGAACATCAACTCAATATAACAATCGAGTTAAAAAAACCTTACACGAATAAAGATTCAAACGAACAAATCACATAATAAGTAATAACTACTCATCAATAAAAAGTAAATAATTATATGTAAATTTTCAAACCATAATCGGTTATATGTGCCATGCATAATGTGACATTAAAGCAATTAGGGTTTTGAGGGAAAATATGGTACATATCTTTAATAAATCCGGAATTAATATTCTTTTTATATTTATATAAGAATACAGATTTCTTAGAATTGTATTTAGTATAGGATTCCAATATAATTATAGACATTTATAGATTATAATATGCAACATAATAATCAAAATAACATGTTGCCTAAGTGGTAAACACACATGTTATTCAAACAAATAACCAAGGTTCAATCCTTGCAAGGCTCCTTTTATATAAACAATTTTCAAAAATTAATAAAAAAATCCGAAAATTAAATTATAGCTAAATTCTGAAATTTACTTAAATTATAGCTAAATTCCGAAATTTATATAATATTTAATTAAATTAAAATATTATTGCTTAGGTGGATTAATAAATTGCTTAGTTGGACAAAAAAATGTGTGGCAAATTCAAAATTAATTAAATGCAATGTGATGACATGGCTGATAATGAATTACTGGCAATGAGGTGGCGTTTATATGGCATTATCTACGTGTAACGCCTCCTGTTATATATAATATATATATATATATATATATATATATATATATATAATATATATATATATATTATATATATATATATATATATATATATATATATATATATATCAGAGTATCGGCGCGTTGCGGCGGCTAACACCCTGTAAGTAAAATTTTCAGCAAGTTATATTGGTGTTATAATATATTTTTTGTAAAGTTTCAAACTTCTCATTTTTTTTCATTGCTCGTTTGTTTTTATGCTTTTATTGATTAGGATTAAGAAAATAAAAAGTGTAACTACAATTAATATGAATTTGTATCCAATGAAATAATGATGTTAGGCCACTATAACTTGATAGGTAGCAAATGTATAATAAGTGCCTCCAAAGTATTCGAGTGCTTCTCTTCTTTTAAATCTCTTTGGGGCAAGTACTATTACCATTGTTTGAATTATTTATTTTGTATCAAAACATTTCTACATTCTGTAATTAAAATTGTTCATCTCAATGACATACCCGATGAGAATTGCGCATTTGACATAGTTGTACGTGTTTTAAGATGCGTGGTTTTTTTAAGTGTTAGCTTATTGGATTTTACCAATAGATGATTAGTAGCATGATTAGATTGTATAATACGGTAAAATGGTTGTATATTTGAGTGAAATGGTGATTTAAATAGTGTATTAATTGTATATGTTAATGTATTTG